>ML663049.1:1728924-2007475 GCA_007570785.1 Antilocapra americana
GTAGAGTCTTTAGGGTTTTCAATATAGAGGATCATGTCATCTGCAAACAGAGAGAGTTTTACTTCTTCTTTTCCAATCTGGATTCCTTTGATTTCTTTATCTGCTCTGATTGCTGTGGCCAAGACTTCCAAAACTATGTTGAAAAGTAGTGGTGAGAGTGGGCACCCTTGTCTTGTTCCTGATTTCAGGGGGAATGCTTCCAGCTTTTCACCATTGAGGATGATGTTTGCTGTGGGTTTGTCATATATAGCTTTTATTATGTTGAGGTATGTTCCTTCTATTCCTACTTTTTGGAGGGTTTTTATCATAAATGGATGTTGAATTTTGTCAAAGGCTTTCTCTGCATCTATTGAGATAATCATGTGATTTTTATTTTTCAATTTGTTAATGTGGTGTATTACATTGATTGATTTACGAATATTGAAGAATCCTTGCATCCCTGGGATAAAGCCTACTTGGTCATGATGTATGATCTTTTTGATATGTTGTTGGATTCTATTTGCTAGAATTTTGCTGAGGATTTTTGCATCTAAGTTCATCAGTGATATTGGCCTGTAGTTTTCTTTTTTTGTGGCATCTTTGTCGGGTTTTGGAATTAGGGTGATGGTGGCCTCATAGAATGAGTTTGGAAGTTTACCTTCCTCTGCAATTTTCTGGAAGAGTTTGAGTAGAATAGGTGTTAGCTCTTCTCTAAATTTTTGGTAGAATTCAGCTATGAAGCCATCTGGTCCTGGGCTTTTGTTTTTTGCAAGATTTCTGATTACGGTTTCAATTTCCGTGCTTGTGATGGGTCTATTGATATTATCTATCTCTTCCTGGTTTAGTCTTGGAAAGTTGTACTTTTCTAGGAATTTGTCCATTTCATCCAAATTGTCCAGTTTATTTGCATATAGTTGCTGATAATAGTCTCTTATGATCCTTTGTATTTCTGTGTTTTCTGTTGTGATCTCTCCGTTTTCATTTCTAATTCTGTTGATTTGGTTCTTCTCCCTTTGTTTCTTGATGAGTCTGGCTAACGGTTTGTCAATTTTATTTATCTTCTCAAAGAACCAGCTTTTGGCTTGGTTGATTTTTGCTATGGTCACTTTTGTTTCCTTTGCATTTATTTCTGCCCTGATCTTTAAGATTTCTTTCCTTCTACTAGACCTGGGCTTCTGCATCTCTTCCCTTTCTAGTTGCTTTAGGTGTAAAGTAAGGTCATTTATTTGATTTTTCTCTTGTTTCCTGAGGTGAGCTTGTATTGCTATGAACTTTCCCCTTAGCACTGCTTTTACAGTGTCCCATAGGTTTTGGGCTGTTGTGTTTTCCTTTTTTCATTAGTTTCCATGCATAACTGAATTTCATTTTTTATTTCTTCTGTGGTTTGTTGGTTATTCAGCAGTGTGTTGTTGAGCCTCCATATGTTGGAAGTTTTGAAAGGTTTTCTCCTGTAGTTGATATCTAATCTCACTGCATTGTGGTCAGAAAAGATGCTTGGGATGATTTCAATATTTTTGAATTTATCAAGGTTAGATTTATGTCCCAGGATGTGATCTATCCTGGAGAAGGTCCCGTGCACACTTGAGAAAAAGGTGAAATTCCTTGTTTTGGGGTGGAATGACCTATAGATGTCAATTAGGTCTAGTTGGTCTATTGTATCATTTAAAGTTTGAATTTCCTTGTTACTTTTCTGTCTAGTTGATCTATCCATTGGTGTGAGTGGTGTATTAAAGTCTCCCACTATTATTGTCTTGTTGTTGATTTCCCCTTTCATACTTGTTAGCATTTGCCTTACATATTGTGGAGCTCCTATGTTAGGTGCATAAATATTTATAATTGTTATTTCTTCTTCCTGGATTGATCCTTTGATCATTATGTAATGTCCATCTTTATCTCTTTTCACTGCCTTTATTTTAAAGTCTACTTTATCTGATATGAGTATTGCCACTCCTGCTTTCTTTTGGTCTTTATTCGCATGGAATATCTTTTTCCAGCCTTTAACTTTCAGTCTATATGTGTCCCTAGGTTTGAGGTGGGTCTCTTGTAGACAACATATATAGGGGTCTTGTTTCTGTATCCAATTGGCCAATCTTTGTCTTTTGGTTGGGGCATTCAACCCATTTACATTTAAGGTAATTATTGATAAGTATGATCCCGTTGCCATTTATTTTATTGTTTTGGGTTCCAGATTATCTATCCCATCCGTGTTTCCTATCTAAGCAAGTTCCTTTAGCATTTGTTGGAGGGCTGGTTTGGTGTTGCTGAATTCTCTCAGTTTCTGCTTGTCTGAGAAACTTTTGAATTCTCCTTCAAATTTGAATGAGATCCTTGCTGGGTACAGTAATCGGGGTTGTAGATTGTTTTCTTCCATGACTTTAAGTGTGTTTTGCCATTCCCTTCTGGCCTGAAGCGTTTCTATTGAGAGATCAGCTGTTATCCTTATGGGATTCCCCTTGTGGGTTATTTTTTGCTTCTCCCTTGCTGCTTTTAATATTTGGTCTTTGTATTTGATATTTGTTAATTTGATTAATATGTGTCTTGGGGTGTCCCGCTTGGGGTTCATTCTATTTGGGACTCTCTGTGTTTCTTGGACCTGAGTGGCTATTTGCTTTCCCAATTTAGGGAAGTTTTCAACAATTATCTCTTCAAGAATTTTCTGATGGTCTTTCTTTTTGTCTTCTTCTTCTGGGACTCCTATGATTCGAATATTGGTGCGTTTAATATTGTCCCAGAGGTCTCTAAGATTGCCCTCATTTCTTTTAATTGTTTTTTCATTTTTCCTTTCTGTTTCATTTATTTCTGCCATTCTGTCTTCTACCTCACTTATTCTGTTTTCTATCTCTGTTATTCTACTGTTGGTTCCTTCCAGGGTGTTTTTGATCCCATTTATTGCATTATTTATTGTATTTTGACTCTTTTTCATTTCTTCTAAGTCCTTGTTAAAGCTTACCTGCATCTTCTCAATCCTTGCCTGTAGGTTACTGAGCTGCAACTCCAACTTATTTTCCAGGTTTTGGATCATTTTCACTATCATTATTCGGAATTCTTTGTCTAGTAGACTTCCTATCTCTTCGTCTTTTGTTTGGTCTAGGGGGTATTTATCCTGTTCCTTTACTTGCTGGGTATTTCTCTGCCTTTTCATCTTGTTTATCTTGCTGTGTTGTCCCTTTATTGTGGGGGTTCCTCTCTGTGGGAGGGGTTGGATGTGTGGTTTGTCGAAGTTTCCTGGATGGGAAGGCTTGTGTGGTTTTCTGGTGGGTGGGTTTAGGTTTCCTCACTGTTACTCTGCGCTGGAACCCAGCGGCCTCCTCTCGCCTCTAGGCCCCCTGCTCCTCCTCAGCCCAGGACCCCCGCTCCCTTTTTTAAATTTCTTAATTTTTATTTATTTATTTATTTTTACAGTGGTATATAAGAACTGGTTCCTACTAGCTTTGAATGTTATTGTTTTTTTTTATTTTTTTTATTTATTAGTTTTGCCATACAATGACATGATATCACCATGGGTTTACATATGCTCCCCCTCCAGGACCCCCCTCCCTCCTCCCTCCCCCCAGGAAATCTCGTTGTACCAGCCCCGAGCATCAATCCTGGGCTGGCGATTGATTAGACATATGATAATTAACATGTTTCAATGCCATTCTCCCATATCATCCCACCCTTTGGTGCTGGGAAAACTGGACAGCCACTTGTAAAAGAATGAAACTAGAACACTTTCTAACACCATACACAAAGATAAATTCAAAATGGATCAAAGATCTAAGCATAAGACCAGAAACTATAAAACTCCTAGAGGATAACATTGGCAAAACACTCTCTGACATAAACCAAAGCGGGATCCTACATGACCCACCTCCCAGAATATTGGAAATAAAAGCACGAATAAACAAATGGGACCTAATTAAAATTAAAAGCTTCTGCACAACAAAGGAAACTATAAGCAAGGTGAAAAGACAGCCTTCAGAATGGGAGAAAATAATAGCCAATGAAGCAACTGACAAACAATTAATCTCAAAAATATACAAGCAACTCCTGCAGCTCCATTCTAGGAAAATGAATGACCCAATCAAAAAGTGGGCCAAAGAACTTAACAGACATTTCTCCAAAGAAGACATAAAAATGGCTAACAAACACATGAAAAGATGCTCAACATCACTCATTATCAGAGAAATGCAAATCAAACCACAATGAGGTACCACTTTACACCAGTCAGAATGGCTGCAATCCAAAAATCTACAAGCAATAAATGCTGGAGAGGATGTGGAGAAAAGGGAACCCTCTTACACTGTTGGTGGGAATGCAAACTAGTACAGCCACTATGGAGAACAGTGTGGAGGTTCCTTAAAAAACTGCAAATAGACCTGCCATATGACCCAGCAATCCCACTGCTGGGCATATACACCGAGGAAACCAGAATTGAAAGAGCCACGTGTACCCCAATGTTCATCGCTGCTTTGTTTACAATAACTAGGTCTTAAAAGTAAAACTTTAATTTACTGCATGGCCCAGCATTCCATCCCAGGATATCTACCCAAGAGAATTAGAAGTATATATCCACACAAAGACTTAATGTTCATAATAGGATCATCATAATAGACAAAGTGGAAATAAATCTCTTGTCCAGCAATGGTGAATGGATTAAATGGACTGTGGTATATAGATGACCCTTGAAAAACACACCACTTATACACAAAATCTTTTTCAATAAATTTAGCTCTGTGTTTACTCTTCAAGATTGATTTAATCTGAGGATACAGAATCCACAGATTAAAAGGTATTACTCTGGGACTTGAGCATCTGTGGATTCTGGTCTCCACAGTGGGTTCTGAAACCAATCCCTCCTGGATCAAGGGACTGTGTCCATATGATAGAATACTATTCAGCAATAAAAATGAATGTAGTTCTGATAAATTCTATAACATAAACTTCAAAAAACATTATAAGTAAAGCAAGATAGATGGAAAGGCCATATGACTATTCATATAAAATGTTGGAAACAGGAAAATATTCAGAAATAGAAAATATATTAGTTATTGCCTGAGGCTAGGACAAAGGGAGGGATTTAAAAATGGGATGGGGAGTAACTGCAAATAGTTATGAGGCATCTAGTTGAGGGGATAAACATTTTCTAAAAGTGGATTATGGTGATCATTGCTCAGTGAATTTACTAAAAATCATTATATAGGTAAAGTTACATTGTAAATTATATCTCAATAAATTTGTTTAAAATTAATTTAGGAGTTAACAATCAGCAAGAAAGGCAATGAGAAAATACTTGAGAAAAACAGTTGAAAACTTCCCTAAAATGGAGAAGGAAATAGCCACCCAAGCCCAAGAAACTGAGAGAGTCCCAAACAGGATAAACCCAAGGTGAAACACCCCAAGACACATATTAATCAAATTACCAAAGATCAAACACAAAGAGCAAATATTAAAAGTAGTGAGGGAAAAACAACAAATAACACACAAGGGGATCCCCAAAAGGATAACAGCTGATCTTTCAATAGAAACTCTTCAGGCCAGAAGGGAAAGGCAGAACATACTTAAAGTGATGAAAGAGAAAAACCTACAATCCAGGTTACTATACTCAGCAAGGATCTCATTCAAATATGAAGGAGAAACCAAAGCTTTACAGACAAGCAAAAGCTGAGAGAATTCAGCACCACCAAACCAGCTCTTCAACAAATGTTAAAGGAACTTCTCTAGACAGGAAACACAGAAAAGGTTTTTGAACTCAAACCCAAAACAAAAAAGTAAATGGCAATGGGATCATACTTATCAATAATTACCTTAAATATAAATGGGTTGAATGCCCCAACCAAAAGGTAAAGACTGGCTGAATGGACACAAAAACAAGACCCCTGTACAAGAGACCCACCTCAAAGCAAGGGACACATACAGACTGAAAGGGAAGGGCTGGAAAAAGATATTTCACGCAAACTGAGACTAAAAGAAAGCAGGAGTAGCAATACTCATATCAGATAAAATAGACTTTGAAATAAAGGAGTTAACAATCAAATCTCCATTTTCCATCTTTATTTAAGAGAACAACTGTACAACAACCCAGACTCTAGATTATGCAAGGAAACTCGTCATTGCTTTTTGCTTTAAAGCAAACTTTTTCAATATAACTGAATTTGAATTTGCACTAGATTCAGTTAATTAATTTCTGACAAGACCTGGAATTAACTTCGTTCCTTTTATCTTTTTCTTCCATGCTCAATTATTTTCTACTCCCCACTACAGGAAGATCTCATTTTATTGGATTCTGCTTTAATGTACTTCACAGATAGTATTTTTTTACAAATTGAAATTTTTTGGTAACCCTCTATCAAGCAAGTCCATCAGCACCACTTTTCCAACAACATTTGCTCACTTTGTGTCTCTGTGTCATATTTTGGTAAGTCTCAAAATATTTCAAGCTTTTTCATTATTATTACATTTGTTATAGGATCTGTGATCAGTGAGCTTGGTGTTACTATTATAATGATTCCGGGCTGCCACAGACTGTGCTCATCTAAGGTACCAAACACAATTGCTAAATGTTGTATGTGTTCCAACTGCTCCACCGACAAGCTGTTCCCCCATTCTCTCTTCTTCTCCTCAGGCCTCTCTATTCCCTGAGATATAATACTACATTTAGGCCAATTAAACCTACAGTGGCTCTGAAGTGTTCTAGTGACAGGAAGAGTTGCAGATTCCTCACATCAAAAGCTAGGGATGATTAAGCTTATTGAAGAAGGCATGTTGAAAGCCAAGACAGGCTGAAAGTTAAGCCTCTTGGATAAAACAATTAGATAAGTTTTGAATGAAAATTTCTTGAAGGAAATTAGAAGTGCTACTCTAGTGAACACACAAGTAAGAAAGGAAAACTACTGCTGATACGGAGTAAGCTTTAGTGGCCCGAATAGGAGATCAAGCCAGCTAAAACACTCCCTTCCACCATAGCCAAATCTGCAGCAAAGCCCTAAATCTCTTCAATTCTATGAAGGTTGAGAGAAGTGAGGGAGCTACAGAAGCAAAAATTTGAAGCCAGCAGAGGTTGGTTCATGAGGTTTTAGGAAAGAAGCTGTCTTTATAACATAAAAGTGCGAAAGAGGTGAAGCAGGATTTGCTGCTCTGTGGAAGCTGCAGCAAGTTATCCAGAAGATCTAGCTAAGATAATGAATGAAGGTAGCTATACTAAACAGATTTTCAGTGTAGACAAAACAGTCTTGTATCAGGGAAGATACTATCTGGGATATTGGTAGCTAGAGAGTCGAAATCAGGACCTGGCTTCAAAGTTTCAAAGTATATGCTGATTCTCTTAGGGGCTAAGGCAGCTGGTTACTTTAAGTTGAAGACAATGGACATATGCCATTCTGAAAGTCCTAGGGTCTTTAAGAATTATGCTAAATCTACTCTGTCAAGGCTCTATAAATGGATAACAAAGCCTGATGACATCACATCTGTTCACAGCATGGTTTATAGAATATTTTAAGTCCACTGTTGAGACCTATTGCTTATAAAAAAAGATTCCTTTCAATATATTACCGCTCACTGAAAATGCTCATGGTTACCCAAGAGCTCTGACAGAGATGTATAACGAGATTAATATTGTTTTCTTGCCGGCTAACACAACAGACATTCTGTTGGGTCAGGGACTCATGGATCAGGGGCTCATTTTGACTTTCAAGTCTTATTATTTAAGAATTATCTTTCATAAGCCTATAGATGCCAGAGATAGTAATTCCTCTGATGGATCTGGGCAAAGTCAACCAAAATCCCCTTGAAAGGATCTACCATTCTAGACATCATAAAGAACACAGCAGTAAAGGCAGGCACACACATTTTTTGGTTTCCCAGGACATGTAGTATAACATAACTTTTATATGCACTGGGAAACCAAAATGTTTGTGTGCCTGCCTTTATTGTGGTAGTCTGGAACTGAGTATTTCCAAGGTAAGTCTGTGTAGAGAGTGTGGTTTCTCAAACACACCAAGCAGAGAGAATCTATTAACTTGCAGAGTTTCTTCAAGCAGAGACACTTAGATGTCTGCAGTTCAAAGTTGAAGCATCATGACATGTTCAAAAATTTCACAGGCCTGGGAGATCTTTATCCTAGTTACAGTTTCCCATGAACCCTGGGGCTATGGACCTATTTCATTTATACTTTTATTTAATGATACATCCCCTCATCTGTGAACTAGAATAGATCAATTCTTCCCTAGGCAGGTATAGATGTATTGCCTGAGGTATAAAAATCTGTGTGTTCTAAGAACTGTTAATAGATGGAATAAATTACTTTATATATAACTACATATTAGAATACAGTAGTCTATATGCACACATCCCACACACTACTATCTCTTAAATGTCTGTGGATATTTTTGTGATTTGTAAAATAGAAGATTAGAATGCTATTGAACTCATTGCAGATTTATGCTTCTTATTTTTTCAATTAATAGTTTTATGTTTGTGTGAGATGGTCATATATATATATATTCTGATTCTCCGAAAACTGGAACCATTAAATATTTCTAAAGTCATTTTCATCTATAGTGCATGCCTTTAGACTTCTCTGATATACGCAAGTTAGACTGAGTAAAGGTGATGTGATATTAACAAAACTTACAATTAAGTGCAGAGCTATAAAGTATTCGTGAAGTATGTGACATTATGCCAGTAGAGGAATTTCTAGTTTGAATTTCTTTCATTACTGGACAAACAATGAAATAGTTTATAGTATCTAGTTGGGATATTCAAACCAAAGAGGCAACTGGCTGATTTGAACATTAAAATTTTCACCAGGAAATAGAATGTTCTAATCAGTATGGCAGGCAGAATTCTTCCAAGATCCCTACCCCCTAGGGGTACCTGTTGTGTATAATCCCTCTCCCTGAAGAGTGCATGGGCCCTGTGACTGTGACAGGATGTCATTCTGTGATTAATTATGTTATCAGGCAAGAATGAAGGGATTCTTTACATATAATTAAGGTCCCTAAATATATGACTTAATTCATCATAAGGGAGATTACTCTGGGCCCGACTACTCAGGTAAGTGCCTTAAACGAGGTTGTTCAGGTCAGAAAAAGAGAAAGTCACCAGAAACACCCTGCCACTGGCTCTGAGGACACAAATGGCCATGGTGTGAAGGTCACTTGGCAGTAACGTTTGAGTCCTCCAGGCACTAAGGGCCCTACACCTGTAAGGCTTGAATTTGGCTTCAGTTGTGAACTTGAACTTGACCTTAGCTCTGTCTGACATCTTGATTTCAGCCAGGTGAGAACTTCACCAGAGCACCCAGGTAACCCACATCTAGACTCCTGACCTATGGAAAGGATGTAATACATTCATGCTATTTTAAGCCACTAAATTTGTGGTAGTTTGTTAGAGAATGACAGAAAGTGACTGCAGTCAGACGTGGTGGAACAGAACGAAGAATGGTGTTCTTGGAGGAAGCCCAACCCGATTCCATGCCCTGCCAATCCACTGGCCCCTGTGCCCTGTCAGAGGTCCTGGCTGACTGACGCTCCTTCAGTGGCTGACCATGAACTTCACTGAACAAGACCTGAATTCTCAGGGGAGCAGCTCTTAGTGATGCATGGTGGGGAGTTGGCGTTGGGGGCTGTGAAGACTAGAGATAAAATAGTATTCCCACCTCCCCATGACAGAGCTCTATCTGCCTTTGTTCACCTGGAACTCACTCCCCTCCCCTCCAAAAAAACCTCCCTTTACACAACTGCCCAAAGGAACAAACACCCATTTGCCCTTACAGTGTGTGTGCTCAGTCACTAAGCTGTGTCCGACTCTCAGTAACTGCATGGACTGTAGCCCTCCAGGCTCCTCTGTCTATGGAATTCTCCAGGCAAGAATACTGGAGTGGGTCACCATGCCCTCCTCCAGGGGATCTTCCTGACCCAGGGATCCAACTTAAGTCTCTTGTGTCTCCTGCATTGGCAGGCAGATTTTTTTTAACTGCTAAGCCACCAGGGAAGTCCCACTCCCACCCCTTATAGCAGCAAAATTTAAAAGAGCAAACTTGGGGCTTATTCCTGGAAGAGCTGAGTTTTCTATGTTGACTTGGTCACTTCACTGTAAAAAGATCAGCAACAAGCAACCTGAAATAACTAAAAATGAAAAAAGTTTCTGCTTGAGCAGACATCCTGATTCTGTGATAATATCTCCACCCCCGTTCAGCCTCACTTCACGCTTAGCTCTCTAAAGGTCATAGGCAAGGCTTATGCCAGTGGCTCTGAAGAAACTCAGCCCAATTACAGCTTCTGACCCATTGCCTGACCCAAACAGCCATACCTCCCATCCTTTCCCTGGTCCCTCACAGCCCCCAGCCATGCTGGCTGGGACAGCCTTGCAGGGGTGACAAGCTTCATCCTGAAGGATGGATGCAGTGCTCTGGCTGCTGGCCCATTTAGGCATAATTATCCTGCCTGGGATTCTGCCCATGATATTATAACAAATGGCTTTGGAATAAAAGATCAAACAGTGGGGAAAGCCTCAAGAGGAAGAATACATCTGTCAAGAACTCCCACCGAAAATGTTATAAAGCGTTTTTGTTTACTAAATCTTTCAAGTCTGAGACTGGTTCAAGGACAATTTAGCTGCCTTGTTTTAAGGGAAGAGAGAGATTAGGAAAGACAGGGGCGGGGTGCGGGGTGGTGTAAGAGGTTGGAAAGCAGATTTAAGAAGTCACCAAAACTAACTGCAAACAAATACGCACATACCCAGAAAGTCATGTGAAATTAAAGGTGCTTTTGCACAACATATATATGTAAAACATGCTTTCAAATATTATAAATATATACCCTTGAGATGGTCTTTTTGTGTATGCATTCAACAAAAAAGATTTCAAAGATGCACGCATATGTGCTCACTCACTTCAGTCGTGTCTGATTGTTTGCGACCATATGGACTATAGCCCGCCAGATTCCTCCGTCCATGGGATTCTCCAGGCAAGAATACTGGAGTGGGTTGCCATGCTCGCCTCCAGGAAATCTTCCCACCCAGGGATCAAGCCCATGTCCCCCATACTGCAGGTAGATTCTGTACTGCTGAGTCACTGGGGAAGCCCTCAATAATGCATAGGGCTGCTTTATACACAAACACGTGTGACCTCAATTTACAGTTGTTTCTAAAGATATGAATTATTGACTCTGTACCTAATTGCAAGAGATTCAAACCAACAAGATTAGAAGTTTGTTGCTGTGTGTCTTTGGAGTTGTCTCTGTCCTCTAGCAAATGCTCTGTAAGTTTCAGCAGTTACTAGACCTTTGGGTCATCCACTGTGAGCCTATAAAATAAAGTATCTATTAGAATAAGTTGGGGAAAAAAGCCTGAAAGTTCACAAGGTTTGGGGGTCACAGATTGGACACCTACCATATTATCTATATTATATATCACTGTAGGTTAACGCTGAGTTTCATTCCTCTCAATCAGCAGTCCTCAAACATTTTGGCACCAGGGACCAGCTTCAAGAAAGACGATTTCCATGGACTGGGTTGGGGCGGGGGAAGGTATGGCTTCTGGATGATTCAAGCACATGGCATTTATTGTGCTCTTTATTTCTAATCTAATGCTGCTGCTGATGTGACCAGTCTATGGCCCAGAGGTTGGGGACCCCTGCTCTAAATGTTTGAGATGAAGATTACATGGGATACAGTTATCGATTCCATGACTACTCTGCAGCCATCCGATGTGTATTGGTTTAAACTGTGAAATTAGGCTGGAATTTGTAGGAAGTAAAACAACCTCACAAACCCACAACCAGGATGCCTGGATCCTAACCATGCTCTCCAGAAGCCACACCATGCTTTCCTCTCCTTTCCTCCCCCTCATCCTGCTCTTCCTCCTGCCCCTTCCTTTCTGTACAAAATGACAAATAGTTGTAGAGACCCCACAAAAGCCCAGGAAACTAGACAGAGGGTGACAGGCTTGGGGCAGGAAGTGGTGGGCGGGAGGGCTGCCACACAGTTGCAAATAGGTCTCTTTCTTGAGTTTGCACAGAGAGTCCTCTGAATGAATATGCTGCGCCCTGTCCTCTGCTTTCTCATGGATTATTAATACCAGCAGGAAAAGTACACACCAAAGATTTTAGAAGGAGAGTGAAGGACTCTGGGAAATTTGCTAGAAATAAGCGGCCCTGCATTTGGTGGTGGTCGTGGTGCTGAGTCACTAAGTCATGTCCGACTCTTGCGACCCCATGGCCTGTAGCCCTCCAGGCTCTGCTGTCCATGGGGTTTCCCAGGCAAAAATACTGGAGTGCGTTGCCACTTCCTTCTCCAGGGCATCTTCCCAGCCCAAGGACTGAACCCGTGTCTCCTGCTTGGCAGGTGGATTCTACACTGAGCCACCTGGGCAGCCCCTGCTTTTGGTGGAATATAGTAAGTTCCTGATTGTCTGCACCAGCGGTGGAGGCAGTGAGGGGTGGTCCCCAACAGAGACGAGGTTTCCTTGTAGACACGGCATCGATCTCAGTGCCCTCACCAAAGGCATCCCCTCCCTCCAAACTGCTGGCTCACAGCGCCTCAGACCAGCCAGCTGTGCAGACCAGGCTTCTGCCAGGAGAAAAGCATGAAATTCCTCTGATGTTCTCTGCGCAGACGGCTGCCGTCTCTCAGGGTTGCTGCGCAGAAGCCGAGGCTCGGGAGGCCGCCGTTTTCCCCGAGGCCCAGGCTCCGTGGACATGGGCTTCTCTGTGATTTGGGGTGTGAGCGGGATGGAGTGGGTAGGCACTCGTGTTCCCTGGAAACCACCAGGGGGGAATCTATAGGGAGAACCTCCCTTCTCTAGGCCCTGGCCCTCCTCCCCACCCTCACCCTTGGTCTCAGAATTCTGCTGGTCTTATGATCCTAAAATCTCAGGAGAGTTGGCACTATCCTAGGCTTCACTTAGGTTTTCAGAGAGGATTCTACAGGTCAGCATTTTAGTCAAAAAGTCCCACATCAGACACCATACTGTCTTATGCGGTGGAAACGTGTATGATACAGGAAGAATGGACTGCATATTATTTCTCCTTCTGTATCACCAATGATACATGTTTTCTCTCTAAGTAAGAGTCTTATTTTAATAACAAACTTACCATAAAAGCCACCTCTAAAATTCATGCAACTCTTATTAGTCATTTAAAGTATTTTAAGCATTTTTTTTTCTTTTTAATACTCAGAGGGTTGTATGCTATAGACCCCCGGGGGATACCAGAATGCCTTCATTTTGAGAAACAGACTGAGGCTGGAAATACAGCTATGCACAACCTTGTGTGTTTGTATGTGTCTTGTAGCCAACTTCCTAATAAAAAATACAGAGTCAGTAAGACTGGTAGGGGGCAGGGGGCAGGGGGCAGGGAATAATAGAGAAATTTGTTAAAAACTAACCGAAACATCACTCCTCAGCATTTCTACTATAGATATGTTAGTGAATTTTCTTCTAATTTTCTATGAAATTATTTTTAAATCTATGGTTTTTAGTATTCATACAGGTGACTCAGTGGTTAAAATCTGCCTGCCAGTGTAGCAGATGCAGAAGATATGGGTCCAATCCTTGGGTTGGGATGATCCCCTGGAAAAAGTAATGGCAATCCTCTCCAGGATTCTTGCCTGGAAAATTCCATGGACAGAAGAGCCTGGTGGGCTACAGTCCATGGGGTCACAAAGAGTCAGACACGACTGAGCAACTGAGTGTCCCTGCATGTACTGTTTGTACAAACAACTTTGTATCCTTACATTTTAAAAAAAGATTAAAAACATGTACTTTCATGTCAATTACTTATTCTAACAATGAAACATCTTCATGAAGCAACATGCCTTTATTTTCTAAGTGATTTCCCTAATCTTCAACCTTTAAATGGTTTCTGGTGCCACATTAATATTATAACAAGTACTGTGTTCAAATCTTTGTACTTTTTTTTGCTTAAAAAAAACTGGTTCAATTCAACCAATGTCTAAAGACTATTTTTAAATTCAGTTTTTTCAAAGATATTTAGAAGTTAGTTTCAAATGGACTGTTTTGAAATTATCTATGTTTTACACTGACTTTCTTCAGGGTCTTTTTACCCCCTAGGTAGCTACCTACATCTATAGTTTTTACACTTGCACAAATAAGCATATGTCAGATATTTTATTGCTGTTTAAAAATTTATTCAGGATATTTGATGAAGACAGTAACTGAAATAAAACCTACAAATTTTAGGTTTTAAAGAACTAATTCTGAAAGTTTTCTTTAAAAACTGGTTTTGGGGTTTTGTCTGTGTTGATTTGTTTTTCAATACCTGTAGTAACTGGATGAATATATCTAGCTAGATAACTGGAATGATTTTGTTTGGGGTCACACATGTC
Source organism: Antilocapra americana (assembly GCA_007570785.1). Taxonomy (NCBI): domain Eukaryota; kingdom Metazoa; phylum Chordata; class Mammalia; order Artiodactyla; family Antilocapridae; genus Antilocapra; species Antilocapra americana. The sequence goes on from ML663049.1 coordinate 1,743,228, forward strand.
TTTCATTTAGGTCTCAAAATAACAACAAGCTTTATAGTAAAGCCAAAACTTAGAAACAGCCAGGCGTATGATCTGTGCCACAAAGCAAAGATAAGGATATTCTTTACACACAAGCGTGTATACACATACACACATACCTTCACACATACTTGCTTCACTCTCTGTCTCTGGCTTTCCAGCTTGATCTTGCTTGCTTGGAAATACGAGCATTTTCTCTCTCTCTCATATGCTGTCACAATGCTGAAGCAACAGAACACTTTAAAAAAATTAAAACTTTGAGAACGTCTAAGGGTCTTGATTTCCCTGGTGGCTCAGATGGTAAAGCGTCTGCCTACAGTGTGGGAGACCAGGAAGATCAGGACTTTCCTGATCCTTTAGTCAGGAAGATCCTCTGGAGAAGGGAATGGTAATCCACTCCAGTGCTCCTGCCTGGAAAATCCCACAGACGTAGGAGCCTGGTGGGCTATAGTCCATGGGGTCGCAAAGAGTTGGACACGACCGAGTGACTTCACTTTACTTTTTAAAAGTAAGGAAACTTAGCATGTGGACAGTTTCATTTGCTACTACTGACAGTTTGTAAACTTCCCCAATTCTAACACTGATTTTCACAAATAACCCTATACTTGGCTTATATTATTAATGTTTTCCTGTGTTGCTCTTAGCCATTCTTCTTGCCCCACAGACAACTTTGTGTCCTAGCATTACAATATATTTTTGCACAAGAAGCTTGTGTCCAGAGAGCAATTTACCATTCCATGGCTTTTCTTCCCACGTCCAGACACGGAGTGTCCCCCAGCAGAGCCTCTGCAGGCACATCGTTGCAGATGGTGGGCAGATAACCTGGAGCAAAGCTCAGCCTTGGAATTCCTGTGGCTTTGTGAAGCTCTGAGAAGAATTAAACATTAAGGACATTTATGACCTGTAAAATGTATCCTTTAGGGGCTGGACCTGCAACTTTGGGGCAATAATTACTTGTGAGAGCAAAATACAAAGAACACAGTTTGGATGCGTTGCCTCTGAGCACTCCAAAAATGAACACTGATTTCAATCAAGCATTTAATCAAATATCGGGCAGTTATCCAAAGTATTTGCCCCTTTATTCCTCCGCCTTCCAAAACTTGCTCTTAAAAAGTGCTTGAAAGTAAATATAACCATCTTTTTGAGGCTTTAAGCCCTAGTTTGAGCTGGTATGTTTCTTTACCTTCATGATTGATTTTTAACTCAGCTCAGCCTTGCAATCTTCACGTTGCTGAAAAGAGAAGAAAACAACAAACACAAAGTGAGGCGAGCAGCGAACACTGTAGTTTAAATACGATCCACTGTTGCCATCTGCTGGCTACAGGTGGGATTTTTTTTCTTTTTCTTTTTTTTTCCAAAAGAAAACTTAAACACAGGCACTCATGCAGTCATGGAAATGTTTCCACGTGGGTGTGTGTGTGTGTGTATGTGTGTGTGTGTGTGTGTGTGTGTGTGAGAGAGAGAGAGAGAGAGCGCGCGCGCAGAAGACGGGCAGCAACTTCCCAGCATTCGAACAAATTTAGTATGTTTTTAAGAACCTATAGTTAGTTGAGCCCTCATAGCCTTTGATTTCATAGAGGACTTTTACTTAAGGAGTCATGTCACCGACAAAGGGGAGCCTGAAACAAATAAAAGATTAAGAACTTGTGTTCAGGGACAGGTGACCGTTCACAGGGGATGACCTGAGAATTCGATGTATCCCTCCACCTTGATGGAACCACAGACAAAAATCCCACAGAGGTAGCCGTCTCCCTCTGGAATCTACTTTTCTGAATGGCTTCCAGTTAATTCAGATCTTAACAAACAGGCTTTAGCAATACATGAACCGTGGACTTCCATATGTTCAAGCTGGTTTTACAAAAGGCAGAGGAACCAGAGATCAAATTGCCAACATCCGTTGGATCATTGAAAAAGCAAGAGAGTGCCAGAAAAACATCTATTTCTGCTTTATTGACTATGCCAAAGCCTTAACTGTGTGGATCACAATAAACTGTGGGAAATTCTGAAAGAGGTGGGAATACCAGACCACCTGACCTGCCTCTTGAGAAACCTGTTTGCAGGCTAGGAAGAAACAGTTAGAACTGGACATGGAACAACAGACTGGTTCCAAATAGGAAAAGGAGTACGTCAAGGAGTGTATTGTCACCCTGCTTATTTAACTTATATGCAGAGTGCATCATGAGAAACGCTGGGCTGGATTAAGCACAAGCTGGAATCAAGATTGATGGGAGAAATACCCATAACCTCAGATAAGCAAACGACACCACCCTTATGGCAGAAAGGGAAGAAGAACTAAAGAACCTCTTGATGAAAATGAAAGAGGAGAGTGAAAAGTTGGCTTAAAGCTCAACATTCAGAAAACTAAGATCATGGCATCTGGTCCCATCACTTCATGGCAAATAGATGGGAAAACAGTGGAGACAGTGGCTGACTTTACTTTGGAGGGTTCCAAAATTACTGCAGATGGTGACTGCAGCCATGAAATTAAAAGACGCTTAGTCCTTGGAAGGAAAGTTATGACCAACCTAGACAGCATATTAAAAAGGAGAGACATTACTTTGTCAACAAAGGTCCGTCTAGTCAAGGCTATGGTTTTTCCAGTAGTCATGTATGGATGTGAGGGTTGGACTATAAAAAAAGCTGAGTGCCAAAGAATTGATGCTTTTGAACTGTGGTGTTGGAGAAGACTCTTGAGAGTCCCTTGGATTGCAAGGAGATCCAAGCAGTCCATCCTAAAGAAGATCAGTCCTGGATGTTCATTGGAAGGACTGATGTTGAAACTGAATCTCCAATACTTTGGCCACCTGATGGGAAGAGCTAACTCATTTGAAAAGACCCTGATGCTGGGAAAGATTGAGGGCAGGAGGAGAAGGGGACGACAGAGGATGAGATGGTTGTATGGCATCACTGACTCAATGAACATGGGTTTGGGTGTACTCCGGGAGTTGGTGATGGACAGGGAGACCTGGCATACTGCAGTCCATGGGGTCACAAAGAGTTGGACACAACTGTGTGACTGAACTGAACTGAACTAACAAAGGCAATCCTCCTGGCATGGGCATGCCTCAGCTAACTGACCAAGGCTTCTCTAGTTGTGTCTGACCCTCTGTGATCCTATGGACTGTAACCCACCAGGCTTCTTCAAACAAGAATACTGGAGTGGGTTGCCATGCCCTCCTCCAGGGAATCTTCCCAACCTAAGATTGAACCCATGTCTCTTCTGTCTCCTGCATTGGCAGGTGGGTTCTTTACCACTGGCACCACCTGGGAAGCCCGAATAGATAGCATACAGAGTATCAATAGTTGATGTGCATATGGGTGCTAAGTCACTTCAGTTGTGTCCGACTCTTTGTGACTACATGGATTGTAGCCTACCAGGCTCTTCTGTCCATGGAATTCCCGAGGCAAGAATACTGGAGTGGGGTACCATTCCCTTCTCCGGGGTCTCCTGTGCTACAGACGGTCTCCTGCATTGCAGGTGGATTCTTTACTGACTGAGCCACCACGGAAGCCCAGTACAATGTTAACCAACCTATTTGGAGGAATTTCCCCTAAACATGTGCATTTAAGCCTCATAACCACCCAAACAGGTAACTATTAAAACCTGTTTTAAAGATGAAACCACTGGGACCCAGGGAAACTGAAGGCAGAGCTGCAAGTGACAGCCAGCACAGAGCTGTACTCGAACCCAGACCCCCAGGCTGCATCTGGACCATGGATCTGCACCGCCGCCTGGGAAACCTCAGCATGCAGCTCAGAGGATGCCCCCTTCACAGCCTGCAGCCAAGAGTGATATAACCACTTCCCATTCTCAGCTCATCCCCACCAAAACCTCTCTTCTGGAATTGGTCTCCAGCATCACTTACTCAAAAAGCTCTTCTGAGGTCTTCTTTCTCCCCGACTACTCAGAATATGCTAGTCCTATAAAATTTCATTTCACAGCTTATCTGCTCTGTGTTTCCCTACTGTTCACAAAAAATATATTTGACTTTCCTCCACTGTCAGAGTATACGTTCCAGGGACAAAAGTGATTATTTTTTTTCTGATAACAGAAACGAAGCTACATGAGCCAGAGGCTCTCTCACACAGGATAACTCCAGGTCTCAGGAAAATCTTGCATGTGTACATCTGTGTTATCAGACCCTGTGGGCCAATGGTTTCTATTCTGTAATGCTACAGACACTAAACATTCAAAGTAGCTTCCCAGAGTTATAAAATATTTTCTAAGAAGCCAACACATCTCCATTTACTTTTATTTCCCTACGTGCTGCAAATTCTTTCTCTGTGATTTCATTTATATGTTCTGTTGCTTTGCTTTTCTTTCACATTTACACTCAGAGCCTGATGCAGGTTGGGTTCACAGGAATCAAATATCAAAACGTAGTTTGGGGTTCAGGATGCTTCTCTGGGGCCAAGGCCTGTGGAAGGCAGAGGTGATGTTGGTCTCGTATGGAAGAGCCAGTGAGGCCACGCCAGCCCGGCGGGGTGTGCTCTGGAGTGAGCATCACCTCTCAGGGTCGGGCGGGGGCCAGCCGCCGCATGTCCCGGCCGACGACAGCGGCAGGAGCCCTGGCTACACTCACACACAGGGTTGGGCTGGTTCTCTTCCCAATCCGTGTCCTGAGCTGCTCTTTCACGGGGAACCAGCACCTCACCTATCCACTGATGTGAGGCTGTTTTGTTTCAGAAAGCTCACCAAAGCACAGAGCAGCTGCTCAGCGACCATGATCTGTGTGTGAAGTCGATTCTCTGCGGAGCTGGTCAGAAGAGGAATGCAGATCAAGAGCCCTGGCTCGCCACTTCTCCAAGGGACTTTCCAAAAGGCTTCCCAGTGTTCCTTGTAAGCAGGATGAGGAGAAGAGCCTGGGAGACATGTTTCCATTTTTTTGAAGAGAAGAAGCAGACATCTGCCTTCCCCTCATCACCATAAATGAATTCCTTGGCTCTGTACCTACATCAGTTCAGGTCTTCTGAGAAGCAGATGCTAAAAGGGAAATAGGTATGCAGAAGATTCATCGGGGAGGATTACCAGAAAGGATGAAATGGACAGGGAGTGGCAGGAGGGAGGAAGGGAAAGCCTCAGGACCACAGCGCAGGTCTGATGCCTATGGAGGAGAGAGGAGGTGGATGGGTAGGTAGGAAGAGCCTTCAACCATGGCATGGCTTGGAGAAAGTCCTGGCTAGGCCAGGGGGCAACGACAGCCCCCTCCAAGAAGTCTTGCTTTAGGCAGAGACGGCCCACTCTGATCCTCACTGTGTTCAGTGACAGGCTAGGAATGAGCCCAGAAAAGTGTATCTCTGCATGAATGATGCTATGGAAGCCAAGGGCAGAAGCTGGTGGTCATCTGCTTATGGACTCCTGGTGGACGGTTCTCCCTGCAAGGGAGGTCTGCAGGGGAGCTTACCTGACCTGCTATACATGCTTACCCTTGAAGCACAGAAGCCTCAAGAATGGGCTCAGAGTAAACTTTAAAAGGCACAGAAGCAGGTTAACTCCTTTTTCTGTTCCATCTCCACTCCATTCTTGATTCCAAAGGATGGTGTCCAAACACAGTCCCCTAAACTGACAGCTGATTCAATTGAAACTCAAATCAACAGACCAAGGCAGAAATAGCATCTTAGCCACTGGAAATATCTAAGCATACTTAAGTGCTGTGGGAGTCCAGTGTAAGCTCAATGCCATAGTGTTTAATGACTTAGAATACCTACTATGAACCAGATACTCTGCTGGGTCAGCAGAATTCAGTTAAATTGGGCAAGATCCTGAAAGGTCCATGTGTGTGTATAAGTCGCTTCAGTCATGTCCAACTCTTTGCAATCCCATGGACTGTAGCCCGCCAGGCTCCTCTGTCCGTGGGACTCTCCAGGCAAGAAAACGAGTGGGTTGCCATGCCCCCTCCAGGGAATCTTCCCAGCCCAGGAATTGAACCTGCCATCTCCTGAGGCCCCTGCATTGGCAGGTGGGTTTTTAACCTCTAGCGCCTGGTGACACCTGGTGTCACATTCTGGAATAAAGGAAGGACAATATTTTAGTGCTGAATTTTGTGCCTCTGATCATTACTTGTGTTAGTCATTCAGTCAAGTCTGACTCTTTGCCATAGCACAGTCTGTAGCCCACCAGGCTCCTCTGTCCACGGAATTCTCCAGGCAAGAATACTGGAGTGAGTTATTATTCCCTTCTCCAGAGGATCTTCCCGACCAAGAGATAGAACCCCGGACTACTGCAGAGCAGGTCAATTTTTACCATTTGAGCTATGTAACTATTTAGGTTTTGTCAAAGCAAATCCCATCTGTCACGCTGAAATAATACATAAAATCTTTGATGAAAAATCATCCTCTTCTTCTTAATCCATTCTTGAGATAACTGTTTGTAAGCTACATTTCGAAGGTGACTTTCTATAAATTTCTGTTATACCTATACTAGTGCTTCATTCAAATCTCCAGATACTATATTTCTAACAATGTTTCTTGAACCAGCAACTCGACCTTATCTTCTGATTTTTTTTTTCCCGCTTTGGTTGAATTCCTCCAAATATATAAGCAGTAAATAAAGCAAAGCTGAAAATTAGTGCAGAAAAGGAGAATGCCAGCTTAGTAGACCTTCAGCAGTGTCTCAAAGGGAACGTCAGTCTGTAATGCTATAGATTCTTGAGGTCTATGCTTGCAAAGTTTGATCCATTGGTCTTGGACATAAATTTCTTCATAGGAAGGGAAGGTCTTAAAAATGAAACTGGATAAGAAAACATTTAAGTGAGATGGTTTCCTGAGTAAGCTGTTTCTAAAAAAAACAAAAACAAAAAAAAACAAACAAAAAAACTGATTTACTGGATCTCCCTGAAGGTGGTAGTAAAGTTATTGACTGATGAATAATCTTGAATCGTCTTTCTCTTTCAGGCAAAGTTTTTCTGGAACAAACAAGTTGACCATGCGGACATGGGTTGTTGTTGTCTTCTGCTAGGCCAGGCAGTGTTGACACAGATGGTCACTGTTCTCAGCTCCATGAGGATTCAGCTCACTGCTTTCCTCCTTTCCTAGCTCTTCTCAACAGTCACATCACTATTTCCATCATTTTTTGTGGTTATTTTGGTAGCTTCCTTTTCTTGTTGCTGTTGCGTTTTTTATTTATTTTAATTTTTATACAACTTTAATGTTACTTTCCATTTATAGTTATTACAAGATATTGGCTATTTTCCCTTTGTCATACAAAACAAAGCCTATCTTATACCCAGCAGTTTGTACCTTCCACCCCCATCCATTATGCCTCCCCGCACCTTCCCCACTCCTTTGTTCTCTATATCCATGGGTCTGTTTCCTTTTTAGTATATTCACTAGCTTCTAGTATTTTTAAGATTCCACATTTAAGTGATGTCATACAATGTTTGTCTTTCTCTGCCTGATTTATTTCACTTAGCATAATGCCCTTTAGGTCCATTCATGTCACTGCAAATGGCAAAATTTCACAAAATTTCAATCTTTTTTTATGATTGAGGAATATTCCATTGCATATATACACTGTATTTTCTGATTCCATTCATCTATTGATGGACACTTACATTGCTTCCACCTGGCTATTATAAATAATGCTGCTATGAACATCGAGGTGCACGTATCTTTTTGAAGTGGTATTATAGGTTGTTTTGGATATATACTCAGGAGTGGAATTGCCTGGTCCTATGGCAGAGGATGAGACAGTTGGATGGCATCACTGACTCAGTGGACATGACCCTGAGCAGACTCCCAGAGAGAGTGGAGGACAGGGCGGCCTGGCGTGCTCTGGTCCACGATGCAGCAAACCTAGTGCCTGAACAACAACAAAATGGTAGTTCTGGTTTTCGTTTTTTGAGAAACCTCAATGATGTACAAACTTACATCCCCATCAACAGTGTACAAGCGTTCACTTTTCTCCAGATTTAAGTTGCTTTCTTGACTCCCCCTTTCTTATGTTACCCATTTTAGCCTTGGACTCTTACTTTGCGAGATGAGTAATTCAGACAGCTACTTTCCCTACATTTCTTCCGCCTCCTTCTCCACCAATTTCTATCAGCTGGGCTGTGCTCCAGGGTTTAAAACATTTGCATTATGCTTTTAAATATAATTAAACGTTTGGAACTTTCACTAATGACTGAGTCAACAACTTAAAATAACAAGTTGTGTTTATATGAATATATTAAGAATACATTTGTAAAATAATTTATATGTGCAGAGCAAATTTTAAGTTCTTCATATTAATATTAACCTGATGTCAACCTAAGAGCAGATATTATTATTAGCTCAATTCTATGGGTAAGAAGACTGGGACATATAGACCTTTAGAATCTCGCCCAAAATGATCTGTTAATAGCTCTTCTAAAATGTTGTGTCTTGATTCCTGAGCCTAAAATATACACTGTGATTCTCCCATGTCTCTCCATCAGTCCCCTGCACACAGCTTTCCTAACTTGGGGCATCCCAGAGGATGTTCTCCATGGTTTCCTTGCGCAGACCTTTACTGGCCAGTTACTACCTTCTATGCAGATCTCAGCTAACATTCGTTCCTCAGAGAAGCATTCTCCAACCATCATATATAAGCAGGTTGTTCCGCCTTTCTCTCTCATCGCGTCCATTCTGTTCTTTCTCAGAAGCTGGCACTGTAAGTACACAATCCCTTTAGTGTGTATCAGTGTAATGCCTATCTTTGCTTCTCTCCAATTAGAGCATGGTGTTCTGTATCTTAGGCTCACCTAACAGAGTGCTTGGCACCTAGCAGGTAATTAATTTTTCCATTTATAACAGACTATAAGGGTTCATAAATATGATTCTACTTTCAACTTAAATACAAGGTTATTAACATAACCTTTAAAGAAAGAACTTTTTATTTTGTATTGCTGCTGCTGCTGCTGCTGCTTCCAAGTCGCTTCAGTTGTGTCCGACTCTGTGTGACCTCCTAGACGGCAGTCCACCAGGTTCCCCCATCCCTGGGATTCTTCAGGCAAGAACACTGGAGTGGGTTGCCATTTCCTTCCCCAATGCATGACAGTGAAAAGGGAAAGTGAAGTCGCTCAGTCATGTCCGCCTCTTGGCGACCCAATGGACCGCAGCCCACCAGGCTCCTCCATCCATGGGATTTTCCAGGCAAGAGGACTGGAGTGGGGTGCCATTGCCTTCTCCGTTTTTTTGTATTGGAGTATAGCCAATTAACAATGTTGTGTTAGTTTCAGGTGGACAGCAAAGGGACTCCGCAACACGTATACATGTATCCATTCTCCCCCAAACCCCCCTCCCATCCAGGCTGCCAGTAACATTGAGCAAGTTCCATGTGCTGTACAGTAGGTCCTCATTGGTTATCCACTTTAAATATAGCAGTGTATACAGGTTGATCCCAATTCCCCTAACTATCCCTTCCCCTCATCCTTCTCCCTTGGCAACCGTAAGTTCCTTCTCTGTGAGTCTGTTTCTGCTTTGTAAATAAGTTCCACTGTATCATCTCTTTAGATTCCGCATATCAGGGATATGATTCAGCATTTCTCCTTCTCCGACTTACTTCACTCAGTATGATAATCTCTAGGTCCATCCGTAACATGGAAATTTTATTATTAATAGTTATTCAGTGTAGCGTAGTGAGATGAACTTGCACTATATCTAAGACCCATAATAGAAATTAATTTTTAATACCATCTAATACTCATTAGCTTTCTAGAATTTTGATTCATAGAAGTATAATGAATAAAGGACAGATGAACAACCCTCCAAGGAAAGGAGCATAGCAATCATAATAATAAATAGCACTTTCTAAGGCTTTCATAACCCAGAAGCATTATGTCATGTACTCCTCCTCTTGACACTGATGTCATCAAGTCAAGCTTATACCAATTACACATGGCAGGAAGCAAACACAGCTTCTCCTCCCTGGTTCCAGCTTACTCAGAGCTCCCCACCTCCCCTTTCTCAGTTCACATTCTGAAGTTCTATTTTCCCTGAGGACTCTTTTGCTTTAACAATGGGATTGTTTTCATGTTATTATCAGTCATTTTGACTTGTCTGCAGCATTCAAAACACTCATTTCAGCAGCAGTCACTCTGATCTCTTAGTCAAGTGTTTGATAAAAGTCAAATAAATGATTCAGACAACACTGTTTAGTGAAGAGCAAATTCCCGTCCAGAGGATTCAGCCAACTTCCAGAAGAAGCTTCATGGAAAAGGAACTGGAGCTCAGCCTTGATGTTGCAGAAGGATGTTTAGGTGAGCGAGAGGCTGGCCTTCCAACTTTCTGTTTCAGGATGGACTTTCTACCAAAGAGCAGAGTGTGCTTTCGGGAAACCCCCACAGCAGGTGTTCACAGTCCCTTTGGGGTTTTAGGATTCATTCCTTCATTTATGCACTTGCTGATGAGCTGTGTAGAAAGGATTTTTCACTTGAGAGTTTTAAACTCTTTGATGCTAGCTTTGTATTTATTGTTATACTGCACGAGAGCGTGTTAGGTACTTGAGGTTTGGTTGCAATTCTTGGCTGATCTTGAACTTGGGCTGTAAGGACTGGTGGTAGTAAAGTTTGGAATTCTGTCTGGCTTAGGTCACATTTCTGAGAAGCAGAGTCTGAGGGGATCTGAGGATGAGTGATTTGGGGGTGCAGTGCTTTCAGGAGAAATGCGGGGAGAGCAGCAAACAGGGCAGAGGAAGGAGCTGAGTAGGACGTGGTCTCAGTGGGAGCCTGGCTTTCGCTGATCCCAGAGGAAGCCCTGGACAGTACTGAACCACAGAGTGGCACAGGGGCCAGTTTCTTAATCTTTTTGTCAGTCTTTGGCTGCAAGCTGCTAGGGGAAGAGAGGACAGCTGTGAACCATCAACAGCCAATACTCTCCTTTTAATTTGTTGAGGAACCTCCTTACTCTTTTCCACGGTGACTGTGCAATTTACATTCCCTCCAACAGGGCACGAGGGTCCCCTGTTCTCTGTATCCCTGTCAATGCCTGTTGTCTCCGGTCTTTTTGATAATAGCCCTAATAATAGTTGTGGGTGTTATCTAGGTGTGGTTTTGATTTGCATTTCCCTGATGATTAGTGATGTTGAGCACCTTTTCATGAATGCGTTGGCTGCTTGTATGTCTTCTTTAGAAAAATGTCTCTTCAGGTCCTTTGCTTATTTTTTAATTGGAAAGGAAATGACAATACAATATCGAAGAGAAATCTGTACTCATGAATTTACTGCAGTACTATTCACAATAGCTAATATATGGACGCGATCTAAATGTCCATCAGTCAAAGAGTGGATAAATAAGATGTGGTATGTGTATGATAGAATATTATTCAGCCATGAGAAGTAACAAAACCCCACCATTTGGGGCAACATGGATGAACCTTGAGGACCCAATGCTAAGTGAAATAAGTCAGACAGCGAAATACAAATGCTATGTAATTTCACTCATATGTGGAATCTTATAAGGCCAAACTTGTAGAAACAGAGAATAGAAAAGTGGTTACTAAGGAGTTGGAGGGTGGGAGAAATGGGGGATGTGTTGGTCAAAGAGTACAGACTTTCAGTTAGAAAATAAACAGGTTCTTGGGAGCCAATGCACAGCATGGTGGTTACAGAAAGCATCACTGGACTATCTACTCATAAGCTGCTAGGAGAGTAGATCTTAAATATTCTCACTGCAAAAAAGGAATTATGTGACATAATGGAAGTGTCAGCTAAGGCTCTTCTGTTAATCGCATACTGCAATATATAAGTGAATTAAATCAACATGTCATACACTTTAAAATCACATAATATTATATGTCAATTATACCTTAATAAAGTTGGGGAAAGAAACAGCCAGTACTCGGAGCAGCCAGGGCCTGCTTACATAGCCCAGTGTGTGGGAGGACTCCAGCATCACCTGTCACACTGGCCATGCATGTGTGAGGATTAATCCTTAACACTGTGAAAGATCCCCTTCCTAAAGCATCAGTCACCACCCTCAGAATGACTTAGCACGATAATTATAAATCTGACAAGTATAAGCTACATGGAGGGTACATTTTCATTCATTCTTGAGTGACAGTATGTCACACACGTGCCAGTGAATTTTTACACAAGCTTCCCTAGCTAATTAGTCTCATTTTTGAAAGTTTAGATAGCAACATCCACATCCCCCTCCCATCTCCAGCTCAGAAGGACGATCATGTTCCACACACAGATTTTCTAGGACACTTAAGCTGATTGTTGTACTTCAAGAGGAGTCTGGTGGTTCTAGAGAAATGCAGGAACACAGGTGATGCAGAAAGCTGGGGAAGGAAATGGCACAATTGGAGAACTTCCAGCTGTTCAGTCATCGGAGCATAGAGTTCATTTGGGGGAATAATGAGAGGTTAGGTGGGGAAATGAAGGCAGAGCCCAGATCACGAAAGGCCTTGGATGAAATAAAAATAGTTTGACCATTTTTTTAAGGACAATGGGTCTATTCATTTTCCTGGGGCTTCTATAACAGCTGACCACAAACTAAGAGGCTTAACTCTCTGACAGTTGTGGGAGGTGGGTGCCTGCAGGGCCACACTCCCCCGGAGGCTTCAGGGCATAATCCCTTCCTTGCTTATTCCAGTTTCTGGTCATTGGCGACAACACTTGGCTGTTGCTGTTTCCACATTGTCTAACAGTATGTTTCTCTCTTATAAAGACACACATGATGGCATTTGGGGTCCACCTGGATAATGAGAAATCAACTCCTCATCTCATGAGCCTTAATTTAAGTATACCTGCAAGGACCCTTTTTCTAGTAAGGGTTCAGTCACAGGTTGCAGACATTAGGATGCGGACATAGTTTTGGGAGCCATCGTGAGCCTGCCACAATGGATGCCTGGAATTATTTAAAGCAGAAGATCAGCATGATCAAATTGATGTTAAAGGAAACACATATAAAAATGCATTTAAAAGTGTCATAAATATGGATTAGATAGAATTAATACTAGAGACAGGTGACCTTATAAGAGGCTTGGCGGTTCAGGTGGTTAACAGTGAGAAATTGTATACAGGCATTAGTGGCGGGGAAGAGATAATTGTCAGAATTTAGGGACTACTGGTTTTTCCATTAGTCACATATGGATGTGAGAGCTGTATCACAAAGAAGGGTGAGTGCCTAAGAATTGATGCTTTTGAACTGTGGTGTTGGAGAAGACTCTTGAGTATCCCTTAGACTGCAAGGAGATCAAACCAGTCAATCCTAAAGGAAATCAGTCTGAATATTCACTGTAAGGACTGATGTTGAAGCTGAAGCTCCAATACTTTGGCCACCTGATGCAAAGAACTGACTCACTAGAAAAGACCCTAATTCTGGGAAAGATTGAAGGCAAAAGGTGAAGAGGGTGACAGAAGATGAAATGGTTAGATAGCATCATCAACTTGATAAGACATAAATCTGAGCAAACTCCAGGAGAGAGTGAAGGACAAGGAAGCCTGGCATGCTGCAGTCTATGGGGTCACAAAGAGTCAGACATGACTTAGTGAGTGAACAACAACAAGCAACAGATTAGATGAATGGATGAGAGAGACCTAGGAGCCTGGAATAATTCCAAGAGCTCTCGCCTGGGCAACTGTATGGACAGGTCCACCTTTTCATTGAAGTAGGTCATGTATGGAGGAGCAGACTTGATGAAAGGAATTTAGCCTTCAATTTTGGCAGAAGCACAAGAGGAGGAATAGAGTAGAACAGGAGCACAATCTAGGAGGGCTGCTAACAGATCTCTCCAGAAGATGGATCTCATTCCTCTGCTTTCTATTTCCATCTTGGTTGGAAAAATATTTGCAAGTTTACAATGGCATGGCACATTGACATATGACAAATGTCTCTCCACAAATTAAGAAATTCACATCCTCTAATGTAGAAATTATCTCCTATACTGACTCCCTGGGATATCAGGACCTTGGTGGCTCAGACAGTAAAGAATCACCTGCAATGAGGGAGAACTGGGTTCGATTCCTGGGTTGGGAAGATCCCCTGGAGAAGGGCATGGCAACCCACTCCAGTATTCTTGTCTGGAGAATTGCATGGACAGAGGAGCCTGGTGGACTACAGTCCCTTGGGATGCAAAGAATTGGACATGACTGAGTGACTAAGCACAACAGCAGCATAACGGACTCCCTGGGGTCTCAGAACCTTCCCTCTGGATGCCAAAGTCCTACATTAAACAATCAGGGAGCGAAGCATACTGCAGGATGTGGTGCACAGCTGTATTGATCCTTGGCAACCTGCTTAGGATTTCTGAACGTGTTGAGTGAGGTGTGACTGTTAGATAGGCCGGTGGAGTTGTCTAAGAGACATCCAATTGCTGTAACATGCCAGTGTCACCGAAAAGTTTTCTGTAAGAAAACAGGCTCCATTACAGCAATCTCAAAAGATGAGACACGTATTTAGAAACATTTAAGGAGATTAAAGAAAACAAACCCTCAAGAAAAAGATGTAGGAATCATTCAGATGCAGATGAAAATATCAGTTTTATTACCAGTAAGGCTGTATTTGAAAATATTATTTTTCTATGAGTTAACAGATTTTCCAAAAATTCTCCTAAAGCTGTTCCTTTGGGAAACCCTAACATCAAGAGAGAACTTGGGTCTTGAAGTAGACAGGCTGAAATCCCTGATGGACACTTCTAACATGTTAGGTATGTCCCTCTCCTGGCTTTAATTATCTTTACTTCTCACTCCCAACACCTATGAGCATTCCCGGGGCCCCTGGAATAGCGTGGACTTCATTCAGAGCTACAGGTGGCTGGGGTTGCCTTTGGTCACTGCTGGACAGATGGAGGGAATGGCAGGCCAGTTTCTTCAGGTTCAGAACAGCTTCAAGGCCAGACTTACAGCCCCTAGCTCCCCCGTGGGCTCGGACAAATCTCTGCCTCTTGAGATCTGATTCTTGCTTGACTTCCTCTTGTCTCTGGTCTTCTTCCTCTCCTCCAGCTGGCTTCCTCCCAGTACTACCTGTCTAAAAGGCTGTGTTTGCATCCTTGTCTTGGGGGTTTACTTCTGAGGAACACAGCTTAGCCCAGGGGTCTAGAACAGATGCAGTGAGTCAGAGATCCTCTTCAACTTTGGCATCTGTAAGCAGCCCCAGTTTTTCTTGCTAAGCCTTTCAATTCCAAATCCTTCCAGATGTCATTTCTAAACTGGCATGATTTCCTCCCTTTCAAGTTGAGTGTACTCTCTTGGAAATCATCAAAACATCACAGATGGCCTATGATATAAATAATGAGTTATGAAGACAATTATTGCTCATCTGTGATGAATCAAACTTATTTTTATTTAGTCAACAACAAGCTGGACATAGTCATTATATCACCCTTGGGTCTGTGCAACCACACATTTCAGAAGGTTGTCCTATAGTTTTGCCTCTTGTGGTCATGAGATGAATATTTATCTGAAATGTCACCAGCCATATACACTCAGACTCTCTGTTTCTATGTTAATATTTGTTTTGGCAGCTGGTCACAGGCTTTGCAACAAAAACTATAGCCTAATTTACAATAGCTTCAGATTTCAGTCCTTTTCTTAATATCCTTCATAAAAAGAAATTGCTCCTCTGATGATTTAACTAAGATACCCAAAAAGACAAGAGAACTCTTTCAGCATGCTCCTTCACTGTGACCTCTTGTTTCATGTTCAGTTTTATGAAAATCTTTAATTTCATCATCCTCTCTGACCTCTAATGATTCAAGTTGGGATAATAATCCTTTATACACCAACAGTAATTTGGCCCCAGAAGCACATAAAGATGCAAGTTCCTAAGCAGAGTGATCAATGGTGAGCACATTGGACCAGGAGGCAGGAAATCCCCACCACCTTCCCGCTTCTTCTTTGCTCTAATGACCCAGGCCAAGTTACTGAATCTTTAACTCAAGAATCAAAGGTGAGAGTTTGGCATCATTATCACCAAAGTCTCCTTTGCTCTGAAGTCCTATGACTCTGAGGATTTTAGTTAGACTGGATTAGACCAAATGCACATCTACCTTTGAAAAATATTACAAATTAGTATTCATGTTGTTTAGCCGCCAAGTCATGCCCGACTCATTTGTGACCGCATAGACTATAATCCACCAGGCTCCTCTGTCCATGGGATTTCCCAGGCAAGAATACTGGAGTAGGCTGTCATTTCCTCCTCCAGGGGATCTTCCCAGCCCAGGGATGGAACATGTGTCTTCTACATTGCAGGTGGATTCTTTGCCACCTGGGAAGAAGTATTCATACTACTGGTTTTCAAAGTGTGATCCTTGAATCAGCGATAGCAGTACCAGCTTAGGACTGGGGACTGTTAGAACTACAAATAACTGGCCCCACCCCAGACCCACTTAGTCAGAAACTCCACGTATGGGGTCAAGTAATCTGATTTCTGCTAAAGTTAGAGACCCACTGATTCATAAAATACAAGACAAAAAACGTCAGCTTGGTTAAAAAGAAAAAAGAATTAAATTTTACCAAACAAGAGCCAGTGGTCCTCAAAGCTACTCAGTGTGGTTTTCAAGGCCACCTATGAGATTTAATTCAATAGGTCTGGACTAGCTTACATGAATCTACCTTTTAAGTACACAGGAAGATTTCAGGGACCAATTTTAATAGACAGTACTCATTAGATGTTAGTATTTCATCAATATCCAGAAGCAGGCTTGTTGTGTAAAGTTAGATACACATGTGTTAAAGTCTAGTATTAATTATGTTTTTCCCTTAAATTTTGTGAAATATTCACATGTCCTTATATGAAGTTGCTGTTTGTACTTTAGATACTGGGATGGTTATTTGCCTGTTTCCTCTCTATTCCCATTTCCACCCATCTCTACTCTGTTCTGCATTGTAAGCGACTGAGGGTCTTCAGCCTCTATGTTTTCAGGCTTTCTTAACAATGACATCTGATGTTTCTGTTAACAGAAGACCCTTCTGAGATATGTAAAGCTGGGGAGGAAGGAGAGGTGCATGTCCTCTGGGTCAGCTTTCTGCACGAGTCTCCAGCAGCAGCAGAGGTGGGAGTACAGCACCCCTGGGCACATGCCAGCCTGGGACAGCTCGTGGGGCTCCAGCCCATAGCCCCTAACAGCTTCCCCTTCTGACGCTCACTCCCCTCTCCTCGCATCTCATCCAGCCCCTTTTGGTTTTGCTCTTCCATCAAGGTAGCCAATACTCTTTATTAAATTTCCTTCATTGGAAATGCTTAGGACATTTTCTGTTTTCCCAACTAGAGATTATTAACTCGTTTAGGGAGAGAGGGATGTGCTTGACACCCTATGCAAAATGCTGTCAGTGTGTGATTTTTCAAGAAAAGAAGCTCTAAAGTTTGTGTTACATTTCTCAAAGGGGACAATATACTTCAAGAAATTCAGAATTCCATTAGTCCAGATTCCACTTTCTGGAAAGTCATTCCATTTCAGCTATTGTTGTTTCATGCAGTTTTTGAACTCCTGACTACAGGACCTTCACCTCTGGCTTCTGAAAATCATGCTATCTACAGCAAGGAATTCCTTCATGACTAGGGATGGACATGTTTTGTTCCTTGACTGTGCTCAACTGAACATTTTTCCAATTCACACATAAAGATGAACCATTTCTTTAAAGCAGAGCACTGCTTACATTCTAAATAAGTGGTAATAAAAGATGGCACATGTGAACAGTGGCTCAGTCAGTTCAGTCACTCAGTCATGTCCGACTCTTTGTGACCCCATGGACTGCAGCACACCAGGTTGCCCTGTCCATCACCAACTCCTGGAATCCACCCAAACCCATGTACATTGAGTTGGTGATGCCATCCAACCATCTCATCCTCTATTGTCCCCTTCTCCTCCTGCCCTCAATCTTTCCCAGCATCAGGGTCTTTTCAAATGAGTCAGCTCTTCACATCAGGTGGCCAAAGTACTGGAGTTTCAGCTTCATCATCACTCCTTCCAATGAACACTCAGGACTGATCTCCTTTAGGATGGACTGGTTGGATCTCCTTGCAATCCAAGGGACTCTCAAGAGTCTTCTCTGCTTTTTCATATGCTGTCTAGGTTGGTCATAACTTTCCTTCCAAGGAGTAAGCATCTTTTAATTTCATAGCTGCACTCATCATCTGCAGTGATTTTGGAGCCCCTAAAAATAAAGTCAGCCACTGTTCTCACTGTTTCCCCATTTATTTGCCATGAAATGATGGGACCAGATGCCATGATCTTAGTTGTCTGAATATTGAGCTTTAAGCCAACTTTTTCACTCTCCTCTTTCACTTTCATCAAGAGGCTCTTTAGTTCTTCTTCACTTTCTGCCATAAGGGTGGTGTCAACTGCATATCTGAGGTTATTGATATTTCTCCCAGCACTCTTGATTCCAGCTTGTGCTTCTTCCAGCCCAATGTTTCTCATGATGTACTCTTCATATAAGTTAAATAAGCAGGGTGACAATATACAGCCTTGACATATTCCTTTTCCTATTTGGAACCAGTCTGTTGTTCCATGTCCAGTTCTAACTGTTGCTTCCTGACCTGCATACAGGTTTCTCAAGAGGCAGGTCAAGTGGTCTGCTATTCCCATCTCTTTCAGAATTTTCACAGTTTATGGTGATCCACACAGTCTAAGGCTTTGGCATAGTCAAAAAAGCAGAAAAAGATGTCTTTCTGGAACTCTCTTGCTTTTTGGATGATCTAGAGGATGCTGGCAATTTGATCTCTGGTTCCTCTGCCTTTTCTAAAACCACTTTGAACATCTGGAAGTTCAGAGTTCACGTATTGCTGAAGCCTGGCTTTGAGAATTTTTGAGCATTACTTTACTAGCGTGTGAGATGAGTGCAATTATGTGGTAGTTTGAGCATTCTTTGGCATTGCCTTTCTTTGGGATTGAAAGATTTTCTTCTTTTCCAGTCCTGTGGCTATTGCTGAGTTTTCCAAATTTGCTGGCATACTGAGTGCAGCACTTTCAGCCAGTCACAAAAGTCGGACTAGGGGACAAGGTGTCCAGTCTCATCCCCATATCTAATAAGCTGTGTGAACTTGGGAAAATCACTTAGCTTCTCTGGGCTACAGATTCCAGCTGTAGAATGGAAGGTTTGGACTAGTTCATCTCTAAAAGATAATTTTCATTTCTCACATTCTTTGATTCGAAATTTGAATTGATCAGTCAATTAGATCAATTGACAGTCAATTGATCAGTCAGTTGTGCATTCTAGACACAGGTCCAACTACCACAGGGCATGTTTGAGAAAATAAGAAGCAGTTGAGAACAGAAAGGTAGTGAGTAGGGGGCTCCCTTGAAGAAAATTACTTTTTTCCTTAGTAATATTCATACCTCTGTTTATAGAGTGTGTGTATGTATGTGTGTGAGTGTGTGTATCCATGTGTCTATAGTGTGTGTCTTGTTGTTGTCCTTTAGTTGCTAAGTCTTGTCCAACTCTTTGTGACTCCATGGACTGTAGCCTGCCCTGTCCCTCTGTCCATGGGATTTTCCTGACAAGAATACTGCAGTGGGTTACCATTTCCTTCTTCAGGGGATCTTCTGGACCCATGGATTGAACCCACACTTCCTGCTTGGTGGGTAGATTCTTCATGACTGAGGCACCTTGAAAGCTCATACTATGTGTCTACATCGACCAATTGTGTTAACAACCTCAGTTAATGGCTTCCCTATATCTGTGGTCACTGGTATGTTTTTAAGAGGAAAACATGCCTCTGAGTCCAAAATCTGGTTTTGAATATTAAGATTCAAGAAGGTTGGAGAACTCAAAGCATAGTGTTTATAGTATTAGCTGTAGCATAGGGAGGAAAGCACAAGACTGTAAAAGTAATTTCCTGGGCTAGATTTAATGGAAATTGTTGTGGGAGGAATAAGCATTGAAAAGGAAATAAGGGAGTGATGTATTCATCTTTGAGAGAGCCCTGAGCTTTCCCACCTATGGTGAGATCTGGAGAGTGGAGGGAAGCACTGGACTGCTCTCTCAGACCACACAGGTTGCCACAGGTGCCCTGCTCAGAAACCCTTTATCAGCAGGTGCCTGACCCAAGGGCTGCTGAGTTGCTTTTTTAATAGTTTTCTCTCTTTAAAATTGACTTATTATAATTGGAAGATAAGTCCTTCACAGTATTGTGATGATCTCTGCCACACATCAGCATAAATTGGCCGTAGGCACACACATGTCCCTCCCTTTCAAACTCCCTCACCTCCCTCCCACTCCATCCCTCCAGGCTTTCAGAGACGAGGCTTTGGGTTCCCTGTGTCATATGTCAAACTCCCACAGGCTATCTATTTTACATGTGGTAATATTATAGGTTTCAATGCTATTCTCTCAAATCATCCCACTCTCTCCTTTTCCGACTGTGTCCCAAAGTCTCTTCTTTATGTCTGTGTCTCCTTTGCGCTCTTCACATAGGATCATCAGTACTATCTTTCGAGATTCCATATGTATGTGTTAATATATGCTATTTGTCTTTCTCTTACTGACTTTTACTCTGTTTAATCTGCTCTGGGCTCATCCACCTCTTTACAACTGAGTTAAATGCATTAGTTCCATAGCTGAAGTAATATTCCATTGTGTATATGTACCACAACTTTCTTATCCACTCATCTGCTTATGGACATCTAGTGCTGCAATGAGGGAAACACAGGCAGAACAGAACACTCTGACATAAATGACAGCGAGATTCTCTATGACCCACCTTCTAGAGCAATGAGTTGCTTGCTAAACCACAGCCACCCCCTTCTCAGGGAATGGCATTACTCTGATGGGAGTTGCGTCATTTGGTGTATTACACACCTCCTCCCCTACCTCCAAGAAGCCATTGACAGCCAATGAGTGACTGGTGCAGGGTAAAACCCAGCCCTCTTGCCTGCAGCTGAAAGAAGCTTATGGTAAGGTTTACTTTCCATAGCAACTCATGGCATTACAATGAGGCTGGACTTCAGCTGAAGCTACACAATATTTTTAAGCTTTCTCTTCTCCTGTTTGCTTCCTTTGCTCACTTCCAAGACTCAGCCTCTGTATTCTGAAATCCCCGAGTACCTCCCATTCCCCATCCTATTAATAAGAGCCAAGAGTCATGAGTTGCTGAGTCAGCACCTGCCCATCAAATGCATTCCCATCTCTTTCTAGCTCTATGTTGTCTTAAACAAGAATACTTGCTTAAAATCAGAGATCTGCTCTAATTTATGAAAATTTATTTCTTTGGTTGAAAATGCACAAAAGATAATCTCATGTATTTACATCACATGCTCCATCTTGTTTCTTTATGAAATCTCACTCTCATCTTCAGGTGAAAAATTTTGCATTTTTTTTTTGTATGGAAAAGAGAAAAGAGACACATTTTCCACACTATCAGTTTCATAGCTCTTAGTTACATCCACCAGTCATAGAGACAAATATCTTTAAACTGGTTTCCTGTATATTTACATCCACACAGTCACAAGTGAAAGACAAGAAAGTTATTTCCTAGGCCAACATCAAGTGGGTTAACTGGCGTTGATGGCTTTTCAAATACTGGTAAAATTCCACTCTATTTTTAACTCAATTAAAGATTTTAAATGGGTTCCCTGTCTTAACACCAGGTCAGATGTTAGAGAAAAGGGATCAGGAAAATGCCTGCGTGAACCTGAGATCAGTGGACTTCAAAGTTGGCTGGAGTTTCAATACTCTGTCATCTCACCTTGTTAGGTAACATCAGCTTTTCAGGCAACTAGGGAAAATCTTTATTTTCGATGTGGGTTGTTTCTTAGTATTTCTGTGTCTTTACTTATTACATAGCTCAGGAAGATAGAACCATAAAAAGCTGATGGACACCTATGTGCTCACAACTTAAGCTTTAAAGTATGAACTATTCATCCCTTAACCATCTCCTTTATGCATCTCTTCCTCCAAAGCTACCACTAGCTTGTTAGGATCATCACTCCTACTCATTTTTAAGTGATTTTTCTACCTATGTTTGTATGAATAAAAACAAGAATTCTATTTTATGCTTTTAAATTTAAGTGACATCTGTATATGCTCTTTTCCTTCAACATTTCAACTTTGTGATGTTTCACATCTCTAGACCTGGCACTTGCTCTCTCATTTCCACTTCATAAGACTCATAAGACTCATTCTCTGGATGAACATAATGATAACACTTGTATGTATTTCCTTGTGTTCCCACCACAATTAGTGTAGGAGACTGCCACTGCTCCATCTTCTTAGCAAAATTTGTCATACTCTACTTTGTATTGAATTGATTTACATGAAACTGCTTTTCACATCTGTTTTCATTTTAAATTCCTAGAGTGCATCTAAAATTGGGTAATATTTTATATACTTATAGAACACTATTTTTTCCTTGCCTGAGAATTTCTTGTTCATATATTTTACTAATGCTTAACCTAATTTTTTCTTGCTGATTGTCAACATCTTCATATATCTTTGGTAGTAAGTCTTTGACAGTTTCTATTCATTCAAATATTCTCTCAGTCTGTGGTTTATATTTTATTCTGTATAGAGTATCTTATGAAGCATATAGGTTTTTTATTTATCAGTTATGTACAAACTACCCAAATATATCATGATGGTGTGATCACTCACCTAGAGCCAGACATCCTGGAATGTAAAGTCAAGTGGGCCTTAGGAAGCATCACAATGAAAAAAGCTAGTTGAGATGATGGAATTCCAGGTGAGCTATTACAAATCCTAAAAGATGATGTTGTGAAAGTGCTGCACTCAATATGCCAACAAATTTGGAAAACTCAGCAATGGCCACAGGACTGGAAAAGGTCAGTTTTCATTCCAATCCCAAAGAAAGGCAATGCCAAAGAATGCTCAAACTACCTCACAATTGCACTCATCTCACACACTAGTAAAGTAGTACTCAAAATTCTCCAAGCCAGGCTTCAGCAATACGTGAATCGTGAATTTCCAGATGTTCAAGCTAGTTTTAGAAAAGGCAGAGGAACCAGACATCAAATTTACAACATCCTCTGGATCATCCAAAAAGCAAGAGAGTTCCAGAAAAACATCTATTTATGCTTTATTGACTATGCCAAAGCCTTTGACTGTGTGGATCACTATAAACTGTGGAAAATTCTTCAAAAGATGGGAATACCAAACCACCCAACATGCCTCTTGAAAATCTGTATGCTGGTCAGGAAGCAACGGTTAGAACTGGACAGGGAACAACAGACTGGTTCCAAATAGGAAAAGGAGTACATCAAGGCTATATATTGTCACCCTGCTCATTTAACTTACATGCAGAGTACACCATGAGAAACGCTGGGCTGTATGAAGCACAAACTGGAATCGAGATTGCTGGGAGAAATATCAATAACCTCAGATATGCAGATGACACCACCCTTATGGCAGAAAGTGAAGAACTAAAGAGCCTCTTGATGAAAGTGAAAGAGGAGAGTGAAAAAGTTGGCTTAAAGCTCAATATTCAGAAAACTAAGATCATGGTATCTGGTCCCATCATTTCATTGCAAATAGATGGGGAAACTGTGGAAACAGTGGCAGACTTTTTTTGGGGGGGGGGGCTCCAAAATCACTGCAGATGGTGATTGCAGCCATGAAATTAAAAGATGCTTGGAAGGAAAGTTATGACCAACCTAGACAGCATATTAAAAAGCAGAGACATTACTTTGCCAACAAAGGTGTGTCTAGTCAAAGGCTATGGTTTTGCCAGTGGTCATGTATGGATGTGAGAGTTGGAGTATAAAGAAAGCTGAGCACTGAAGAATGGATGCTTTTGAACTGTGGTGTTGGAGAAGACTCTTGAGAGTCCCTTGGACTGGAAGGAGATCCAACCAGTCCATCCTAAAAGAGATCAGTCCTGACTATTCATTGGAAGAACTGATATTAAATCTGAAACTCCAATATTTTGGCCAACTGATGTGAAGAACCAATTCATTGGAAAAGACAGTGATGCTGGGAAAGATTGAAAGTGGGAAGAGAAGAGGATGACAGAGGATGAGATGGTTGGATGGCATCACCAACTCAATGGACATGAGTTTGAGTAAGCTCTGGGAATTGGTGATGGACAGGGAGGCCTGGCATGCTGCAATCCATGGGGTCACAAAGAGTTGGACACGCCTAAGAGACTGAACTGAAGCCCAGTATATAATAGCATCAAATACCACAGTCATTTATTTGCTAGAATTCTGTGGACTGGTTATTTGAGTTGGACTCATCTCTCCGCAGTGGTTTTGGCTGATCTCGCTCGTATGTTAGCGACCATTGGGCAAGTCTGTCGGGGAATAGCTCATTGCAAATAGCCTCCCTCAATGTCCAGCTGAGACTTTTGGATGAAGCCTCTTAGCACTTCTCCTCCACCTTGTCTCCCCCACTGACTGATTTAGGCTGCCTCACATGACTGTTTAGCTCAGAGAGAGTGGAAGTAAAAGCTTCACGTCTCTTCAGGTCTCAGCTTCAAAGTCATCAGTATCAATCCCACTGCTTTTAAGTGCTCAGAGCAATCCACAAGGTCCATCCGGATACAAGAGAGTAAAGCCATAAACTCTTACTGAACAAAGCATGGGCGCCACACTACAAACAGTCGTACTGGCATAGGAGAAATCTGCAGCCTACTGGTACGTCACACTGCACCATATTTATCAATATTTTAATTCAAATTCTGTGGCTTTTACATCTTGAATGAGAAATCTTCCCACTCTGGTTTCAGGAAGATATTTACCCATATTTTCTTCTAAATTTATGAGAGTTTTGCTTTTTACATTTAAGATATCTAATCCAGCTGAAATTGACTTTTTGTGTGTGGTGTTACTAATTTCATCTCTTTTCATATATATAAAACCAGCCTTTAAATTAGCATTCATTGATGATTACATGATTTCAGTACTGATTTGTGACGGTACTTCTGTCATGTTCATGAGTTACACTAAGTGGAACTCATGAGGCAACAGCAGACAGCTTGATTATTCTCCTCTAATGCCCATTCAAAGTTTTCTCTTGCCAGCCTGAGGCAGGAACCAACTATAGAGATATCAAGAACTGAAGCAGATGGATGTCAAAATGCCAACTTTCTTGCTGGGTAAAAGCTAGGGCAAAGGACATGACCTTGATGTTTAGCAACAATGGGTTTCTTAATTCTGAGCCTCAAAACTAGACCTGCTAATCCCTCCAGAGCAGCTCTGAATACAGCATGAACTCTGAATGAAGTGTGGAGTTTGTGATCCTGCTGGGCTGCTGAACAAAATGCTTGGAGACAATTTAACTGTTTGAATGTAAACCAGTAAACTATAAGCCTTTCCAAGATTTTGTCCAAGGAAGAGGTTAACTACATCTTCCCTATGTTATTGGTGCTATGGCATTTATAAATCATACTTAACAGCTCTGAATACTTAAACCATGCAGTAGGCCCCTTGCTGCTGTTGTTGTTACTAAGTTGCTTCAGGAGTATCCAACTGTCTGTGACCCCATGGACTGTAGCCCATCAGGCTCCTCTGTTTCTTAGGGATTCTCCAGGCAAGAAGACTGGGGAGCATTACGATTTCCTACGCCAGGTGATCTTCCTGACCCAGAGATCAAACCTGCGTCTCTCTCATCTCCTGCTTTGAAAGGCAGGTTCTTTACCATTAGCACTTCCTGCAAAGCTCCTTACATGTCTTTCATCATCTAAGTTTATGAGGTGAATTAGTTCAGGTCCTCTTAGAAGCAGATACCAAGACAGGATTAGATGTGCAAAAGAAGTATTAGGGGACATTCTTGTGAAGGAAAATTAGGAGTCAGAGGAAGCAGAGCACCAGATAAAGGAGAGAAGAAATGAAGATTTAGTGAAAGGGTCTTTGTCTGCAGTACCCACTCTAAGGCACTGTCTCTTGTCTCAAGGCCATGGCTAAATCTGTACTGAATTTCTGTTGCTGCTGTCATAAACCACAATTTTTGTGGCTTAAATAACACAAACATATTATCTTACTGTTCTGAAGGTCAGAAGTCCTAAACCCAGTTGTTGCTAGGACTGCATTCCTCCTGGAGAATCTGAGAGAGAATTAGTTTCTTTGCCTTTCCCAGCCTCTAGAGGCCATTTTTGCTCCTCGGCTGTGTGACTCTCCGTGATCAAATCCAGCAGCAGAGAGCCTTCAAAGTCATTCCTCTCCAGTACCATCTCTGACCTCCGTTCTTTCCTCACAGCTCCTTTTCTGACTTGGACCCTATCACCTCCCCCTAATAAGATCCCTTGTTGGTTACACTGAGACCGTTAGGATAATCTCCCTAGCTCAGTATCTTTACCTTAATCACATCTGCACAACGCCTTTTGCCATGTAAGGTAACATATTCACAGGTCCTGAAGATGAGAATGCGGACATCTTTGGCAGGGGCATCGTTCTGTCTTCCCCAGAACCGTCAAGCTAGATCACCTGCAAAAGGAGACTCGTGTCTTCCTGGAATGGACTCCCCTCAAGACCCTGTTGCTCTCCCTCACTGACAGGGCAGTCCCCCAGAAGGTTCACTGAACATACACTCAGAGATCCACAAGGCTCCTTTTCACAGCTGCCACACAAAGCAAGTAGAGAAATGAAGACACAGAGAGGTTATGCAACCTATATAAGGATGCAGAGCCAGTGAGAAAAGTGTGTTCTTCTCTTTTTCTCAATATTTTACTTTTTTCTTTTAGAATGCTCCGCTTTAGGGCCTGACTATGTATTGTTTGCTCTGGGATCTTGCAAAATTTGATAAAATTTCACCTATTCTACCTAATAACTAGTTATTCCAAATGGCAAATTATAAAAAATAATTTAAAATAATAGGGAAATAGGAATAAGAGTTGCCTCCAGACAATGGCCCCCCACTCCAGTACTCTTGCCTGGAAAATCCCACAGACAGAGGAGCCTGGTAGGCTGCAGTCCATGGAGTTGAGAAGAGTCAGACATGACTGAGTGACTTCATTTTCCCTTTTCACTTTCATGCATTGGAGAAGGAAATGGTAAGCCACCCCAGTGTTCTTGCCTGGAGAATCCCAGGGATGGCAGAGCCTGGTGGGCTGCCGTCTATGGGGTCGCACAGAGTCGGACACAACTGAAGCGACTTAGCAGCAGCAGCAGCCGCAGCCAGGCATCCAATTCTGCCCCCTTTCACAAATAGCAATTTCTAAAGATACTGAAAATTAACAGTTGAAATCCTGGTTATCACATAACTCTGGCTGTCCTTTGCTTCTTCCAGAGACCACCACAGGCAAAGAACTCTGAGATGATCTTCCTCCAAACACTAGAGTGCTTAAGTCTTGGCAGCCAGTTTCAAGGATCTCTCCAAAGGTCAACATGTATGGGAATGCAAAAATATGTTGGTTCCAAGAGAATTTGGTTTTGATAAGGGCTGTATTCAATATAAAACAATCTACCACATATTGCATAAATGCATTCACTCTGCCAAACCCAAAAGGTTACATACTAATGTGACATCAATACTAGCTACTTTTTATCATAAGTCTAAAGAAGAAATCATTAAAATTCTAAATGATAGCTATATAAGAAGACATTTTCCTTCAAGAATCCAGAGAGTTTCTGGCATAAAGCATCAGACAGACAAATCCAGATCAATAAACTTTCCCTCCCTCATCACAAGTAAAAGATCAAAAGGATGGTTTGTCAGGGAAAAAAAATGTTAGAGAGAAATAAAATGCTCAGTGTTCTGAACATATGGTACCCAGGGGCTGATCATTCTCAAATACAGCCTCACTGTTAAGAAAACCGGCAGGAGACATTATGAGGTTATTAGACCAACACTAAAATAGTACCTTCTTCTATACTAAACTCTCATCACGAATACAGGACCACACTAAAAATATCAACAAAACTTGAAGACTGCAGCCAGTTATGTATCCACCTCATTAGTTCCACTGCTGTATCAGATAGCTAAAAATAATGCTTTTCAATGCATTTATTTTATTTCAAAAAGACAGAAATCTCTGAATCTTAATGACCCCATTTTAGTATTCTGGAGAAAGATCCAAAACAATGGATGAGTACAAATGTTTATAAATAGATGTTCAGAGGTCTATTTCTTACTTTAATGTATACACAAAAACACAGGGCTAATACAAATTAAGAGGAAAACAGCCGGTCTCTTTTCTGGGACAGTCTGCCCTGGGAAAGTCTACCATGTGCTTCTCGCAAGAAACCAACAGGATATGGATTCTGGCTCCCCTCCCCTCTATTCTTCTTGGGGTACGAGCTCTTTCTTTACTCAGAAGACCTGTCTCCCCTTTGATGTTCTTGGTGCCTGACCTCGACCTTTCCCAACAGAAGGACTGCCTGGGGCCTGAAAAGATTCTATTTCCCAGTGGAGGCGGCAGCATCTGCTTCTTTCTTAAACCATTAGCGAGGCTGGGGTGGGCTGGAGAGGGAAAAGAGGAGCCATGGGTCGAATTTACCCTCCTTGACACAAACCTTTTCTTTCATTGTGCACACAAATTGCTCCTTTAGAACCTGGGAACTGAAAGAAAATATTTTAAAGACGTTCACTGAGTTTTACAGAAGCCATTGCTTTGCTCCATTTGCTGTTTCTTCTCAGGGGATGAACAACATGTGACTCAATAGCAAATGTATCCCGTGTCACTTTTCATGCAGCGATATATTTTTTTAATTAGCCATTTCTGTTTGATTTCCTGTGTCAAGTTGGAGGTACATCAGAAAGATATTTC
Organism: Antilocapra americana; assembly: GCA_007570785.1. Classification (NCBI taxonomy): domain Eukaryota; kingdom Metazoa; phylum Chordata; class Mammalia; order Artiodactyla; family Antilocapridae; genus Antilocapra; species Antilocapra americana. The sequence continues at coordinate 1,771,808 of ML663049.1, forward strand.
TGCCCACAAATGTTGCTGAAACCCAAGAGGGGATCAAGAGACCTAGATTCAAAATACATGGTGAAAGAAAAACTTGACACCCAGAATGAGAGGATATGTGATTTTTATATTTTAGTCATCACTGTCTGTAACCTTATTTTTTAAATAGGTAGACTGTGCCATCAACTCGCATGGACCCACACTATAAATGAAAAAATATCTCAGGGCATTATCATGTTATGTACCTTAAATTTATTTAATCTATTTATTATAGTTAAGTATACTAACATATATTACATTTACAATAGTAATAATGATAGCAAAGGACACTTATTGAGCACTTAGCGCAGAAGGAGTGTGATAACTCTGTGTATTACACACATTCCCTTTTTAAGCCTTTCAGTAATCCTATGACATAAATGCTGCATATTTTACAGGTAAACCAACTGACTAAAGCAGTGAGCTTGCCCACAATCTCCTGGTCTGTAGACAAATAGGGTGGAAGTTGAAACTAGATCTTTTGGGGACCCACCATTATTTTCTACAACCCTGGTGAGTGCTACTGGATTTCCTCAGAGTAATTCAAACAAAGTTTATACAAGGAAAAGGACTGTTCTAATGGAGATCAAGGAGAACGTGTTCAAAATCTGTTCAGATATGTGACACCTTTCCTCGGTTCTTTAGTCAGAGATCAGTAATATTTATGCCATAAATACTATAGATCAATTTCAAGTTATAGAACACAAAAAGACGAGAGGAAATGCAGAGGAACCATAGCACTGAGACGTCTTTGGCCTCCTTCAGTGCTTCTCACATATGTGCACAGAGAAGAATCACCTGCAGGGCCTCACCAGCAGAAATTCTGGTTCAGTGGGTCTGGGGCAGGGCCTGAGAACTTGATTTCTGCTGTGGAGCCAGGTGACCCTGATGTTGCGAGTCTGCAGCCTGCCTTTGAGCAGCCCTGGTCTACTTGGTAACAGTAGTACCCTCCCATTGACAAATTCAGTTTTCCTAGAGACAGAAGGTCAAGATCTTTGGCGCACATCACTGGAGAGTGTGCTTGAAATGGAAGCCACAGAATGCAACCTCCTTCAATCCTGAGTTATCTGGTAGACAGAGGTCATGCTGTGAGAGCTGTGAGTCAGAGCTGGCCTCTGACTCGGTGAGTGAGAAATGGTTGTATAGTCGGAGCTTTCATCCTCCTTTACCACGGAGGGTCTGGAAAACCATCTGATATGTCCTTGCTTGCTCTCCTATGAACTTATAACAATTTAGTCCTCTGGGTACTCCTTGCATTGGATTATATTCTCTTCCTCATGGTTCAACAAATATTTACTTGGTGTCTGCAAGTATGTGATGTGGTTCAAGGTGTTACTGGCATAGCAAAGATCAAAACAGAAAATGCCCATGTTGCAGCAATTTGCAATTCCCTTCCCAGCTTCCACTCCAGAACCCCAGTGAGCTGGGGATCTGCGCACCTCTAGCCTCACGCCTGCACGCTCTGCCCCTGCAGCAGACCCCATCTTCAGCACCCTTGACCACAAGCAGATGCCACTGTTAGACAGCATCGCTGTCCCATGAGAGGGCGAGGACAGTCCTACCTGACAGTCTCACTCTCCTCTCATTCTCTTGGAACCAGCATTCATCAGGCCTCCTTGGATCTGGAATTCTGGCCCCCAGATGATGGTAATCCCCTTGGGAAAGGTTAATTTCTCTCTGGTCACTCTCCATCCTATCAGGCATTCCCTGGCCAGCTGTGGTGATCTCAGCCCACACAATCTTCTCAGCTCACTCTTTAGGGTGCTGCTGTGGCAGAGCTGATTGTTTCAGCTGCCCAGCTGTTTCGGGGACAGTTGGGAGGCAGTGATTCTTGGAGTAGAAAGAGCACATGCTCGAGGGAGTCAGAGCCATGATCAGGCATCAGTTTAGCATTCCTGAGACTCATCCTCCTTATGTAAGAGAACTGCTGTGACCAAAGATAACATCCGGTTGGTGAAGTCCCTAAGCCATGGAAAGGGGATGGGTGATGCTCGCTCACTGGGGCAGATGAATGCAAAGGAGCCCTGGTTCGCCCTCCCCACCATCATCCAAGCCCCATGCATTAGTTACTGGGGTTGTCATAAGACAATGCTACAGACTGTGTGGTTTAAACAACAGAAATTCATTTTGTTGAAAATGGCTCAGTGAACGAGAAACTTAAATATATAGTTGGAGCCTTCTCCCTCCTTTACCACAGAGCAGCTCAAATCGCACAGAGATCTGAATGCTACACGTCTGTGATCGAGGTGCCAGTGTGGTTGGCTTCTAGTGAGAACTCGCTTCCTTCTCTGCAGACGGTTGCCTCCTTGCTGCGTCCTCCCATGGCAGAGAGAGAGACAATTGATTTTTTTTCCCCTGAAAGCATGTTTTTGTTTTAGTACTTGGAGGGCCTCTAAGTGCATTACCTGGTCAGCTTGACTTGGCCGTTGCTGGTCCCCTGGCAGATGGTTTTCTCCTGCCGCACCTTTGTCCCACACTGGACTGCGCCCAAGCCAGTCCAGGAAATCACCTGATGCTTTTAAGGGCACTAATCCCATCATGTGGACACTCAGGCCTCATGACCTCATCCAAACCTAATCACTCCAAAAGCATCTCCAAACACTGTCACTCCAGGGGTTAGGGTTTCAACACAAGGATTTGGCAAGGGATGCAATTCAGTCCAGAGAACCCCAGGTGCTGTCATTTTGCAGCTCCTTCCATCAAGAGGGCAAGCATATTCCTGCAACTCTTGAATCTGGGTGGTCTGAGAGCTGACTTCACCAAACGTGGTAAACATGATAAAAGCCAGTTCTGAGCCCTGGCCTGGAGAAGCCCTGTGGGCTTCATCTCATTCTTTTGAATCCCTGCCCGGTTGCCATGTGTATAAGTCTGATCTTCCTGGTGGATGACAGAGACTTCATGGAGCAGAGCTAGCTCAGCCTAGTTATCTGAGCCATTTCCTCGGCTACACCAGTGACCCAGAGCATGCCAGCATTATGCCTTGATGACCTGCAGCTGACAACGGAAGTGTGGGTGAGCCCAGCCAAGAGCAGCCTGCCTTGCCTCCAATGGAAAGAACCACCAAGCTAAACTATAGACATTCGAAAAACAATAAATAGCTATTACTTTAAGTTCCTAAGCATTGAGGTGGTTTGTTACACAGTTTTATTATATAAATGGATAAACTTTACAGACCTTTATTCTAATTCTTTCAGTTGTTTTGTTCAATGTATTCATCAAAAGTCAAAACTAAAAAAGTCTTTGTCTATTTTAACTTTCCTTCTTCCTCTCCACACAGTCCAACACGAAGCTCAATGGCCACCAATCCAAAATGCCCCAGTGACTTGGACAAAGGTATCCTGTGGATTTCCTGACAAATCTTCTTCCCTGGGGCTGAATCTGTTCCTCATGCCTTTTCCCAGGTGATCTGGCTATAGGAAGAGTCCCTCTGTTACCAGCTTATGTTCAGCCTGACATAAGATGACAGTTGGATAAATGTTTAGAACCCTTTCTGAGTCAGATCACAACAGAACAATGGTTTCCTAATTCTCCCCAAAGCTGCAAAGGCCTGTGGACACATGGCTGTCCACTGCTCCAGAATTGACCTGCATCACGCAGAGGAGCTGGCCCTTGTTCCACTCCAGCCTACTTCTTCCTCCAGCCATGCCCAGTGACCAGGTGCCATGATTGTGTCCTTTACACTAGCACCTGGCTTGTGGAAAGTACTCAGAACAGGAAGGAAGATTGGATAAATTAATGCTCTTCTCACTGAAAACATCTTTCTCCCCTTTTCCATCAAATACTTCTTGTACTTTTGTAAGGACCAGCTTAAAGTGATAACAAAAATACACTGTTTGTGTCTCTCTAGGAGTATATTGCCTTTCTGCACCCTTTATATAGTTAACTGTCTATCCATCTGACTTTTGGAATTGTACTGAGTCTATGTTCAAATCCCACTCCCTCCTACAACATCATAAAATCTTTCCTGAAATGAACTGGATCTGAACGCTGTTTCACAATCTCAAGTGAAAGCTGTTCCATTCTGAATGGTGCCATTGTATACAAATTTCCCTTAGTCTTAAATAAATAGAAAAAGCTAACTAGTCTAAATATTCAAGGCACCACAAGCGGCTTGGAGACCTGCCACAGTGGAAAGATACATCAGTCTGCTATATATAGTGTGATGCTATGTAACAAACCATCACAGCTCAGTAGCTAACAACACATTCAATTCTTGTTCACATGTTTTCAGCTGAACTAGGATCTGGCTGAACTAGGCTGTGCTCAGCCAGGCTTGGATCCAGACCAAGTCTGGGTCCAGATCTGATGCACATGGTTCTTCTCCTTCTTAGACCAGTGGTGACGAGAGCCAAGTTCTCCTGAGGTTAAAGGGCAGAAACACAAGAAGTCAAGCACAGCCCCAGAGCCTGCTGAAACCTCTTCACACCCCAGGTCCAACACTTGCCAAAGTACTTCATAACATCAAGGAAAACATCAATATCTGGGGAAAGGGGACTCTACCCACTCTAGTGGGAGGAGCTATAAATGCAGTCTATTTATAGATGTATTTATAAATGCAGCATAGTCCAGAAATAGGTCAATAATAGGAAATTAATATGACACCTGTGGTTGGGAAATTAACGAAAGGCAAGGAGAAGTATTTTGAGTTCATCAGAACTAAGACAAGTATTTCAGTTCCAAGATGCTGCTTCATCAGTGAATACACATAAAGACCTCATTTTATCTACATTCATTTCAGGCTATAGGAACATCACTTGAAATGTGGCATCATAATTAAATCCATCAGTAGTATGTATTTTAGGTGGCATACAGAAAATACATTCCTTCCCCTTTCTCTTCCATTCAACTGAATTATAATCACCAACAAAGCTGTTTTGGAAATGCCACCAGTGACTGAAAACAACTTTGATATCAATTTATTATTGAAAGAAAATTTCTCTTCACACATGCATTTTCTGCTTTAAGAACTGCCTTTGAAACCAAAACCAGTCTTTATTTAGTTTACATAAAATATATTATTGGATAATATACCACAGAATATAGATAATCTTAAAAACATGTAGGAGGTATCAATTTGCTACGAATACAATTCAAAATCAAAGAAACGTCACACTTCTTTATGTTCTTTCAATCACATTAAGTCTGAATTCAAGTCTGAATGGAAAATTAAATCTTATTCATTACTACAAGCTATCCCACAGCTCTGCCTTCATCCTGTCTCCTTCTCTCCACCATTACTTGGCAAAGCCTTGAATGACCCCAGGTTTCTTGGGCAGAACAGAACACTTAGGTAACATTGTATCTGGAGCCTAAGAGTTCTGCAGTTTTCTAGGCACCTTGGACAAGAATTTTCATAAGCTGTGGAATCACATCCACTCTGGCCAGCCCCCTCGGGGCAACACACAGCTATTTCCTCTGTAGTCCTGATGGGTTTTGAAGTATTTGGGGGCAGGAAAGGGGGATCTTGGGTGATAGATTCTTGCTAGACACACAAATTTCCATTTCCTCCCCATTCTTGGGAAAATACCTTTTTTCCTCAGCTCACTTATGACTCTCCTCTTTGACAACTATTCATCTGCCTCTCTTCTGACTAAAGTACCTGTCCACCTTCTTGGGAAGTGTCTCACTTAGTCTTACTGAGTTTTAGCCTTTGCAGCAGAAAATAAGAAAATATATTTTCTTCAAGAAATTAATTTGCTTTTTGCTATAAAACAGAAGTTTTTGTTTCATTTTTAGTTAATTTGTTTATTTTAATTGGAGGTCAATTACTTTACAATATTGTAGTGGTTTTGCCATGCACTGAGATGAATCAGCCATGGGTGTACATGTGTCCCTCATCCTGAAATGAATCAAGAGAATAAAGGGAAACTGATGCACACTTGCTGGGAATGAGGGGGGGCCAGGACAGGGTGGAGAGTGATGAGGAGAGTGAGGATGAGACACTAGCAGCCTTCTTTCTGTCTGCTCACTGCACGGCAGTGGGTCCAAAACACAAATTAATATATCTGAAATTATCCTGACACAAAGCTATTTGTTTTCTTGTTATATTAAGTCAGCTTCAGAACGAGATTACTTCATGTATCTCCATTGCATCCATGTCCTAATATTTTATTCAGTGGAGCTGTTAATTAGAAGACTTTATTAATTTGGAGATATTCTTAGTTCATTTATTATGATATACATTTCTATCATCTGTTTCCCTTCTTTTTCCTCTTGGAGGTTACAATCTAAAGGGCAAAGTTTAGAAATTACTTTTAGCAGTTTCTGGGAAAGCCTGCAAACAGAAAACTAGAATGTCAATATCTCACAAGAGGATACCTCTTTTTAATTTAATGTGAGCTTTATAACTTCTTTTACAATTAACTATTGGGCACTGACAAAGGAGAACACATATGAATGATCTTGCAAAATCTGGATTTATGGCAGAGGAAAACCTTATTGTAATTCATTCTTAGACTTGCATGCTATTTGTTAATCCTTATTCCTTTAATTACTTTAATCCAATATATAAAATGCTGAAAAGTTGACTTCATCAGTCAAAATGAGGGTTAAGGTTTTCTTCAGTGCTCTCCTATGTCAATCACTAATTACACTTGTAAGAAAGAGAAGAATCTGGGACTTGTAAGAAAGAGAAGAATCTGCCTGCCAATACAGGAGACTCAAGACACATGGGTTCAATCCCTGAGTCGGGAAGATTCTCTGGAGTAAGAAATGGCAACTCCCTCCAGCATTTGTGCCTGGACAATTCCATGGACAGAGGAGCCTGGCGGGCTACAGTCCATGGGGTTGCAAAGAATCAGACACGACTGAGCACACACTTGCTGGGACCAATAACATACCCTTGTAGGAGATACATGTATGAATTCAACTCTAGTCTTTACTATATGATGCTGCTGCTGCTAAGTCACTTCAGTCATGTCCGACTCTGTGCGACCCCATAGACGGCAGCCCACCAGGCTCCCCCGTCCCTGGGATTCTCCAGGCAAGAACACTGGAGTGGGTTGCCATTTCCGTCCCCAATGCATGAAAGTGAAAAGTGAAAGTGAAGTCACTCAGTTGTGTCTGACTCTGTGACTCTATGGACTGCAGCCTACCAGGCTCCTCCATCCGTGGGATTTTCCAGGCAAGAGTACTGAAGTGGGGTGTCATTGCCTTCTCCGTCTCTACTATATACAACCATAAATTTAGTTATCATCAATGATCTAGAGCAACACAGTGTAGTTAGTTCTCATTTCCATCCACCTCCAATCTAACAAAATATTTGAATAATGTTTGTAAAAGTCATTCAACAAGGATTTATTTAGCATTTACTATGTGCTAAGCAAAAACAATTAAAACTAAAATATATAGTATCAGACAAAAAGCACTATGTAGTTTCACTCATTAATTCAAACAGCTGAGATAGGAAAGTGTATTTTAGCTACAAAAAGAACTGAGTCTGTTCATCTGTCTCAAAATATGCAATGAAAAACCCTCTTCTTGTTCTGTATGAATCAATCAACCACAGCCATTCAGTTATTTTACTTTTTCTGGATTCAATTAAATGTGATTGAATGCATTGTGCTGAGTTAAATTCTGAGAATACAGCCAAGAATAAGACAGGCATGATCCCTTGCCTTCAAGGTGCTTACAATGCCTAAATCATATGTGAATATAAACCACTGAAATAGAAATACCCGAAGCACACATTCACGTAAAAGATCTCATTTCAAAATGTGTACAATGGACACATTGGGAATACTTATCTCCTTTGGGATTTTTTTCCAGGACCAAATTATGCTTAGCCAAAAACAATATTGTCCAATTAAATTCCACAGTATGCTGCCCAGAATTTTGCATTAGTTTGATATGTAACCAATTTCAGTAATTCAATGCTGCCCCAAATTTTCTCATTCCCTCAAAGCCCACACTGAGTTTCTGAATGGATAGCAGACTTACAGTCTCATTCAAGACCTGGTTTCCTTCTATCCTGTTCTCTCTCCTTCCCCAAGGGTCTCAGATGGGGAGAGAGAGCAGAGGATTGTGGGAGGTTTCCATGGTCCAGATCTGGAAGATTATTGCTGATCACATTCTTCTTACCAGACACGGTCAGACGACCACAAAGGAGGCTGGTAAACGTAGTTTACCTTGAGCCCAGAGCAAAGAGGAAACCGGTTTCAGTGACATACAGCATTTCTCTGCAACAGCTTTTTCTGGATGCACTGAAGCTGTTCCCAGAAAAAAACAATCCTATTTTCAAAGAACAAATATGTGTCCCATAAAATGCTATTAAAAACTATGTCATAGGCTCTCCAGCTCTTTCTTATTTTAACACTTTAAAAAAAACTTTTAATTTTGAGATAATTTATGAATTGCAAAGATAGTACATAGCTTATTACATACCCTGAAGCCAGCTTCTCCTAATATTCAGATCTTGCATGAACATGGTAAACTTACAAAAGTTAAGAAATAAACATAGGCACAATATTACATAGAGGTCACTATATTTTCCAATTCACCGTAGTTTCCACTAATGTCTTTTTTCTGTTCCAGATAATTCCAAATGCTGTACTTTCAACACACACACATGCTCCATTCCTTCTTTAAGTTTACTAATCCCTAAAAGGAAAGGTGTTTTTGTGTCCTCATAAATAATCATTGTTCAAATATTATTAATTTTCAAATAGTGAAATCCCACATAGGCCATAAATACTATCAAGCATTTGGCAGTCCTCTTTGGAAATTTACTAGCTCTTGGTGACAAGGGAATAAGAATGACGGTATGAATGCATACGTGCTAAGTTGTTTTCAGTCGTGTCCAACTCTTTTTGACCCAATGGACTCTAGCCCACCAGGCTCCTCTATTCGTGGGATTCTCCAGGCAAGAATACTGGAGTGGGTTGCCATTTCCTACTACTTCCCAGTCTAGGGACTGAATCTGCACCTCTTATGTCTCCTGCATTGGCAAGCGGGTTCTTTACCACTAGCACCACCTGATGGCATAATGGAGTTTTATTGAAACTTTTCTTTTCTTGCAATAATTCTCTTAAACCTCCCAGAAGCTACATGAGCAAGACACTATTGAATGGTTTTTCCTAATAAGGAATCCAAGGTTCTGAGAGGCTATGTAATTTGTCAGTCCCAAAGCAATTAAAGAAAGAACCTGGACTCAACTTAAGTTTTTTCTAAAATCACCAAACTTTATTGCTTATCATATAACAGAAACTAATACTGATATTTTCTTTCTGCCATAAATGGGAATAACTTTGGTTGCCAAGAAGGAAAGATACAACTTCCTGACTCAGGATTTCTACACTATTCAATCAGTCTTTCACACCAGGTAAATATTGCATCTTCAGAGAGACCTTCTATGCTCACCGTATAGGAAATAACCTCACGCTTGATCTTATATCGTGTTACTTATCACAACCAGAAAAGTAGGTATATTTGCTTTTCATAAGTTATCTCCCAGAGAGCAAACTCCACATGTGGCTAGTTAACCATATTTCTGGCATTGAGAAATAAAAAAGCATATAATAAGTAATCAGTCTGTTAAAGAAATAATGAACAAGTGAACAAATTTTATTTTACAGGAGAAGGAGAAAAACAATAAAATGAAGAGAGAAAAGATTTCACATTTATCAAAGACCTATGTTTTCGCAAACCTGACAACAATACACTGTTGAGCTACATGTTATGATTCCCATTTGAATTAGACAATGTTATGGACTGAACAGTCTTTCCCCCAGTGTTGATAACCCTCAATGTGACTATATTTGGAGACAGGGGCCTTGAGAAGGTAATTAAGGCTAAATGAGGTCCCAGGAGTAGAACCCTAATATGACTGGGCTGGAATCCTGGTAAGAAGAGGAAGAGACAGAGCTTGCTCTTGTTCTCCACTCATGTAGAGAAGAAAGGCCACACGAGGACACAGCAGGAAGGTAGTCACTGCAAGCCAGAAACCAAATTAGGCAGCACCTTGTTCACAGATTTCAGGCCTTCGGGACTGTGAAAATCAAATTTCTGTCATTTAAACCATGCAGTCTGTAATATTGTTATGGCGTCCAAGTTGAATAAGACAGATGAGAAAAACAACCTCATGGAGATTTAATAACTTGAGTAAGATTCAAAGCCAGTAAATTGCTGGGGTGAGATTTGAAAATCAATTACCTACGATTCCGCAGCTCAAGACATTTCCATTAAATTCAATCTGCACCTAGTATTAGGGAATGAGGGTGTTACGTTTAAATAAAATAGATGGGAAGGAGCTTCTTTTCATAATTAAGTTAAATCAACAGAGGTCTGGAGCAGAAAACAAGATGATGATGCAAGGGCATCATCTAACGAAAGGGCAAAGACAAAGGTATTTCTGGAGTGGGGTTACATCCATGCATGCATCACAAGTATCCAAGGTAAGAAACGTTCAGATATAGGTGTTAGAGGAAAGAAGAACTATATTGATTTGGTACTTTTATTCCTCATAGTTCATCATTTACCTGAGATGACAAACTCTCTTCACCCTTGTTGTCAGAGGTCAAGTATCAACAGGAAGCAAACTGGTTGAAAAGCACTAGAGTCGTGCTTCTGAACCTTGGTGCTTCCTGGGCTCAGCATTTCTAAACTTCAGTCTCATTTCTGCCGGTGTTTCTTACTTATCTTTGCAAATCCAAATTCTTCTTTGTAGCCTAGTTTTAAGACCTAATTCCTTGGCGCTGCACCTCTAACATTCTCTGCCCAGGCCTGAAGGTGAAGCCTCTTGCTTCTAGCAATGGAGCTCCCTGGGGTCTACCAGCAGGATGGGCCAGGCTCCCTGCACTAGTATCATCTAAGATCCATTTTAGAATAAATCAATTTCACTAGAGCAGTCATTCTCAAAATGTGGTCCCTGGACTAGCAACTTCAGCCTCACCTAGGAACTTGTTAGAAATGCGAATTCTCAGTGCTCCTGATACCAGCCCTACTGAATCAGAAATTTTGGGTGATGGAACGCAATGTTCTTTCAACAAGCCCCCTGGGGTGACTCTGATGCATGTTCAAGTCTGAGATGTCTGCTTGAGCTTGTGGGTCTTCTCACTCCTTGAGATGCCTGCTGGTCCAGTGGATTAGGACTGAGAGGACTTGGCAACTTAGCCGGTTGCGTGACCCTGGGTCCTTGCTCAGCCTCCGTGTTTCTCTATTTTCTCGTTTAAAAAAATACACCAAAGAGCTACAATCCAGCTCTCATTTTCTTTATGTGTCTGCTGGTGAGTAACTAATGGAAGGTTATGCCATCCCATGTTAATCTTAACTGCCTGAATAATGCTTAGCGATGGCTTTTGTCCTAAGGTTGTCCTTGTGATTGCTGGGCCTTTCTCTCCTGCCTTGGATTTAAACAGCAATATCCCAGCACATTTGTATTTCATAAATCATTGGGGCATGAACCAGGATGCTATATACTCATCTATTTGTAATTAAACTTAATATGGATTTAACCATTAGTTAAACTCACATGCATCAGGATTTGCTTTAAATGAAGAAAGCATGACCTTTATTCTAATAGAAAAGGGTTTGCTCTTGAAGTATCTCAGGTCAAGGAATGAGAGAGAACGTTCCAGTAACATACAAATATTCCTCATAAGAAGGTCAAATAAAACACTAAACCTTTCCAAGCCAGAGTCCTTCAAGCAGTTGACCTGGATGAAAACCATGAGATGAATATGGTGGCCACAGAAAATGTCAGCACTGTACAAAGAACTGGCCATGTACATGCCAAGTTTGGGGAACAATGGAGAAGCCTTGAAAGTTTCACAAATAAACCACTTTTTGAAAGTTGCTTTTTAGACCAGAATAGAAATTAAGGAGATGGATGAAAGGAGAAAAAACAGTGTGTGCAGATGAGAGTTGTAGTTTGGATCCCTCAAGGACAGATCTTGAGCAAAAATTTTAGTGTACTTTAATTGGGATATGGTGCTGGAAAATACTTGATGGAAAGTAGGGAACTGAAACAGGGAGGGGAAGAAACACAACACAATGTGTATCATCAAGTATGTTGTCACAATCAGCAACTGAAGTATAGGATCAGAGGTTCAAGCCCAAGTCCAGGCTCTGTGGCTTATCAATTTGGTCCCTTGAAAAATCATATCATCTCTCTGTGAATCACATCCTTATACTAAGAAATGGTGATAAAAATGTCCAGAGTCCGGGATAATGCAGTTGCTATAATAATAATATAATATATTACATTATGTACCACATATTAATATATATAATATAATAATAAGTAACTACCATCTATTGAACACTGATCCTGCACCAGATTTGATGCTAATCTTGCCCCCACATCCTAGAATATGGGTAAATGTTTTTGCATTTTACTGAGAGATCACAGAGACTATATGATTTCATAATTTTTAAATCATAAAGGGATTTTGTAAAATATAAGATAATGTTAAAGAGAATTTTATACAGCTTTTCATGAGTCATCAAGAAGCCTGTGCTTTAGCTATAAATGTATAATTCATTAGCTGTGAGGCCTCAGTCAGACCATTTGCTTCTTATTAAAAAGAAAAAAAAAAAGATTATACAAGATGTTAACATTAGAGAAGGCTGAATGAAAGGTGCTTGGGACCTCCCTGTACGCATCTTTGCAACTTCCTGTAAATCTTTCAAGTAATTATTTGAGAAGAAGAGTTAAGAAAAATGGGAGTCCATAGTGTTATAGACAGAATCATCCCCTCAAAGTTCATAACTCCCAATGTTCACAACTGCTGCAACCACTTTGGAAAACTATTTGGAAGAAATTCCCAAGCCAACACATGTGACCTAGGAATTCTATACGGGGGCAGACACACAACAGAAAAACAAGCTTATATGCACCAAAAAATGTGTACTAAAATGTTCATAGCAGGATAATTTGTGCCAGGCAAAAACTGCAAAAACTGAAGTGACCATAAGCTATAGAAATGGCATTACTGCTATCTATTCATGTACTGGAATATAACACTGATGAGAATGAATGCTCTGCAAGAACACATAACAACGTGAATGGATCTCACAGACAGGATATGGAGCAGGCAAGTCAGATGCAAAAGAGAACAGTATAATTCCACTTATAAAAAGCCCCCAAAGAGGCAAAACTGAACTATGCTGTTTAGAAGTCAGGATAAAGGGGCAGAGGTAGTGACTGTAAGGGAGGCTGAAGTGGGCTGGGGTGCTCGTAACTTCTATTATATTTCTTGTTCTGGGTGCAGGTCACATGGTAAACTCACTTTGTGCACTCACTGGGATTATTAAATTATCTGTGTACTTCTCTGTAAGCTATAGTTAAAAAAAAAAAGTTTACCTAGTAAGAAGCTCTGAGAATTGAATTAAATTTCAAACGTTTCCTCTGGCTTTGAAACCCTGATCCTGAGATGAGACTCAGACATCTCCCATCATTATTGAGGTGAGGCTTATGGTAGGGTTGGAAACCTGACAGAGCGAGGTATACGTACTGTACTCTGCCACATGGAAGAGTCCTCCCCCCGGTGCAGTTCATTTCATCCGTGCTGGGCGCCATGATGCCCAGAAGCTACGCAAAGAAGAGCAAGCGGCCATCTTTTCAGTGCTTTGGAATAATGCAATTTCAGAAACTTCCACAGGGTGGCGAGGGTGCTATTTCTTGATGCTTTTAGACACTTACAGCCTTTCCCTTTGTTTTTCTTCCAACCGCTGTCACAACATGCGGGTTTCTCTATCAGGAACTAGTACAGACATTGGGGAGCAGAACTTTATATACTACAACATTTCTAATGAATTCCTCATAGATCAATTAAGAGACCTAATCCACAGCTTGAGAACACTAAATAGGAAAAAGAAAAATCCGGGCCGGACATTGGAATTTCTGAAACATCATAAACCTATCACAGGAAGTGGTCAAGGGTAGGAATAACAGGAAAATGGGTTTTAGGGAACTGAATAAAGTTATGTGGTGATTAATGTGGCACACCCCCAACTTTACAAAATGTCCTAGGCATCTGATAAACACAGAACGCTTTTAGATCCATACCTGCCGGAAGGTGATAGGTTGCTTGCAAAAAAAGTGGCTTCAAGTATTGCTCTCCAGGTATCCGCATCCTTTGTCAATGTGACTTCTGTGAAAACTGCCATCAAAGGGTGGAGCTACTTCTCCCCCTGTTGAATTTAGGCTGGTCTTACCACCTGATTTAACCTGTAAAAAGCAGTAAAGGTGATTCTCTTCTCATCCTGAACTCCAAGTCCTTGCACGCCTCCACTTTCCCTTCGGGCCCTTGCCTGCATCATGTGCACAGGCCCGGGCTTGTGACCTGCTGGAAGACGAGAGGCTGCGTGATCAGGCACTCCCACTGTCCCATCCAGACAGCCGCCAGCATTTAGCCTACGCACCAGCTGACCCAAGATACATAAGCAAGATCAGCTGAACTTCACCCAGGTCAGCAGAACCACCCATATGACTCATAGATTTATTGGCCATGATAAAGGGTAACTGCTCTAAGCCACTAAATTCCAAGGTGACTTATTATGCAATAGTGGTTGCAGCCATATCAGAACTCTCAACCACACCTGCTTATTTGTCGCTAAGCCTCCTGATGCAGCTTCACCACGTGATGACGGCCTTAAGTGCAAGTTGCTCAGTCATGTCCGACTCTTTGGGACCCCATGGACCATACTGTCCAAGGAATTCTCTGGGCGAGAATACTTGAGTGGGTAGCCTTTCCCTTCTCCAGGGGATCTTCCCAATCCAGGGATCGAACTCAGGTCTCCCACATTGCGGGTGGATTCTTTACCAGCGGAACCACAAGGGAAGCCCAAGAATACTGGAGTGGGTAGCCTAACCCTGCTCCAGTGGATCTTCCCAACCCAGGAATCGAACTAGTGTCTCCTACATTGCAGGCAGATTCTTTACCAACTGAACTATTGGAAATTAAGAACTTTGGATTTCAGTTTGGGGGTTCAAGTAATGGTCGAAAGATGAAAGACTTGGAAAAATCATCTCTAATGGCTCCCATTTTCACTCCCTGTATATAGTTCAAGCGTTGGAATCTTCCTTGTGCAATCTTGTCTTCCTTTCCCATCAATAAGGTAGGTATGGAGGTAGATATGTAGAATACATCCATATACACATATGTGTATATATATTATGCATATACACATATACATAACAGGTAAGAGTATGCTATATTTTCTTCAATAACTCTCTACATTTTACATGTTACAAGTTCTAAATTTATCATGTGGAAGTATAATTACATGTAAGAGGTCTCTTTCCTGCTGCTTTTTTAATTCTTTTTGTATTTATGTAATTTCAACACAATGCCTGGCATGTATCATGCAGTGAACGTAGACTGTCTGACCAATGAAATGCACCAATGGATATACACCAAGTGCTAGTAGAAAATCATGACCATAACTTACATATACCCTAAATGTCTCTGTCATATACTGCTAAATGTCCCTGCAGGAAGGTTACAAGCCCTGTGAAGGCAAAGATCCTATTTGCATTGTTTGTTTCTGTACCCTAATGCCAAGCAAACACCTGCAATAAACTAGAAATTCAATAAATACTTGATGAAACATAATTTTGGAAATTTATAAACCTCTACTGAGAATTTCAAAATAACAGAAGAAAAATTAAATTACTTAGAGTTTTCTATGCATTCTGTTTCACTGGACACTACAGTTAACTTGCATTTTGGATGGGTTCCATCCTCATATATTATTTTTGCCCAATTATGAATTGGATTTGAGAAAAAAAATGCTAAACATCATGTTGGTATATTACTGTTATCAAAAGTCAGTCTGGGTAATATTCCATTGTGCATATATACCACAACTTCTGGAGATGTTTGAAGAGAGTAATGTGGAAACTTATATTACCATGTATAAAATAGATTGCCAACAGGGATTTTCTGTAGGCTCAAGAAACTCAAACAGCAGCTCTGTATCAACCTAGAGGGGTGGGGTGGGAGGGGGATGGGAGGGAGGTTCAAAAGGGAGGGGATATATGTATACATATGGCTGATCCATGCTGAGGTTTGACAGAAACAACAAAATTCTGTGAAGCAATTATCCTTCAATAAAAAATAAATTAATTAAAAAAATGTCAGTCTGGGTTTCTAAAAAACATAACTAAAGTGAGATAGGTGAACAAATGATTGTTGTCATAGAAAAAATGTTACAGTCAATTGTTTATTAGTAAGTGACAGTTTATGTTGAATGATACAGTGTTTCAAGGCTGTTGTAATAATGAATAAGCTTTTTAAAGCAGTCATTCTAGAATTTGATTTTCCATAACTGCACTCTCTGGGGTTTAGCTTCATAGTTTGACTTCTTTCAACAGGGGGTTAAATTGGCTGAGCTGTGAAATGTAGAGATTATTCTCAACTACCAGTTGTTGGTGAGATGCTTTTGAAGGGATTCAGGACATTTTGAGAGTATTACCAAAGATGTGGAGCAGAAAAAATGAAAAACTGTATAGGACCAGGGACAGTTGCATTCATGTTGGTGTCAAAGTTCATTGTACAGATGTTTTAATTTGTCATTGTAAGATGGATCTGGAAATACTGAGCACATCAAAGATCTGTTGTGATGTGATTTTTTTTTTTTTTTGAGAGCTACATACCATTAGAGAGCATCTGTCATCCAAGTTATTCCAAGACAGTTTTGTTTTCCTGCTGTGGCTGTGAATGACAGCTCAATATAATGTATATGGAGGAGAAAAAAGGGAGAAATTCTTGTTTAGATTCAGGGCTTCCATGTGCCTAACAGCAACCATAAAGAACATAAAGAATATCTTCAAATAACCCTGAAACTCGAACTCAAGCATCCATATTCACTCATGTATTAGTGGATGAGATGAATCAGATTATCTCAAACTGTGGCATCTCATGGAAAATTAAAGGCATGGTAGGCTGTTACCTTTCAGAAACTGATTTCTCCTTTATGTCTTTGTCAGCCATTATGCAACTGTCCCTTGCCTGCCTTAGTAAACTTTAACCCTCTGGATAAGGGAAACACTAAAAATCATACTAAAAAAAGCAGTTTTGCCCATGAGATGCTGTTATCTCTAACAGAAAGAGACATTTCAGAATGAATGCCAAGTATAAAAATGTGTTATGTTCATTGTTTGTGATTTTGCTTTATTGAAAACCTTCTACTAAAGTAAAATTCAAGGCAAAAATCAACCAAAATTCTGTTCTCAGGTCAAAGTTAAGTATTTTTATTTTTCTAATAAAGCTCCCAGTCTTAGTCATGTGCATATTCAAAGGGTTACTTACATTAAAAAAAAAAAATTGGCCACCCACACAGTCTTTGGGGTCTCAGCTCCCCCACCAGGGATGGAAAGAAACTGTGCTTACCGCAGCAGAAGCATCGTCTTAACCACTGGACCACCAGGGAAGTCCGCTTACTTACAGTTTTATACTTTCATTATATAGTAGATTTTCTGGTCTACATGTTTATCTAATTTTATATTTTGACTTTTTCCTCTCACTTTCCTAGAGTTGCTTTTTATAGTTGTTTTTGTTGTTGCTTGCTTCTTTCTCTCTTTCCCATTGATTCTACCTGGCCCCATCACGGGTCAAATGTAACAAATATTAATACTATCACTGTGGTGTGTATCATTTCACATTATTTTTCTGGTCATATGATATGTGGTAGGCAGGGTTCTAAAATGACCTCCGGTGGCGCATGACTTTCTGCAATTCCCACTCATTGTGTTGTGGGCAGGACCTATGAATCAGATGTATCACTCCTGTCAGAAGATTGCATGGTCTGACCATTCCAAGGGATTTTGCTTATGTAAGTAAGGTCCCTAACAGGTGACTGTGAGTTAATCAAAAGGGAGATTATCTGGGGTGTGGCTGACCTAGGGTCTTAAAAGAGGCCCTGAACCCTTTTAGAAAGGAGAGAAATTCTCCTGCTGGGTGTGAAGACCTCGCTTCCCATGTGCAGGACAACATGGCTACAAGTTGAGGGTGGTTTGTAGAAACTGAGAGCAACCCCTAGCTCACAGCCAGGAACAAAAGTAGGGACCTCAGTCCAACAAGGAACTAAACTCTGCTAACAACCTGAACAAACCTGAAAGAGGGCTTGAGCTGAGCCCAGCTGACACTTTGATTTTACTTTGTAAAACACTGAGCAGAGAACCCAGTAGTGCCACATCCGGATTTATGAACTAAGATACCATGAGATAATAAAAGGGTGTTGCTTTAACTGCTAAGTTTGTGGTGATTTGTTTTGGCGTCAATAGAAAATGAATACACAATCATTGACATACATATAGAGATAACACTGCTGTTGTTTGTGATAGGATGTTAAAATGGAACTCTGCAGCAGACAAATCCACAAACATAGTCAGAGATTTCATTACCTCTCAATCAATAACAATAGAACAAGTTAATAAAATAAGGAAATTGACTATTTGAACAGCACAATCAACAATCTTAACTTAATTAAACACTCTACTAGCAGAATGCATATAGTTTTCAAGGGCACATGAAACACCAAAATAGATCATATTGTTAATATGGGGCAAGGAACAAGTCTAAATACATTTAAAATAATCTTAAGTCACAGAAAGCATTTTATCAACACAGAACTAAATTAGAAATTTAGTAATAAGTGTTTTAAAACTAAATAACACTCTTCAAAATAATGCCACAGTTAAGAGAAGAATTTAAAAGGAAATTATAAAGTATTTTGAACTAAATAAAGTTGAAAATCAAAATTTGTGCAATGCTACTAACAGTAATTAGGGATAAATTTACATAAA
Source organism: Antilocapra americana (assembly GCA_007570785.1). Lineage (NCBI taxonomy): Eukaryota > Metazoa > Chordata > Mammalia > Artiodactyla > Antilocapridae > Antilocapra > Antilocapra americana. The sequence continues at coordinate 1,790,574 of ML663049.1, forward strand.
TAAATTCTAATATTAGAAAAAATGAAAGATCTCAAATGACTACAGCTTCTACTTAAAGAAATTAGAAAAAAAGAAGAGCAAAGAGAGCCAAATTAAGCAGGAGAAAGACTTATAACAACTAAAGCATAAAAAATTAAATAAAACAAGAAAATGAAGACAATCAATGAAACTAAAAGCTGTAAATACAGCAGTAAGAATGATAAACCCAGCCACACTGTTGAGGAAAGAAAGTGAAGGCAAAATTAATCATGTCAAGAATGAGAAAAGTGATATCACACAGTTTCTAGATATAGATATAGCAAAAAGATATGAAGAGACAATGAGAAAGAAATGTCATGCCAGCAAATTAAACCTAGAGTTGGCATTCATTCTGAGATATCACACCAAAGCCAAGCAACAAAAGGAAAAAAATGGACAAATCAGGTTTCATCAAAATTTAAATGTCAGGTACATCAAAGGGCAGTATTACAGGGCAAAAAGGAAACACATAGAATGGGAAAAATATGTGTAAATCTCAAAATAATATCCAGAATATCCAAAGACCTCCTAGAACTCAACAACAACTAAAACACCAACAACTCAATTTAAAAAAAGAGGCTTAAGTAGATACTTCTCCAAAGATAAGGAAATGATCAATAATCATATAAAAAGATGCTCAGCAACACTAATCATTAGGGAAATGCATATTACAATGACAATGAGAGAACATTCTCCTCTAAAAATGTACCTGAAGTCTATTTGAATCAGTTACAATAAGATACATGGACATGAAAAGGATTGTTATGAAGAAGTTTATAGTCAGAGGTTTCAGGAAACAGTATGTCAAGCCATTCAAGACCACAAGTGGAAGCACAGTGGTGAGTTAGGAGACAGGAAAAGAGGAGAGCATGGCCCAGAGTCTTTACTGGGGTCTTCCTGGGGAGAAATGGACAAGGAGGCTCAGTTTAGGATTGGCTATTTTGAATGATTTCAGCAGGCTCTAGACCATAGCGATGCTCCATGGGGTGGCCATGGGTGATCTAGACCAAGACGAATACTGACTTGGTGTGTGAGAATTTCATAAATGAGATGGTTGGGGTTGTACACTCTGAATTGTTGGTTTGTATATCAAAGATGCACTCACAGGGGAATCATTTGCTCTCTCTAGGCTCTGGCTAGCCCTTGGAGAGGCAGCATCTCTAGGATCAGAAGCCAAATTCCAATGCATCAAGAATACAGAAAATATACATGATAAAACTTTACACCTCTTAAGATGGTTACTATACAAAAACAAAAAACAGAAAACAAGTTTTGGCAAGGATGTGAAATGTTTTTGCACTGCTGATGGGAATGTAAAATGGTACAGAGGCTATATGGAAACCAGTACTGCAGTTTCTAAACCAATTCAACATAGAATTAACATATGATTCAGCAATTTCACTTCTGGATACACACAAAAACTAACTGAAAGCAAGGACTCAATGTTTGTAACCCATTTCACAGCAGCATTGCTCACAATACCTGAAAACTGGAAACAACTCAAACGTTCCATTGACAGATGAATGGAAAACAAACATGGTATAAACAATCAATGGACTATTACTCAGTCTTAAAGAGGAATCAAACTTTCATACATGCTGCAACATGGAGAACCTAGAAGACATCCTGCTGCAGGAAATAATCTGAACACAAAAGGACAAGTGTAGTAAGATTCCACTTACATGAAGTACTCAAATTCATAGAGACATAAAGTAGAATGGTGGTTGGCAGAAACTGGGAAAAGGGGGAATGGAGAGTTATATTTTTAATGGGTTATTTCATATTCCAAATATCAATAACCTCAGATACAGATGACACCACCCTTATGGCAGAAAGTGAAGAAGAACTAATGAGCCTCTTGATGAAAGTGAAAGAGGAGAGTGAAAAGTTGGCTTAAAGCTCAATATTCAGAAAACTAAGATCATGGTATCCAGTCCTATTCCTTCATGGCAAATGGATGGGGAAACAATGGAAACACTGACAGAATTTATTTTCTTGGGCTCCAAAATCATTGCAGATGGTGACTGCAGCCGTGAAATTAAAAGACGCTTGCTTCTTGGAAGAAAAGCTATGACCAACCTAGATAGCATATTAAAAAGCAGAGACATTACTTTGCCAACAAAGGTCCATCTAGTCAAAGCTATGTTTTTTCCAGTAGTCATGTATGGATATGACAGTTGGACTATAAAAAAAGCCAAGTGCTGAAGAATTGATGCTTTTGAACTATAGTGCTGGAGAAGACCCTTGAGAGTCTCTTGGATCGCAAGGAGATCCAACCAGTCCATACTAAAGGAGATCAGTCCTGAATATTCATTGGAAAGACTGGTGCTGAAGCTGAAGCTTCAATAATTTAGTCACCTGATTCGAAGAATTGACTCATTGGAAAAGACCCTGATGCTGGGAAAGATTGAAGGTGGGAGGATAAGGGGAGGACAGAAGATGATATGGCTGGATGGCATCACCGTCTCGAGGGACATGAATCTGAATAAGCTCTGGGAGTTGGTGATGGACAGGGAAGCCTGATGTGTGGCAGTCCATGGGGTCACAAAGAGTCAGACACGACTGAGTGACTGATGGGAAAATGAAAAAGGTCGAAGATGGAGAGTAGTGATGGTTGTACAACAATGTAAATGTACTTAGTGCTATAGGATTGGATACTTAAAAAAGGTTAAAATGGTATGTTATATAATATACATTTTACCACATAAAAATAAAAATACATTTAACAACAATACAAAACTAGGCAGTTACTCTCCATTAGCTGTGTTCTTTGCCATCTTGTTGTAAGTAATAATAATAATCAGTTCAGTTCACTCACTCAGTCGTGTCCAACTCTTTGCAACCCCATGGACTACAGCACGCTAAGCTTCTCTGGCCATCACCAACTCCTAGAGCTTGCGCAAACTCATATCTATCGAGTCAATGATGCTAAAATCTAACCACCTCATCCTCTGTCATTCCCTTTTCCTCCTGCCTTCAATCACTCCTAGCATCAGGGTCTTTTTCAATGAGTCAGTTCTTCACATCAGGTGGCCAAAGTATTGGAGCTTCAGCTTCAGCAACAGTCCTTCCAATGAATATTGAGGATTGATTTCCTTTAGGATTGACTGGTTTCAACTCTATGCAGTCCAAGGGACTCTCAAGAGTCTTCTCCAATACCACAGTTCAAAAGCATCAATTCTTTGGTGCTCAGCTTTCTTTATGATCCAACTGTCACATCCATACATGACTACTGGAAAAACCACAGCTTTGACTAGACAACCTTTGTTGGCAAAGTAACAGCTCTGCTTTTTAAAATGATGTCTAGGTTGATCATAGCTTTTCTTTCAAGAAGCAAGTGTCTTTTAATATTCGTGGCTGCAGTCAGCATCTGCAGTGATTTTGGAGCCCAAGAAAATAAAGTCTGTCACTGTTTCCCCATCTATTTGGTATGAAGTGATCAGACCGGCTGCCATGATCTTCATTTTCTGAACATTGACTTTTAAACCAGCTTTTTCACTCTATTCTTTCATTTTCATCAGGAGGCTCTTTAGTTCCTCTTCACTTTCTACTATAAGGGTGATGTCATCTGTGTATCTGAGGTTATTGATATTTCTCCCAGCAATTTGATTCCAGCTTGTGCTTCATCCAGCCTGGCATTTCACATGGTGTAATCTGCATGTAAGTTAAATAATCACGGTGACACTATACAGCCTTGACATACTCCTTTCCCAATTTGGAACCAGTCTGTTGTTCCATGTCCAGTTCTAACTACTCATACAGATTTCTCAGGGAGCAGGTAAGGTAGTCTGGTATGTCCCATCTCTTGAAGAACTTTCCACAGTTTGTTGTGATCTACACAGCAAAAGGCTTTGGCATAATCAATAAAGCAGAAGTAGATGTTTTTCTGGAACTCTGTTGCTTTTTCTATAACCCAACAGATGTTGACAATCTGATTCCTGCTTCCTCTAGGTTTTCTAAATCCAGCTTTACATCTGGAAGTTCACGGTTCACATACTGTTGAAGCCTTGCTTGGAGTATTTTGAGCTTTACTTTGTTAGCGTGTGAGATGAGTGCAATTATGTGTAGTTTGAATATTCTTGGGCTTCCCTTGTGCCTCGGCTGGTAAAGAATCTGCTTGCAATGCGAGAGACCTGGGTTCGATCCCTGGGTTGGGAAGAATCCCTGGAGAAGGGAAAGGCTACCCATTCCATTATTCTGGCCTAGAGAATTCCATGGACCTTATATTACACGGGGTCGCAAAGAGTTGGACATGACTGAACAACTTTCACTTTCACTTTTTCACTTGAACATTCTTTGGCATAGTCTTTCTTTGGAATTGGAATGAAAACTGTCCTCTTCCAGTCCTGTGGCCACTGCTGAGTTTTCCAAATTTGCTGGCATACTGAGTGCAACACTTTCACAGCATCATCTTTTAGGATTTGAAATAGCTCAGCTGGACTTCCATCACCTACACTAGCTTTGTTCATAGTCATGCTTCCTAAGGACCACTTGACTTTGCATTACAGGTTGTCTGGCTCTAGGTGAGTGATAACACCATTGTGGTTATCTGTGTCATGAAGATCTTTCTTGCATAGTTCTTTGTATTCTTGACACCTCTTCTTAATATCTTCTGCTTCTGTTAGGTCCCTAGCATTTCTGGCCTTTATTGTGCCCATCCCATATGAATCAAATATGGAGATAAAATGTTTTAGACAGGAGTGGAATCTAAATGTATAAATACATTGGCTTAATGTGTGTTATATATGTATATTTATATTTTTCATGCTGTGAGTAGAGCTTTGTCAAGCAACAATGCTACATAATCTTAAGAATAGGAGCACTGCAATGAGACAATTTTCATCTTTGCATGAAATATTTGCTTGGTATCTCTAATTTTCTTGAAGAGATCTCTAGTCTTTCCCATTCTATTGTAAGTAATAGCGAGGGATGCTTTAGTCAATATATGCATGTTTGACTACATATGTATATATACATACATATATATATATATATAAAGATAGAAGTTAGAGTGAGAGCATTTGAGTAGGATTGTGATATGATATTTCATGAAAGTCTTTAATAAGAACTGAGTCAGACAAAATGCAGTACATATATATTTGGGGACAAAATTTATAACCTATCATTAGTAGTTTCTCTATTAAAATAGAAACTTCATTCTCTAGTCTACTGTTCAATTATATTCTTCTCCTTCTTCCTCTCCACTTTCCACATAATCTATAGTTTAACCTCTCCTGTGAGCACACTAAGCAACAAAGGGGAGATATTGACATTTCCATGGACTAAAAGGCCTGAAAATCTCCAATAACTACACCAACTGTTTCTGTTGCAAAGACACCCACAGGGGAAAATAGAGGAGCAGAGCAGGCAAGTATCTTCCATAGAGAGGTCACGACTTCAAGAATTTACTAACCGAAAAGCAAAAGAACATGGCCTAAATAAAAACAGCCAGCCTGTGACCAGAACCCAGAAATCTCTGTATTGTCATTCTGACCAAGACCTTAGTCTTACAAGAAAAGGTGATTTTTCTCCCTGTGAGAGAGAGCCTTCACTATTGGTCAGATGCTTTAGCTAGAGCAAACAAAATCCGGTCACCTACATTAACTAGAAAGGTATGTATGAAAAGATATTGCTAGCTTTCAGAATTAATGTTTAGCTACAAGAACAGATGAAACAGCTTCGGGGTGGGTGGGGGGGAAGAATACACAAGCAGTGCCGCAGAATAGGCTGGGCTTAAAGAGGGAAGAAACTAGTGCTGCTGTTGCATCACACACTGAAAGGGAGGGGCTTGGCTTTCCTATAACTTCTGCCACATGTAAGTAATGCCACTTGGTGATGGGTTTTTTAAGTGTGTCAACTGAGTTAGGCTACAGTCCTGAGTTATTTAACTAAATGCTAACCTAGATGTTGCTATGAATGGATGTGGAAGGTGTAGTTAAAGTCCCTAATCAGTTGACTTTAAGTGAGGGAGATTATCAAGGATAACCTGAGAGGCCTTAATAACTCAGTTAGAAGACCTGGAGCACATGGAGGAGGCCTTCCTGAAAAGGTAAGAGGAAATGGGGCCTGTTCACAACAGTTTTGGCTCAGCTCATGGGGTTCCAACTTGCTTATGCTCTATTCTACCTGGCTACAGATTTCAAACTTGCTCTTTTAACTCACATAATTGAATAAGTCAGTTTCTTGTAACATATCTATAAATAGGTAGAGATACAGAAATGGAATCCCATTGCTACACCACTCCATGACAAGCATGTGAATCCACTACCATCTCCCAGATCCAGAGGCTGCCTGTGAGCAAAACTGAATCCTACTCAAAATCACTTTATTCTGTCCCCCACTTCCAAACCAATGTCTCCCACCGGTATACATAAGTCAAACACCTACAACCTAGCTACAAGAGAAATCAATTCTGATTTCTACTTTGGAATGACAAAATTCCTCATAAGGGAATTAGCCCCAACACAGAAAGGCCATTCAAAAAATAGAAGGCAATTATGAATACAATTATTGTTCCCTAAATTTCTGGCCTCTCAAAACTTCTCAAAGGAAGAATTCACTCTTTTAATCTCAGATAGTGACACACTCAGCTTTGCATAATAAAGCTCATATTGGCTTTTGTTATGCAAACCCATGTGATCGCTGTTTTTCCAAGTTAATACATCAGTCAGGATGTATTATACAATTATATACATTATACTGCTGTAATAAATAACCCTAAGATCGTAATAGCTAATGCAACAAACTGTTTATGTCTGTCTGTGGGTTAGGCAGGGGGCTTTTCCACGGTAGTCCTTCAGGAACCCAAGATGACAATACTTTTCCATGAAACATACTTCCATAATGGCCAAGGCAGGAAAAGGAAACACGACACACTGTGCATTCTACCTGAAAATGCTCTCAAGAGGTGACACTAGTTATTCTGCTCACATTTTATCAACCAAATGTAGGCAGTGTTGGTAACTGTAATCCTCCTATATTTTTTCAAGAAGCAAAATATTTCTTCATCTTGGCTATTCAAGTTTTCAACACCTGTAAAAGAATGCCTATGCTTCACCTTTAAAGGTTTAGTTGGATGTGATTTAAAAAAGAAATTTATAAATTCTAAAGTTCTCTTTATATAACAGCTAGATATAGTATGGAGTCAGAGCATGACAATTTCATGATAAACCCTAGAAGACAGATGTGATACAAAGATATGAAGTATAATCTCCCATCCGGGTATAAATTGGGAGAGAGATTTCTGGGGCACTGAGATGATTTCTAGGACAAGAAAGAAGGAGTTTGGAGAGGTTAAAGCTCCGCTCTGAGCTACTCTTCTTAGCATGGCATATCAGTTCTCAGTGTGGGAAGTACAGAAAGGAGCCTACTGAATATGCCAACTTCTACAGAAGGATAGAGCCTCCCAATCTGCCTGCCAGTGCATGACACTCAAGAGACACGGGTTTGATCCCTGGGTTGGGAAGATCCCCTAGAGTAGGAAATGGCAACGCCCTTCAGTATTCTTGCTTGGAAAATTCCATGGACAGAGGAGCCTGGCAGGCTACAGTCCATGGGGTTGCAAAGGGTCGAACATGATTAAGAGACTAAGCACACACAGAGTTATCGGAGAATTTGATAACAGCAGGAGAAGAAAGATGAATTGGTCTATTTTACAGGTGCAGCAATAAGGGGAGGGCATTTCTCTAAAAGCCTCATGCACCCATGGTGTCTTATCAAATGTGCACTGGTAAAATAGTATTTGCACAAGGTAAATCTGAAGATCTTCTGTTTTCTGGAGAATGCCCAAATTCCCCTGTTTCAGAGATGTGTGGCAATAGCTTGAACATGTGATAAGGAAGCCTGAGTGAGCTCTATTGCAGGGGCCAATGGTTAGACCCTGAAAGACAATTCAGAAAGCAAGGCAGGTCCAGCTACACCTCAACAAATATCTGTTCACAAATTACCCATGGCAAAACCCACTGATAATTCAAGAATAGAGGCTCTAAGGATTCGGGTCATATGCCACAGAACTCTTTCCTTGATGTAGCGTTTAAGAAGACCCAAAGGGAAGTGTGAAAAGAAAAGAGACTGAACTGTGAAAAATTGAGAGTTTAAACTAGAATAACTGAGAAATGACAGCTAGCAGGATGAGCCCCTGTCCCACCCAAGGGAATATTAGGACTGCTAGAGAAATTAATAAGGTTTTTTTTCTCTGTACAACTATTATTGTGTGTAGATGTGTGATCCGGCAACAAATATCCTCCAAATCTAGTGACTTGAAGTCAATATTTCCATAGAAAATGTGACCACTTATGAAATTTCTTGAAAGTAAGTACTCAAGAAATGAAATATCTTCAAGATATTCTTTGAAATTGTATGCAATAGTAACTCTATAGATAGTTATTCTACATCTAGATCTAGATCTCTCTCAACTAAAAAAATAATTTGCCTCTATTTCTCCTTAAAGCAGAGACACTACTACAGAGAAGTCCAACATTCTCATAATTACCAATGTTTTACCATTCTAGTTTCATCTCATTCTTTTTTCTTTCTCTTCACTCTCTCTCTCACCCTTTATTTTGTATTTCTTTCTCTCTCTTCATGCTTTATCCCCTCTCTTTTTCCTATTTTGAGGCTAATATAACCTTGATATGTAAATTTAAAGATAAGAGTACAAAGAAATAAACTTCAGATGATCTGAAGCAATTCATGACTATAGGAACAAAAATCCAAATAAATTATAAGTAAAGAGAATCCTGCTTTTTTTGTACACAGACACCTTTACAACCATATAAAAACAACATTTAGGAAGGGTTGGATTTATTCTAGGAAAGGAAATAACTTTTTCATTAAAAAGTCTATTAATGTAATTTGATATAAACTATTAGAGGAAAAAAATCATTTTCAACAGATACAGAAAGTCATTTTAAAAAAAAGAAAGTCATTTCATAAAACCAATATCTGTTTATTAAAAACCAAATAATTGCAAAGGCAAACTAAGAATGGAAATAAACTTTTTAAAACCTCACTGGGCAAAAAGAAAAAAAAAACCTCACTGATCAAATATCTTCATATGGTTAAACAATGGGGCCATTTCCTTTGAAATATACATAGGAAGAAGACACTCACTCTGAACATTCATTTAATATTATATAAGAGGTCCTAAAAGGAGCCTATGAAGATGAGAAAGATTTAAAATATAAATATTGCAAATAAACAAAATATTCATTGTTCAAAGATGATGTAATTGCTATAACTATCAACATAAAAAGTTCAACATGAATTAATAATGTGATAGAAAAATTCAGAAATATTAGTAGGTACAAAGTCTTTAAAAGTTGTATCTCTAGATGCCAGGAATTACCAACTTAGACTTTTTTTCAAAGCAATATAAAAAATTTTCATACATCTTACATGATAGGTAAAATTATAACATATTGTTCAAAGATAAAAAAGACTTCAGTAATAGAGAGAAAAACCAAGTTCATGGATGGTCAAACTCAATGTTATAAAATTGTCAGTTCTCCAAAAATTAATCTATAAATTCAAAGTAATCCAACCAAAATACCAACCTATTTTTAGAACCTTCTTTCATCTCATCTCTCTGACCTATCCCCGCTTCTCTCCTCTGCTTTTAAAGACTCCAGTGAGTACATTGCTTCCACTCAGATAATCCAGGATAATCTCCCCATGGAAGGTTCTTAATTTAATCCCATTGGCAGGGTCATTTTTCCCCATGTAGCATATGCTTGTGCATATGGAAGAAAGATCATAAATTGTATTAAGATTTCCAACTCCATGGAGGATCAGTGCCACTAATCCCTGGGTACAAGGGTTGACTTCATTTGTTTTAGTCATATGCTTTGTGTGTGTGAACAATTTTAAAGTTTCAGTGGTTTAGTCGCTAAGTTGTGTCTAATTCTTGCAACCCATGGACTATAGCCCGCCAGGCTCCTCTGTCCATGGGATTTTCCAGGCAAGAGTACTGGAGTGGGTTGCCATTTCCTTCTCCAGGGGATCTTCCTGACCCAGGAATCGAAGCTGGGTCTCCTGCATTGCAGGCAGATTCTTTACCAACTGAGCTATGAGGGAAAGTTTTACCTTCCCCTCAAAAAAAGTATTACTAGGAGAAACACAGATGAAAACTCAGAAGTGGCAAGCACAGTTGCTATGCAAGTAACAGGGTGACTGCAAAGACCCAGAGGAAAGATGCCGAGAACCCAAGAAAACATGGTGGAGACAAATGGAGGGGTGATTCCAAGGATATAGGGGGAATTAACTTACATAACCAATTTAATAGGGGTTGTGATATTATAAGAAACATATATTTGGTCTTTGTCCTTGGTTCCTAGCACAGAGCTCCTACCACTCTTGTAATTTCCTGAGTGATAGAAGGGAGAGAAATGTCTTTGTTATTCATAATAAGCCACTTTCCATCATATCTGAGCAGGGGGAGATTCTAGGACACACTTAATTTTCCAGTTTGGGTGGCTTTTTCCGAGTAATAAGCCTGCTCAAATGGCATAAAGTGAAGCCAAAACAGCTCGCAGAAGCAACCACTGACCATGCAGCATGGGAAGGTGACGGTGATCCTCCCCAGCGCCTTCTCCCTCTCTCCCGGGGCTTGTTCTTCATCGTCTCCCAGAGTTTCAGACAGACCTCCAGCTGCCCCCAGAGCAAACTTGCCTAGCAACATGGCCTCCGCCCTGCACTGACTTTCTTCCCGGTCTGATGTCAGACCCCTCTGCCCTGGTATTTCCTGTATCTCCCAAGCAGACAGTTGGCACTCAAGTCCCTAAGGCTTTTTCCTAGGGAAATATGAGTGAGAACAGTAAATCACATGATGGTGGGAGGGAGGGGCAGGGATGGACTGGGAGTCCAGAGTTATCAGATATAAATAGCATGGATAAACAGCAAGGGCCTACCATATAGTATAGGGAACCATATTCAATATCCCGTGATAAGCCATAATGGAAAAGAATATGAAAAAGAATGCGTGTGGATATATATGTATTATATATATATACACATATAACTGAATTGCTTTGCTGTACAGCAGAAATTAATACTGTAACCAATTATAACTCAGTAAATTTTAAAAATATTTTAATTAAAAAAGATGATAGACAATGGATGGAGAGGGGGATCTCAGCAGCAATCCTGCTTAGATATTGTCCAACTAACCTACAGACCAGATGGATGAAGGCTCCCGTGATGACTGGCAGTGGAGTGGGCAGTCCCTGTCTAAACACCCTGTCAATACAGCCCAGTACCAACCGAGTCTTCATGAGGGTTTCTTTGTCTGTCTTGTTCAGTAACAACAGATTCAGGGCCTCTGTGGATGAGGGAAAGGGTGGGAGGATATGGGAGAAGGGCTTTGAAACATGTTAATTATCATATGTCTAAGCAATAGCCGGCCCAGGATTGATGCTCGGGGCTGGTGCAACGAGATTTCCCGGGGGGGAGGGAGGAGGGAGGGGGGTTCTGGAGGGGGAGCATATGTGAACCCATGGTGATATCATGTCATTGTTTGGCAAAACTAATAAAAAAAAATGTTTAATAAAAAAAAAAAAAAGAAGTACTACTGGGCAGGAAGAATTTCTCTTTATGGAAACACAGCTAATTGACAGCTGGGAAAAACTGTGGTGATAAAGTTAATTAACTTTACCAGGCTTCTCTGGATTTTTACAATACCTGTCTTTTATATAAAGGCCACTGCCAGCTATCTTGGCACAACAAAACCAAGAGCTCTGCAACAGTAACTCAGTCTTCCTGAAGTGAAGTGAAAGTCACTCAGTGGTGTCTGACTCTTTGAGACTCCATGGATTGCACAGGCAGAAGGCAATGGCAGCCCACTCCAGTCCTCTTGCCTGGAAAATCCCGTGGATGGAGGGGCCTGGTGGGCTGCAGTCCATGGGGTTGCGAAGAGTTGGGCACGACCGAGAGACTTCACTTTCACTTTTCACTTTCATGCACTGGAGAAGGAAATGGCAACCCACTCCAGTGTTCTTGCCTGGAGAATCCCAGGGACGGGGGAGCCTGGTGGGCTGCCGTCTATGGGGTCGCACAGAGTCGGACACGACTGAAGCGATTTAGCAGCAGCAGCAGGATTGCATAGTCCCTGGAATTCTCCAGGCCAGAATACTGGAGTGGCTAGCCTTTCCCTTCTCCAGGGGATCTTCCCAACCCAGGTATTGAACCCAGGTCTCAACACTGCAGGCGGATTCTTTACCAGCTGAATCTTCCTATTTCACAGAAAAGTCTGAAGTGAACATATGGCACTGGAAGGAAGAATATTCAAACAGCTCAGGCAGCTTTCTGGGGAAAGCAGCCACCAGTGGCCTTCTTTCAGAAAACTGCAGCTTTAAGACCAGTGTTTTGCAAAATGTGATGCACATACAACTTGTATCAGAATCCTCCAATGATGCTTTTGAAAATACAGAATATTGGGATCAACCCCAGATACACTGAATCTGAAACAATAAACATGGGGCCCAGGACTCGGCATTTTTAGCCAGCTCACTGCATAACTTTGCTTAGATTTATTTAGATTGCCTGCAACACCACCAGTTTGAGCTTTATATGAGTTTGCAAGTAGCCTTTTGTAAGTAAGGAAATTAGTGTATCTTGGGCCATTCATACATTCAATACCAGCATGTGTTTGATTCAACTTCTATTTTGAAAATACTTTAAAGCTGTACTTTAATAACTTACATACTCAAAAGTGTTGGAGTCCAAATTTTTAACACATTGGAGGCTGCCAGCTTAAGCCATGTTGTCAATTTGACCAGATTTTGTGCTGACATCTAGCAGTTTCCTATATACACACACAAGATGAGGTTTAAATTCTGCCCTCAGAGTTTTCTGCAGGAGTGAGCACATCTGCACATATAAAACTGTGCACACAAGCTCCAGAGAGCAGTCTGTGCAGACGTCCCATCCCCTCCAGAAGGGCCAAAGCACAGCACAGGCTCTGTTCCTACACAGGACATGTTGTGACAAGTGAACACACTTTGCCATGGTGATGTCAGAGGTTTTAGTAGAGTTCAGTCACTCAGTCATGTCTGACTGCTTGCAACCCCATGGACTGCAGCACGCCAGGCCTCCCTGTCCATCACCAATGCTGGGAGCTCACTCAAACTCATGTCCATCACATTGGTGATGCTATCCAACCACCTCATCCTCTGACATTCTTTCTACTCCTGCCTTCAATCTTTCCCAGCGTCAGAGTCTTTTCCAATGAGTCAGCTTCGCAGCAAGTGGCCAAAGTATTGGAGTTTCAGCTTTAGCATCAGACTTTCCAATTAATATTCAGGACTGATTTCCTTGAGGACTGACTGGTTTGATTTCCTTGCAGCCCAAGAAATGCTCAAGAGTCTTCTCCAACACCACAGTTCAAATGCATCAATTCTTCGGTACTCAGCTTTCTTAATAGTTCAACTCTCACATCCATACACGACCACTGGATAAACCATAGCTTTGATTAGATTGACCTTTGTCAGCAAAGTGATGTCTCTGCTTTTTAAGAAATGCTGTCTAGGATGGTCATAACTTTCTTCCCAGGAGCAAGAGTCTTTTAATTTCTTGGCTACAGTCACCATCTGCAGTGATTTTGGAGCCCAAGAAAATAAAGTCTCTCACTGTTTCCCCATCTGTCATGAAATGATCAGACCATATATACCATGATCCTAGTTTTTTGAATGTTGAGTTTTAAGCCAGCATTTTCACTCTCTTCTTTCAATTTCATCAGGAGGCTCTTTAGTTCCTCTCCACTTTCTGTCATAAGGGTGGTGCATCTGCATATCTGAGGTTATTGATATTTCTCCTGACAATCTTGATTCCAGCTTGTGCTTCATTCAGCCTGGGATTTTGCATAATGTACTCTCTATATAAATTAAATAAGCACAGTGACAGTATATAGTCTTAACAGACTCCTTTCCTGATTTGGAACTAGTCTGTTGTCCAATGTCTGGCTCTAACTGTTGCTTCTTGACCTGTATACAGATTTCTCAGGAGTCAAGTAAGGTTGTCTGGTAAGTCCCATCTCCTGAAGAATTTTCCACAATTTGTTGTGATCCACACAGTCAAAGGCTTTGGCATAGTCAATAGAGTAGAAGTAGATGTATTTTCTTGAAATTTTTGCTTTTTTGATGATCCAGCAGATGTTGACAATTTGATCTCTGGTTCCTCTGCCTTTTCTAAATCCAGCTTGAACATCTGGAAGTTCACAGTTTATGTACTGCTGAAGCCTGGCTTGGAGAATTTTCAGCATTACTTTGGCAGCATGTGAGATGACTGCAACTGTGCAATAGTTTGAACATTCTTTGGAATTGCTTTTCTTTGGGATTGGGATGAAAACTGACCTTTTCCAGTCCTGTGACCACTGCTGAGTTTTCCAAATTTGCTGGCATATTGAGTGCAGCACTTTCACAGCATCATCTTTTAGGATTTGAAATAGCTCAGCTGGAATTCCATCACCTACACTAGCTCTGCTCATAGTGATGCTTCCTAAGGCCCACTTGACTTTGCATTCCAGGATGTCTGGCTCTAGGTGAGTGATCACACGATCGTTATTATCTGGGTCATGAAGATCTTTTTTGTACAGTTTTTCTGTGTATTCTTGCCACCTCTTCTTAACATCTTCTGCTTCTGTTAGGTCCATACCATTTCTGTCCTTTCTTGTGCCCATCTTTGCATGAAATGTTCCTTCAGTATCTCTAATTTTTTTTGAAGAAATGTCTAGTCTTTCCTATCCTATTATTTTCCTCCATTTCTTTGCACTGATCACAGAGGAAGACTTTCTTATCCCTCCTTGCCATTCTTTCGAAATCTGCATTCAAATGGGTATATTTTTCCTTTTCTCCTTTGCCTTTAGCTTCTCTTATTTCCTCAACTATTTATAAGGCCTGCTCAGACAACCATTTTGCCATTTTGAATTTGTTTTTCGTGGGGATGGTATTGATCACTGTCTCCTGTACAATGTCATGAACTTCTGTCCATAGTTCTTCAGGCACTCTGTCTATCAGATCTTATCCCTTGAATCCATTTGTCACTTTCACTGTATAATCATAAGAGATTTGATTTAGATCATACCTAAATTTAGCTCTAGTGGTTTCCCCCAGTTTCTTCAATTTAAGTCTGAATTTGTCAATAAGGAGTTCACGGTCTGAGCCACAGTTTGAGTGTTTAGTCTCTCCTGCAGAGGCATGAGTCAGCAGCAGCTGGTTGCAGGGCAGGGGCTCTGGGTGCAGCTGACTTCGGTGTGGTATAAGCCCTCTTGGAGGAGGTCCCCATTAACCCCACCATAGAATCGTCAAGCAGACAGCCCACATACTGCAGAACAATTATACCAAAGAAATTCTCACACTGTTAAGGGAGTTCTAGGAACCACAACAGACTTCCCAACCTGGGTACCTGGCAAACCCCCCAGAGAATTTGACTTTGGAGGCCAGTGGGATTTGATTACAGAACTTACACAGAACTAGAGAAACAGACTCTTGGAGCACAAATAAAACCTTGTGTGAACCAGGACCCAGGAGAAAGGAGCAGTGACCCCAAAACAGACTGACCCAGACTTGCCTGTGAGCGTCCAGGAGTCTCTGGTGGAGGCAGGGGTCAGCAGTGGCCTGCTGCAGGGTCGGGGACACTGCGTATGGCAGTGAGTACATGGGACCTTTTGAAGGAGGTTGCCATTTTCTTTGTTACCTCCACTATGGTTTGACCTCAGGTCAAACTAACAGGAAGGGAACACAGCCCTGAGCATCAACAGAAAACTAGGTTAAAATTTCCTTAGCATGGCCCTACCCATCAGAACAAGACCCAGTATCCACCCCCTACCCCCGCCTGCCGAGTCAGTCCCTCCCATCAGGAAGCTTCCATAAGCCTCTTTCCTTATCCCTCAGAGGGCAGACAAAATGAAAACCACCATCACAGAAAACTAACCAAACTGATCACATGAACCATAGCCTTGTCTAACTCAAAGCAGCTATGAGCCAGGCTGTGTAGGGCCACCCAAGATAGATGGGTCATTGTGGAGAGTTCTGACAAAGTGTGGTCCACTCGAGAAGGCAACGGCAAACCACTTCGGTATTCCAAACCCCATGAACAGTATGAAAAGGCAAAAAGATAGGACACTGAAAGATGTATGTCCCAGGTCAGTAAGTGCCCAATAGGCTTGGAGAAGAATGGAGAAATAAATCAGAAAAATGAAGAGATGGAGTCAAAGTGAAAACAATGCCTAGTTGTGGATGTGACTGGTGATGGAAGTAAAATCTGATGCTGTAGAGAGCAGTATTTCATAGGAATGTGGAATGTTAGGTCCATGAATCAGGGCAAACAGGAAGTGGCCAAACATGAGAGGGAAAGACTGAACATTGACATTTTAGGAATCAGTGAACTAAAGTGGACTGGAATGGCTGAATGTAATTCACATGACCATTATATCTACTATGGTGAACAAGAATCCCTTAGAAGAGATGGAGTGGCCATCATAGTAAAAAAAAAGAGTACGAACTGCAATATACTTGTGTGCAAACTCAAACATGACAGAATGATCTCTGTTTATTACCAAGGCAAACCATTCAACATCACAGTAATCCAAGTCTATGCTCCAACCAGTTATCCTGAAGAGGATGAAGTTGAACTGTTTTGTGAAGAACTATAAGACCCTCTAGAACTAACATATCAAAAAGATGTCTTTTTTATTATATGCATTGGAATACAAAAGTAGGAAGTCAAGAGATAACAGGAGTAACAGGCAAGGTTGGCCTTGGAGTACAGAATGAAGCAGGGCAAAGGCTCACAGAGTTTTGCAAGAGAATGTACAGGTCATAGCAAACACCATTTTACAACAACACAAGAGAAGACTTTACATATGGACATCACCAGTGGTCAATACTGAAATCAGATTGATTATACTCTTTGCAGCCAAAGGATAAGCTCTATACAGTCAGCAAAAACAAGACCGGGAGCTGACTGTGGCTCAGATCATGAACTCCTTATTGACAAATTCAGACTGAAATTGAAGAAAGTAAGGAAAACTACTAGACCATTCAGGTATGACTTAAGTCAAATCTCTTATGATTATACAGTGGAAGTGACAAATAGATTCAAGGGATTAGACCGGATAGTCAGAGTACCTGAAGAACTATGGACGGAGGTTTGTGAGGCAGTGATCAAGATCATCTCCAACAAAAAGAAATGCAAAAAGGCAAAATGGTTGTCTTATGAGGGCTTACAAATGCCTGATGAAACAAGAGAAGCTAAAGGGAAAGGAGAAAAGGAAAAATATACCCATTTGAATGCAGAGTTCCAAAAAATAGCAAGGGGGGATAAGAAAGTCTTCCTCATTCATCAATACAAAGAAATAGAGGAAAACAATAGAATGGGAAAGGCTAGAGATCTCTTCAAGAAAATCAGAGATACCAAGGGAATATTTCATGCAAAGATGGACACAAGAAAGGACAGAAATGGTATGGACCTAACAGAAGCAGAAGATGTTAAGAAGAGGTGGCAAGAATACATAGAAGAACTGTACAAAAAATATCATCATGACCCATATAACCAAGATGGTATGATCACCCACTAGAGTGAGACATTTTGGAATGTGAAGTCAAGTGGGCCTTGGAAGCATCACTATGAACAAAACTAGCAGAGGTGATGGAATTCCAGGTGAGCTATTTCAAATCCTAATAGATGATGCTGTGAAAGTGCCGCATTCAATGTGTCAGCAAATTTGGAAAACTCAGCAGTGGCCACAGGACTGGAAAAGATCAATTTTCATTCCAATCCCAAAGAAAAGCAATTCCAAAGAATGTTCAAACTACCACAAAATTTCACTCATGTCACATACTACCAAAGTAATGCTCAAAATTCTCCAAGCCAGCCTTCAACAGTACCTGAACTATGAGCTTCCAGATAATTTAGAAAAGGCAGAGGAATCAAAGATCAAATTGTCAACATATATCAGATCATCAAAAAAGCAAGAGAGTTCCAGAAAAAAACATCTATTTCTGTTTTATTGACATATAAGCCAAAGGTGTTGACTGTGTGGATCACAACAAACTGTGGAAAATTTTTCAAGAGATGGAAATACCAGACCACCTGACCTCCCTCCTGAGAAATCTGTATGCAGGTCAAGAAGCAACAATTAGAACTGGACATGGAACAACAGACTGGTTCCAAATAGGAAAAGGAGTCCATCAAGGCTGTATATTGTCACCCTGCTTATTTAACTTATATGCAGATTACATCATGGAAAATGCCTGGCTGGATGAAGCACAATCTGGAATCAAGATTGCTGGGAGAAATATCAATAACCTCAGATATGCAGATGACACCACCCTTATGGCAAAAAGCAAAAAGGAACTAAAGAGCCTCATCTTGTCCCATCACTTCATGGCAAACAGATGGGGAACCAATGGAAACAGTGACAGACTTTATTTGTTTAGTCTCCAAAATCACTGCAGATGGTGACTACAGCCATGAAATTAAAAGACACTTGCTCCTCGGAAGAAAAGTGATGACCAACCTAGATAGCATACTAAAAAGCAGAGACATTACTTTGCTGACTATGATCCTTCTAGTCAAAGTTATGGTTTTTCTGGTAGTCATGAATGGACATGAAAGTTGGACCATAAAGAATGCTGAGTGTTGAAGAACTGATGCTTTATATATATATATATATATATATATAATGTATACAAAAGTTTTCTTTTATTTATTTTTTTTTAATTTTCTTTACTTTATTGTGTTGGTTTTGCTATACATTGACATGAATCCGCCATGGGCATACATATGCTCCCCCTCCAGATGCTTTTGAACTGTGGTGTTGGAGAAGACTCTTGAGAATCCCTTGGACTGCAAGGAGATCCAACCAGTCCATCCTAAAGAAGATCAGTCCTGAATATTCATTGGAAGGACTGATGTTGAAGCTGAAGCTCCAATACTTTGGCCACTTGATACCAAGAACCGATTTATTGGAAAAGACCCTGATGCTGGGAAAGACTGAAGGCAGGAGTAGAAGGGGACATAGAGGATGAAATGGTTGGATGGCATCACTGACTGAATGGACACGAATTTGAGTAATCTCTGGGAATTGGTGATGGACAGGGATGCCTGGTGTGCTGCAGTCCATGGGGTCACAAAGAGTCGGACATGACTGAGTGACTGAACTGAATTGAGCATACCCCCGCCCATCAGAACAAGACCGAGTTTCCCCCCAACAGTCAGTCTCTCCTATCAGGAAGCTTCTTTCCTTATCCGTCAGAGGGCAGACAGACTGAAAAGCACAATCACAGAAAACTAATCAAACTGATCACATGGACCACAGCCTTGTCTAACTCAATGAAGCTATCAGCCATGCTGTGTAGGGCCACACAAGACAGATCATGGTGGATATTTTTGACAAAACATGGTCCACTGACTTGCATTGAGAACCCCATGAACAGTATGAAAAGTCAAAAAGATATGACACTGAAATATGAATTCCCCATGTTGGTAGGTGCCCAATGTGATACCGGAGTGGAGAAATAACTTCAGAAAGAATGAAGAGATGGAGCCAAAGTGAAAACAATGCCCCGTTGTGGATGTGACTGGCAAGAGAAGTAAAGTCTGGTGCTATAAAGAGCAATATTGCACAGGAACCTGGAACATTAGGTGTAGAAATCAAGGCAAATTGGAAGTGGTCAAACAGGAGATGGCAAGACTACACATTGACAGCTTAGGAATCAGTGAACTAAAATGTACTGGAATGGGTGACTTTAACTCAGATGACCATTATACCTACTACTGTGGGCAGGAATCCCTAAGAAGAAATGGAGTAGCCATCATAGTCAACAAAAGAGTCTGAAATGCAGTACTTGGGTACAATCTCAAAAATGACAGGACGATCTAGGTTTGGTTCCATGGCAAACCATTCAGTATCAGTAATCCAAGTCTACGCTCCAACCAGTAATGCTGAAGAAGCTGAAGTTGAACAGTTCTATGAACACCTAAAAGACTTTCTAGAACTAACAGCCAAAAAAGATGTCCTTTTTTATCATAGGGGACTGGAATGCAAAAGTAGGAAGTTAGAGTTTTAGCCTTTGCTAGTTTTAAGTGTCTGGGCCTATCATTTATAATTATAAATGTTACCATAATATTTCAAATGAGGGTAATCATATTGCCCTAAAAATCAGAAATGGATCACAGCATAAATAATGAAAAAGCAAAAAGAAATGTGTTGATAGAATATAAAACTGAGGAGGACAAGAGGAAGCGACACACTGTCCTATGTGACTGGCGGTGGGGTTTTCAGCCAAGGTAGTCATGCTGATAAAAGTGAAAAAACCTTGTATTTAAAACTCTCATGAGTCTGCAAGAGACAACAGAGCACAGGGATGGTCATTAGGCACTTGGCTTCACCTTATAAGGCAGAAAATTGCCCATGTGCTCACTGTGTTTTAGGCAATGAAATTTTCTATTTTTTGTATAAACCTTCTCAAGTTACAATGCCATACTGAAAGCAAATACAGAGTCTAAAATTAAGATTTCAGCCTTTTTCAGCATAAGAACTGCACAGCTCTATATAAAAAATATATGCAAGCAACATTTAGACATGAAGATTAAAACACACTATAAGTAAATTTACATGTTTTAAATAAAATACACATCATTCAAAGTGGTAAAAAATATGAATGAGGGGAGGACAGGATCAAACAGCAGTATCACACTGTGTATATCTGTATCTGATTATAAAAGGGAGAGTCCAGGCTTTGTCCTACACA
The DNA here is from genome assembly GCA_007570785.1 of Antilocapra americana. Taxonomy (NCBI): domain Eukaryota; kingdom Metazoa; phylum Chordata; class Mammalia; order Artiodactyla; family Antilocapridae; genus Antilocapra; species Antilocapra americana. Next base: position 1,811,339 of record ML663049.1, read on the forward strand.
TCCCATCAATGGACTTGTGACCATTTTAGATATAATTTAAGTGAACACAAAGATGACTAATCTGATGGACACATCAGATTTCTTTTTTGATAAGAGTGTTTCTGTAGATGAACATCAGGAAGACTGATGCTGGAAAATACTGGACGTCCCAGTGGGGGATGTACTGTTCAATGCTAACACCTGTTGTCAGCTTGCCATCACTTACATTTCAACACTTCTACAATTCAACACATACACAACTCAACACTTTTAGGTCAGACTACCTGTGCTGCTGGTACAAATGCACTGGTACCAATGATGCTGAAGTGGAAGCTCTCAACTAAATGTCACTGAAACTTCAGGTGAGCACTGACTTTTGATGCCAGTATCTGTCAAGAGTGCTGAATGACAGATAGCACCATTGTTATCATTTTTATGACACGTTGCCTTCCAAGTAGACTTTTGTGAGTTCTTTGAAACAACATAAATGATGATATCCAAATATTATTATCATCACTTGAAGATGTTTATAGGCAGCCCTAATGTGAGGGGTTCTAAGGTTCTATCTGTTGAAATATACACCCAATATGTCTTTATCCATGAAGTATGAACAAAGGATGAGAAGGCAATGCCTCGTGCACGCACACAGCCGCTCTGTTCCTTGGGAAAGGTTTATTTGGATGACCTATTACATAAAATGGGGCTTCTCTGATAGCTCAGCTGGTAAAGAATCTGTCTGCAATGCAGGAGACCCTGGTTCGATTCTTGAGTCCGGAAGATCCCCTGGAGAAGGGAAAGGCTACCACCTTCAGCATTCTGGCCTGGAGAATTCCATGGACTGTATGGTCCATGGGATTACCAATAGTCAGACACGACTGAGTGACTCTCACTTTCACTTCACTTTTACTACTTAAAATAACCGGGTGAAGCCAACTGAGGTGGAGCCTCACCGGACCAAAATTTAATGGATGTGGATGAGCAGAGAGGTGCCTGAGGAGAGGGTGGAGGTGATGAAGGCCTGGAAAAGAGGAAAGACTGAATTCTAGGGTCCACACAAACCCAGTTCTCCTACTTCTTGTTTCTTCCTCAGGTGATGGAGCTAGGCTTGGCTGACCCAGGTGGAAGGACATGTAAGAAGAAGCAAATTGAAAGCAATTCCTTTGAATCTGTCCACAGCACTTGACTCCACATTGATAGTCAGAGAGTTGGATAGGGTAAAAAGTTCTTGACTCTGTTAGCTAAACACACCTCGAAAGTAACTTGGCTCCCAACCTTGCACTTTGCACAGCTCACTAGAGTTGTCTTTTCCCTGAGTTGAATTAGCTCAGTCTAGTTTACAGAAAATCATGTGGCATATGAAACATTTCTTAGAATGTCAGAAAAAAACTGGCTTTTCTAAAATTTTGCATGCACTGCTGAGGAGATGAGCATGGAGAATTTCTTAAAATGACATTGCTGAATATCTTATACTACCAAGGATATCTGAAAAGAATTTTCTTTTGCTCCCAAATAAATGTTTATCAAAATTTGATATTTTAAATAATTAGGTAAGTATTTAAAATAATTCTACTTTGAAACAAAATGTTTTATTTCATTTCAAATTTGTGGACCAGTTTAAAGCGCATTTTGATATGCTAAGTTGAATTGTTACAAAGTTGTTGCCATTTGCCACAACTTATTTGTTTAAATTGAGGATTTAAAAGAGAATACTCCATGTGCAAAACAATCTTAGAAAATGAGAAAAATCACATGACAAGGTTTCTTTCAGGCTCCAAATGCCACCAGTAAGCCCTGATTTTGTATCTGTGTTCAGGTAACATCCTTAATAATCTTCTAATTGAATTTATAATAATTAAATCTAATAAATTGAAAATAAATAGTTTTTTAAAAAATGACTGCTTTTATCTGTCTATATGAGACTTTGTTAGGGTCTTGCTATAAAGCACATTTGCAAACCACAGCGCTGAGGCAGGAGGAATTTGATAGGAAGATGAGGTCATGAAGCATGGAGTTGGGGTCCAGATGAGGCTGGGCAGAGCTAAGGGGTGATGTGGAAGAAAAGAATCTGGAGAGAAGTAAAGACCAAGAGAGTACTGCAGAGGGGCACAAAGAAGATAGCAACTTAGTTGACCTGCCAACTTCTGCCACAGAGGATCTCTGCCCAGGAGACACAGACTGCTAGCATATTAAAATTTCAGAACAAGTGCCAACTGGGGACTGTCACTGCAAGACTATTTTTCATTCAGGGACCATACATGATTGGAGACTTTTTTCCCCCTTTGGCTGCACTAGGTCTTCGTTGTAACATGCATGATCTTTTAGATATGACATGTTGGATCTAGTTCCCCAACCAGGAATCAAACCCAGGCCCCCTGCACTGGAAGCACAGAGCCTCAGTCACTGGGTCACCAGGGAAGTCCCCTGACTGGAGACTTTCTCATCGCTGCAAGTATCCATGAAACGTACATCCTAGTCTATACCACTCTGAGCCAAAGCGAAAACAATGCCCAGTTATGGACATGATTGGTGATGGAAGTAAAGTCCAATGCTGTTACCAGCAATACTGCATAAGAACCAGGAATGTTAGGTCCATGAAAATCAAGGCAAATTGGAAGTGGTCAAACAGGAGATGGCAAGACTGAACACTAACAGTTTCAGAATCAGTGAACTAAAATAGACCAGAATAGCCGAATTTAATTCAGATGACCATTATATCTACTACTGTGGGCAGGGATCCCTTAGAAGAAATGGAGTAGCCCTCATAGTTAACAAAACATTCTGAAACACAGTACTTGTGCGCAGTCTCAAAAACAGCAGAATGATCTCTGTTTGTTTCCAAGGCAAACCATTCAGTATTACAGTTATCCAAGTCTATGTCCCAGCCACTAATGCTGAAGAAGCTGAAGTTGAAGGGTTCTATGAAGACCTACAAGACCTCTTAGAACTAATACCAAAAGAAGATGTCCTTTTCATTAGAGGGGACTGGAATCCAAAAGTAGGAAGTCAGGAGATACCTGGAGTAACCAGCAAGTTTGGCCTTGGAGTACAGAATGAAGCAGGGCAAAGGCTCATAGAGTTTTGCCAAGAGAATGCACTGGTCCTGGCAAACACCCTCATTCAACAAAACAAGAGAAGACTCTACACACGGACATCACCAGTGGTCAATACAAAAATCAGATCGATTATATTCTTTGCAGCCAAAGATGGAGAAGCCCTATACAATCAGCAGAGAAACAAGACCAGAAGTTTACTGTGGCTAAGATCATGAACACTTTATTGCAAAATCCAGACTTAAATTGAAAAAAGTAGGGAAAACCACTAGTCTATTTAGGTATGACCTAAATCAAATCCCTCACGATTATACAGTGAAAGTGACAAACGATTCAAGGGATTAGATCTGATAAATAGAGTGCCTGAAGAACAAAGAAGTGAAGTTTGTAACACTGTACAGGAGGTAGTAATCAAAACCATCTCCAAGAAGAAGAAATGTAAAAAGGCAAAATGGTTGTCTGAGGAGGCCTTATAAATAGCTGAGAATGGAAGAGAAGGCAAGGCAAAGGAGAAAAAGAAAGATATATCCATCTAAATGCAGAGATCTGAAGAAAAGAAGGAGAGATAAGAAAGTATTCCTCAGTGATCAATGCAAAGAAATAGAGGAAAACAATAGAATGGGAAATACTAGAGATCTCTTCAAGAAAATCAGAGATACCAAGGGAATATTTCATGCAAAGATGGGCAAAATAAAGGACAGAAATAGTATGGACCTAACAGAAGCATAAGATATTAAGAAGAGGTAGCAAGAATATACAGAAGAACTAAACAGAAAAATCTTAAGGACCCATATAACCATGATGGTGTGATCACTCACCTAGAGTCAGACATCCTGGAGTGTGAAGTCAAGTGGGCCTTAGGAAGCATCACTACGAACAAAGCTAGTGGAGGTGATGGAATTCCAGCTGAGCTATTTCAAATTCTAAATGTGATGCTGTAAAAGCACTGCACTCAATGCCAGCAAATTTGGAAACCTCAGCAGTGGCCACAGGATTGGAAAAGGTCAGTTTTCATTCCAATCCCAAGGAAGGGCAATTCCAAAGAATCTTCAAACTACCATGCAATTGCACTCATCTCACAAGTTAGCAAAGTTATGCTCAAAATTCTCCAACAGTATGTGAAGTGAGAACTTCCAGATGTTTACATTGGATTTAGAAAAGTCAAATAAACAAGAGATCAAATTGCCAACATCCACTGGATCAAAGAAAAAGCAAGAGGATCCCAGAAAAAAAATCTAATTTTGCTTCACTGACTATGCTAAAGACTTTGACTGTATGGATCACAACAAACTGTGGGAAATTCGTCAAGAGATGGGCATACCAGACCACCTACCTGTCTCCTGAGAAATTTGTATGCAGATCAAGAAGAAACAGTTAGAACTGGAAATGGAACAATGGACTGGTTCCAAATTGGGAAAGGAGTACCTCAGGGTTGTATATTGTTACCCTGCTTATTTAACGTCTATGCAGAGTACATCATGTAAAGTGTGGGCTGGATGAAGCACACGTTGGAATCAAGATTGCTGGGAGAAATATCAATAACTTCAGATATGCAGATGGCACCACCCTTATGGCAGAAAGTGAAGAGGAACTAAAGAGCCTCTTGATGAAAGTAAAAGAGGAGAGTGAAAAAGCCAGCTTAAAAGTCAACATTCAAAAATTGAAGATCATGGCATCTGGTCCCATCACTTCATGGCAAATAGAAGAGAAAAGTGGAATCAGACAGACTCTATTTTCTTGGGCTCCAAAATCAATGCAGATGGTGACTGCAGCCATGAAATCAAGATGCTTACTCCATGGGAGAAAAGCTATGATCAACCTAGATAGCATATTAAAAAACAGAGACATTCCTTTGCCAACAAAGGTCTGCCTAGTCAAAGCTATGGTTTTTCCAGTAGTCATGGATGGATGTGAGAGTTGGACTATAAATAAAGCTGAGTGCCAAAGAATTGATGCTTTTGAACTGTGGTGTTGGAGAAGACTCTTGAGAGTCCCTTAGTCTGCAAGGAGATCCAACCAGTCCATCCTAAAGGAAATCAGTCCTGAATACTCATTGGAAGGACTGATGCTAAAGCTGAAACTCCAATTCTTTGGCCACCTGATGTGAAGAACTGACTCATTGGGAAAGATCCTGATGCTAGGAAAGATTGAAGGCAGGAGGAGAAGGGGACAACAGTGGATGAGATGGTTGGATGGCATCACTGACTCAATGGACATGAGTTTGAGCAAGCTCTAGGAGTCGGTGATGGACAGGGAGGCCTGGCTTGCTGCAGTCCATGGGGTTGGATTGCTCAGACATGACTGAGTGAATGAACTGAACTACATCACTGTATAGAGTGGAGAAAATCTGACTCCTACGAAGCATATGAATACATTTTCCAAACAGGATAGGAAATTTAAAATGGGTAATAATTTTCATGCACTAAAAGCTGCTTTAACAAAATCTCAGTGTCTTTCTCTCAGTATAGTTTTTTAAAGATTTTTAAAAAGATGGAAAGTTTCAGTTGAGGAGGATTCAAATTAAAATGAGAAAAATGTACATAATCCAGTAAGAAGACATAAAAACTAGTTGTAACTTCATAAGCAACTCAGCAAAAGTAAAAAATGAACTTTGGGCTCAATCATTCAGGTGGAAGCCCAGACACACTGGGTTTTGAACACACTTTGAGGTCTCCTCAGGAAAATAGACCAATTTATTATCTAGACCAGATCTGAAAATGTAGCCTGAGGGATCACGGAGCCTGCTTCGGCATTACCGATTCATGGGGCATTTAGTTCATCATGATTCCAGGGCTAGGAGGAGCATTTCAGATGATTCATCTGTAAAATAATGTACAGTGATTAAATAAAATTAGTTGCAAACCAGGATCATTAAGCAAAATTGCTTTCTGGCCTGGAGGAATAGGTTGACATGTTGCTGATTGCTGTTTGGCAGTGAGGCAATGACATATATATGAAGAATCATAGGTTAACATGACTTTCCTTAGCTTCTGAGTAAAGACATACTTTTAGTCTCAGCATACCAGAGTAAAACTGATTTGTGCCCCGGTGGGTACTGGGATGTATAAGTCTTCAAATTTACATGATAGTTTCAAACTTTGATTGATCATGAACCACCACTGAAGGGCATAAAGACTACATGTATTAGTTCGCCACTGTTTAATAATTACCCCCAAAACTTAGCAGCTGCTGCTGCTGCTGCTAAGTTGCTTCAGTCATGTCCGACTCTTTGAGACCCCATAGACGGCAGCCCACCAGGCTCCTCCGTCCATGGGATTTTCCAGGCAAGAGTACTGGAGTGGGGTGCCGTTTCCTTCACTTAGCAGCTGGACACATCATATATATTTATTACCTTACATGGCTTCTATGGATCAGGGATTCAAAAGTGACTTCGGGCTGCGGTCCTTGGGAGGCTTGGCTGTGGTGGAGGGCCCAGCTCTCAGGTGCCAGGTTTGCTGAGATCGCTTCTTTACTCTCTTTGTCTTTGAGGGCCTCTCCAGTGGCCCGTTTGAGCATTCTCACAACATGGAAACTGGCTTCCCTCAGAATGAAGGATCCAAGAAAGCAAGGGTGAAGCCAGAGTACCTTTTATGACTTATTCTCCAAAGCCAGATACTACCATTTCTGCACCGTCTTCCTGGGTAGCTCTGCTCATGTGGGAGGGAATTACCCAGAGCCTAACTAACAGATAGTCAAATGCACTGGGGGGTCATCTTGCAAGCTGGTTACCACATCCCTTAAAAAGAAGTTTTTGTGGAAAATATAATCCTTTCCTATCCTTCTATTTTAGGAGACTAAAAACTCCCTAACACCCTCACATTTAGACTGCTAACCATATAGGGCCCATGAGCCACTCCTAGAAGAAAAACCAAAAAGACTACTGAGGGGTAACAGAATTTCATCATAGTTTAGATTCTAGAGTGCTAAAACCAAAGGGATGCCCAAGCGAATCTGTCAGGAAAGCTGTGAGTACCTAGGTCGACCACAAAAAGAGAATGAAGAAGTCTGCTAAGGGCGGGCCCCATTTCAGAGTAAATTTAGTAAATACCACAGACCAGCATAGTAAGGAAAAACACCAAGGAGACAGAACTCATATCATTGTGGCCACACGAGAAAGATTTTTTATTAAACAATTAAAACCATTGTCTTGAGTGCTTTCAGATGTACTTGGGGATTTCAATTTGGTTTCCTTTGCCTTTGATTAAAGAGTCTTGATTCTTTGTACCATGCTAAGGGTGTGAGACACCTGGCTTAGAACCAGTGTTGTGCTGGTTAATACCTAACACCTGGATATCAGGGAAAAAAAGATCGGTAGAATTTGCCAATTTCCATAGTTAAAATATTTCCAGCATGGGTGACTTCAGGCAGCCAACACAGCATCACATGCAGAGCTGGGCACAGGCAAGCAACTGGCTTTCCCAAACCACAGCTTCTAACACTTAATTAATACATAGGAGATAGGAGATAGATTTGTTTCCTTCTAGCTTTTGTCCAACTCACCTTGGCTGATGTCTTAGGTGGATATCCACAAACTTTTCCTTAAAAACCTAAGTGCCTTAAAAAGTTAAGTGTTTTAGCCTGTGTGAATTACACGATCTCTGTTGCAACTCTTTAGGTCTGCCACAATGATGCAAAAGCAGCCATAGGCAACATACAAACAGCAGGCATAGCTATTTCCCAACAAAACTTTGCACCAACTGGTGGCTGGCCCACAGGTCATGGTCTTCTGACCTATTATTTCAGGTGAGCAGATTCCCTGGAAGTAGAGCCTGAGACTAGGATTCAGCGCTGGGTGGTACTGGGCGAGGATTCTTTATAAGGGAGGAGGAGAGCAGCGGGAAAGGCAAGGAGATGAGCAAGGACTAGGCATCAGCTGAAGAGGAGCCCGGAGTCCTTGGCCTGAGTCCACAGAGGAGGCCTGCTACCGAACAGTCAGGTCTTGAGGTAACGGGCTGCACTTACACATCCCACAACAGTCGCTGGCTGGCCAGGTTCCAGAAGGGCCGTTGCGGTGTAACCCCTGACGCGTTTCCATGACTGGGCAAGGGCTTTCAACCAAGGACAATTGTTGAGCGAAGGCTGTAACTGTGGGCTGATAGCTGCCCACCCGCAGATATTCACGAGTGATAGCACCAGCTGGTAAACGAATCTGGTCCAGAACCAGCAGTGTTCACACAGCATGGGTTCTCCCACTAAACATGTGGGAGAATATCCTGGAAGGCTTGTTAAAGCATCAGTTCCTGGGCTTCAACCACCGACACCTGCTTCAGCGTCTGGGGTGAGACCCAAGGATTCACACATCTAAGTCCCCAGGTTATGCTACTGCTATGAGCTGGGGGGACCACACCTTGAGCACCCCTGTATTCCAATATTAACCCCTTGAATGCAGAAAGCTCAGCGATCCGACTATGTCATTATGGCTTCCAACGATGATCTGAAGGAGGCGAGGAAAAGTGTAGGGGAAGGAAAGAGTTTTTCAAGTGGTTTACATTCTCTCTGGCTTTGATTCATCCTTTATTCAATAAATCTTTTTCCTAGGATAGATTTCTAGTATACTACAGGGATTTAGTGAGACGATTTATAATGTTATTTAAAGAAAAGTTAAGAATTCTTTCTGAGTTATTATCTTCCCTCTCTCTGACTGTTGACACCTTCGATATTCTATAACACCCTTCAGATGATAAATTATCCAGAAGTACAACTTTTAACCAGAAGCTGATCTTTATCATCCAACATGCATGATGCCAGGGCAGAGGCAGATGATAAGATTATCCCCAGGGCTTGCTGGGACAGCTGCGTGAGCTGTCAGCGCTACTGACAGTGGAAACTGGGAACACAGCTGCTCGAGCCACACCTTGTGCAGGCGGAAACACAGCTGCCTGTGATGGCGAGCACCCCGGGGCAAAACCACGAACCACGGGAGGGACACCGGGTGCACATCTGTGAACGTCAGTCCTAGCACCTTGAATCTGCTTTCCTCCCATGAGCCCCTGTTGGCAGCTTCCCAAGATTATCAGCTCCTCCCTAAAAAAGAGGTAAATGATGGCAGGGGTTTCCCTAGGAGCTCAGATGGTAGAGCATTTGCCTGTGGTGCAGGAGACCTGGGTTTGATCCCTGGGTCAGGAAGATCCCCTGGAGGAGGAAATGGCAATCCACTCCAGTATTCTGGCCTGGAAAATCCCATGGACAGAAGAATTTGGTGGGCTGTAGAGTCCATGGGGTCACATAGTGTCAGACATGACTGAGCAACTAACACACACACACACACACACACACACACACACACACACACACACACACAATGGCAGTACTCCTGACATTTTCCAAATTATAAACCTGCTGTGTGTTCAATCTCTGAATCTTTCTCTCTCCATTGTCATCTTAGACAAACTCCACAGCTGGGTTTCCATGTTAAATTTATCTTCCCATACATATCTGGGAATGACTATTTTATTCACATATAAATATAAATTTGAAATTCTATTCACATTTTAATAATAAATGTTTCCTCTAAGACAAAAAAAAAAAGAAAAGAACTGAAGAATTTCAGGGTTGGAAGGATTATTAGAAATATCTGGGGCACCTGTGATATCTTAACATACCAGAATGACACCCCAGTTTAAAGTGTGACCGAAGCTTTTGTTCCTAATAACAAACAGCAACATTTGCAAGTAATTCACTTTTATGATGTCAATGTCATAAACACGCAGTCTAAAATTTTCTTCAGCAAGTGAGAAAATCTGGATAATAAAGCTAATGCTTCTGGAATTGTGCATCTCCCTGACTATGTGCATCGGGGTGTTTCAGCTGGAAATATCAAGGGCCATGTGAGTGAAGAACTGTTGCTACAATCCAATCAAAATTTCATGTGAGCCATAACGTAAGACACACATGGAATTGTAAATTTCATAGAAGAATAAACTGATGAAACTGACTTTAATATATTTTATTTCACCCAAGATATGCAAAATTTTATCATTTCAATACATAATCAACATAAAAAACACTAGACACTTTACATTACTTTTTTCATACTAATGCTCTGAAGCCCAGTGTGGATTTTATATGCAGGGCAATCTCTGTTTGGCCACATTTCAAGAGCTTGGTGGTCATACAAGGCTAGAGGCTGTCTATAGGACAGCTTGGATCTAACCTAATCTTTGTAATCCATGGCAAAATGCAGAATCCCAAGGTCCAAAGTGGGGTTTGGACCAAAGTGGGTTCCCAAGCTCATGAAGGTGATCACAGAAGAAAAGGGAATTTAATCTATGCCTGGTCTGTCCCACACCAGCAAACCACAGCACCTGAATCATCCAGAAGTTGATGTTTCCCTCCTCAGTCAGTTCAGTTCAGTCACTCAGTCATGTCCGACTCTTTGTGACCCCATGGACTGCAGCATGCCAGGCTTCCTTGTCCATAACAAATTGTGGAGTTTACTCAAATTCATGTGCATTGAGTCAGTGATGCCATCCAACCATCTCATCCTCTATCGTCCCTTTTTCCACCTGCCTTCAATCTTTCCCAGCATCAGGATCTTTTCCAATGAGTCAGCTCTTCACATCAGGTAGCCAAAGTATTGGAGTTTCAGCTTCAGCATCAGTCCTTCCAATGAATATTGAGGACTGATTTCTTTTAGGATGGACTGGTTGGAACTTTTTGCAGTCCAAGGCATTCTCTCAAGAGTCTTCTCCAATACCACAGTTCAAAAGCATCAATATGTCAGCAGTCAGCTTTCTTTATAGTTAAACTCTCATGTCCATACATGACTATTGGAAAAACCATAGACTTGACTAGACAGACCTTTGTTGGCAAAGTAATATCTCTGCTTTTTAACATGCTGTCTAGGTTGGTCATAACTTTTCTTCCAAGTAATGTGTCTTTTAATTTCATGGCTATAGTCACCATCTGCAGTGATTTTGGAGCCCCCAAAAATAAAGTCTGCCACTGTTTCCCCATCTATTTGCCATGAAGTGATGGGACCAGATGCCATGATCTTAGTTTTCTAAATGTTGAGCTTTAAGCCAACTTTTTCACTCTCCTCTTTCAGTTTCATCAAGAGGCTCTTTAGTTCTTCTTACTTTCTGCCATAAAGGTGGTATCATCTGCATATCTGATGTCATTGATATTTCTCCCAGCTATCTTGATTCCAGCTTGTGCTTCTTCCAGCCCAGCATTTCTCATGATGTACTCTGCTTATAAGTTAAATAAGCAGGGTGACAATATACAGCCTTGACGTACTCCTTTTCCTATTCAGAACCACTCTGTTGTTCCATGTCTGGTTCTAACTGTTGCTTCCTGAGCTGCATACAGATTTCTCAAGAGGCAAGTCAGGTGGTCTGGTATTCCCATCTCTTTAAGAATTTTCCACAGTTTGTTGTTATCCACACAGTCAAAGGCTTTGGCATAGTCAATAAAGCAGAAAGAGATGTTTTCCTGGAACTCTCTTGTTTTTTTGATGATCCAGCAGATATTAGCAATTTGATCTCTGGTTCCTCTGCCTTTTCCAAAACCAGCTTGAGCATCTGGAAGTTCATGGTTCACATACTGTTGAAGCCTGACTTGGAGAATTTTGAGCACTAATTTACTAGCGTGTGAGATGAATGCAATTGTATAGCAGTTGGAGCATTCTTTGGCATTGCCTTTCTTTGGGATTGGAATGAAAACTGACCTTTTCCAGTCCTGTGGCCATTGCTAAGTTTTCCAAATTTGCTGGTATATTGAGTGCAGCACTTTCACAGCATCATCCTTAGGGATTTGAACTGGCTTAGCTGGAATTCCATCATCTCCACTAGGTTTGTTCATAGTGATGCTTCCTAAGGTCCACTGGACTTCACATTCCCAGATGTCTGGCTCTAGGTGAGTGATCACACCATCATTATTATCTGGTTTGTGAAGATCTTTTTTGTAGAGTTCCCTAGATATACAAAAGTTATATAAAAATAAGTTCTGTAAAAGTGACTGTTGTCCTTCCTAGAAGAAGTGAATAAGAACTTGACCTCAGAACAATAGAGGGTGATGGTTAAGAAGAGAGGCTCTGGGACAGAGCAATGGGTTCCTGGCTGTTGGTCTTTTAACTTTGTGACTTTGGTTGGTTACTTATTTTGTCAGTGCCTTAGTTCCCTAATCCATAAATTGCAAGTATTACTAACAGTTCCTGCCTTCCCCTGGGGTATAGGATTAAATGTATTAATGTATATGTATGTATACATATTCTTCCCAGGTGGCTCAGTGGTAAAGAATCTACCTACCAATACAGAAGACTGCACGTTCAACCCCTGGGTTGGGAAGATTCCCCTTGGGGAAGGAAATGGCAATGCACACCAGCATTCTTGCCTGGGAAATCCAATGCCCAGAGGAGCCTGGTGGATTGCAGTCTATGAGGGTACAAAAGACTTGGACACAACTTAGCGACTAAACAGCAAATATGCATATATATACAGAGAGAGATACTCATACAAGATTTAGAAAAGTAGCTGGGACGCAGAAAGTACTATGAAAGCATGAGGTACGTATTATCAAAATCTTTCAAAATCTTCTGAGGCTAATTTTACCTAAGTCTTCGTATTACTCAACCATAAGAATGAAGTAATGGCATTTGCAGCAACACGGATGGACCTAGAGACTGTCAGACTGAAGTGAAGTAAGTCAGAGAGAGACAAATGTCACATGGTATCACTGATATGTGAGATCTTAAACAAGAAAATGGGGAGTGTACAGATGAACTTCTTTGCAAAACAGGAATAGAGTTGCATTTGTGGAAAACAAACTTTTGGTTACCAGAGAGTTAGTGGAAGAGGGATAAATTGGGAGATTAGGACTGACATACACACACAACATGAAATAGATAACAAAACCTACTGTAGAGCACAGGGAACTCTACCTAATACTATGTAATAGCCTCTGAGAAAAGAATCTTAAAAAGACTGGGTATATGTATAAGTATAACCGAATCACTGCACTGTACACTTGAAACTAACACAACATGGGAAATCAACTCAACTCCAATAAAATTTTTAAAGTATAAATGAAGCCCATATCCATTTGCTTTTACCTGACCATCCTGCACTATATTAAAAGGAGAGTCCAGGGTGTCATCACAATATTTTAACAGCACTTTTTAATTTAAAAAAGCTTGGGGTAAAAAAGGATTTCCTGGTTGACTTTGTTTAGTCTCAAATCTAAATACAAATCTCTCCAATAATTGAGTTAATTAAGGTGTTACTCTACTGTTTTTAGTTTTCTTCCTGATCTCTAAGAAGAATGAGATGCATTTAGCTGTCCTTGCTTAAAAAGAAGCATACATAATCATCTGAAATCTCACTGAATGCACAAAAATGGTGACTGTCCAGATTCAACATGGATCAAAACAACATATTCACTGCCAAGTCAACCCAAAGAAGAACCACAGCCAAAAATTCTCTCCAAGTCTGGTTTATAGCTAGAAATAGGAGGCTTGTGTGTTTTTTTACACAAACTTAGGTGTACAAAGGTCAAAATAATTTTCTTCATTGCAAAAACACAGAAAATTGTTCTGTAAAACATATCCTAAAAATAATAGCATCTGGTTACTAAAGAAGGTCACTTTATCTGTCTCTCTAAGAAGTTTTAGTAGCTGTTGCTGTTTGGGTGAATTTACAAGGTAAATTTATTGTGGGTAGGTTGTGAAATGGGGTCATAGCCCCACAGTTTATTCGAAAAATGTTCCTACACTGCACCGAGCCACAGAAATATGTAATTTCACCTCAGATGGTGACATTTGTTCTTGAAATCCAGAAAGTTTTTATGTGCTAGAAGTTATTTCTGAGGCTATATTGAGATTTATATATAGTGCCTATTCCCTCAATAGGCTAAAGATCTTTTTACATTAGTAATGCTCTCCTCTGAGCTCAAAGATAACCCCTTGATTGGTGGTACTGTCAAGAATGGGGATATTTGGGGTAATTTATGAAGACCCAAAAGTCTTTTTTTCCATAGCACATAACTGTCAAACCATGCCTTTGGGTTATAATTGGACCTGCTGGTCTGATTCCCATTGCTCACTGGGACTATTTCTTTGTCTTAAGTACTCCATGGTTTCCCATACGAAAATAATAATAATAAAATGGACTTTGACTGGTCACTGCAAGCCAGATTTTTTCTTCCTCTGGCTGGAATTTAAATACGTTTCATTATAGTGCTGTATTATTTTTCTTTGACCACCTGATGCAAAGAGCCAACTCACTGGAAAAGACCCTGATACTGGGAAAGACTTCAGGCAAAAGAAAAAGGGGGCAGCAGAGGATGAGATGGTTAGACAGCATCACTGACTCAATGGACATCAATCTGAGCAAACTCCAGGAAATAGTGAAGGACAGCGAAGCCTGGTATACTGCAGTCCATGAGGTTGCAGAGTCAGACATGACTCAGTGACTGAACAACAACAAAAATTATTTTTCTTTGCCCCCAAAATGCACCTCTTTTTCCCTTCCTGCTTTCAGTCCATTCAATTTGTCTTAACACAGACTGTAGTGACCTTTTAACATCCTTTCTCTAAGCTCACAGGAGCATCACTGTAATATTTGCTGCTGTTGACATTTTAGAACCCAGCTGGAAATCTCAGTACTTACCTTTCATCAGTAACTTGCAAAAGATTTGGAAAATCAATAGCTTATTTTCTCTGCAACTCATCTGAAGCAAAAGAGCACAAATAAGAAATAATTTCACTATGCCAGCAATTTGAGGATTGGTACATTAAGTACATTTTCAGGCTTACACGTGAAGTTAGTGCCAAATCATGATCAGTGCTTTTTTTTTTTTTCCTCATATACATAGTAGAAGGGTCTAGAATTAAAGGATATGGATACAAGGTCTGCCCTACTAGTTGGCTGTGTGATTTTGGCAAATCCCAGTATACCATCCTAATGGCAGAAAGCAAAGAGTGACTAGAGAGTCTCTTGATGAAGGTGAAAGAAGAGAGTGAAAAAGCTGGCTTAAAACTCAACATTCAAAAGACGAAGGTCATGGCATCTGGCCCCATCAATTCCAGGAAAATAGAAGAGAAAAAAGTGGAAGCAGTGACAGATTTTATTTCCTTGGGCTCCAAAATCACTGTGGACAGTGATTGCAGGCATTAACACATTCTGCTTGGAAGGAAAGCTATGAAAAACCTAGACAGCAGATTACCGAGCAGAGACATCACTTTGCCAACACAAGTCCGTATAGGCAAGGCTATGGTCTTTCCAGTAGTCACATATGGATGTGAGAGTTGGGCCATAAAGAAGGCAGAGCACTGAAGGATTGAGGCTTTCAAACTCTGGTGCTGGAGAAGAATCTTGAGAGTTCTTGGACAGCAAAGAGATCAAGCTAATCCATCCTAAAGGAAATCAACCCTGAATATTCACTGGAAGGACTGATGCTAAATCTGAAGCTCCAATACTTTGGCCACCTGATGCAAAGAGCCTTCTCATTGGAGAAGACCCTGATGCTGGGAAAGCTTGAAAGCAGGAGGATAAGGGATGACAGAGATGGTTGGATGGCATCACTGACTCAATGGATGTGAGTTTGAGCAAGCTCTGAGAGATGGTGAAGGACAGGGAAGCCTGGATTTCTTCAGTCCCTGGGGTCACAAAAAGTTGGACAGTACTAAGGCACTGAACAACAACAACAGTATCTTTCTGAGTCTCCATTCCCTCATACATAGAACAGGGCTTAGAACTCCAGGGGTGGTCAGGTGCCCGTGGCTGACACTTCCTTAGGGACACTGTTCTGTTCCCACCTCCACGTCGTCCTTATGGGGCATAACCCTGACCACAGCGGGGCCAAGTGACACCCTCCTGTCCAGTCACAGGTTCTTCCGCAAGCTTGGATCTGGAATGGAGATTGGCAGGATGGAAAATGAAGGAACTGAGTCACTTTAGAGACTTCCATGAATTCCAGGTAGTTTACTAAGGGCTAAGTGCCACTCTCCATCTGTCTTACACAAATTACCTCATTTAGTTCACAAAACCACTTGACTTACAGTAGCTCCCTATGAAATGGAATGTTGATTGTCTTTATTGTCTTTAATTGGATCTCTCCAGAAGCAGAACCCATGACAGAATTCGGGACCAGGCCATGGTGGCTCAGAGGGTAAAGAGTCTGCCTACAAGGCCAGAGACCTGAATTTGATCCCTGGGTTGGGAAGATCCCCTGGAGAAGGGAATGGCAACCCACTCCAGTATTCTTGCCTAGAGAATCCCACGGACAGAGAAGCCTGGCAGGCTAAAGCCTGCAGAGTCACAAAGACTTGGACATGACTGAGCAACTTTCAAACACATAGTTTCTTTAGGAGCTGACCCAGGAGGCATGCTGTATCTGCAGTGAGATAGGAAGGCAGAGAAACCAATAAACATTGTTAATGACCCACAGGTTCCTAACAGACAGTGTGAACTGTAACCTCTCCAAGGATCCCAAATCACAAGTGAAACCATACACATGATCTATTGCAGTGCATTTTTGCACAGCTTTCTTTTTTATTGCAGTGTCTTCTAGAAATCAAGAGTAGATAACTTTTACTTTGGGGGTCAGCATGCCAAGAGGTGTAAACACTGTAGATAAAAACAAGCCCAGAAACAAAAGATATTGGAAGTTTTTTAGAACTCAGAAATCATGGGGTGAACTGTGAGATTTCACAGGATGTGCAATGGCTGAGAATATAGAATTGAGAGCTGCACTGTTTGTTTGGTTTTATTTTTTTCCCTCTCTACATTTTAAAGATCTGGCACACTCCAGATATTTAACAAGTAAAATAAGCAAAGTCATATCTGTCCAATTTTCATGATAACCGTTTATTCAAATTTTGGGTTATAGTAAAGTTTAACTTCTGAATTTGGATTAATCCTCAATAAAATATACTCTATCCTCAAGGGCAACATTGGAAAAAAATTTATCCTTGAGAGTACAAGCATAAAGAAGGCTGAATCCCAAAGAAGTGGTGGTTTCGAATTGTGGTGTTAGAGGAGACTCTTGAGAGTCCCTTGAACTACAAGAAGATCAAGCCAGTCAATCCTAAAGGAAATCAACCCTGAACATTCATTGGAAGGACTGATACTGAAGCTGAAGCTCCAATACTTTGGCCACCTTATGCAAAGAGCCCACTCATTGGAAAAGACCCTCACTGAAAGAAAAATGAGAAGGAGGCAGCAGAAGGTGAGATAGTTGGATAGTATCACTGACTCAATGTATATGACTCTAAGCAAACTCCAGTAGATAGTAAAGGACAGAGGAGCCTAGCATGCTGTGGTCCATGAGGTCCATGGGAGCACATATTTGTCACAACAACAACAAATATTGAACAGTACCTATACCTCTATAATTTGTATTTTGTTCCCTATAATGCTGCCCAGTAATGCACATTTTTGCCGAGGATTTGAGGTCTTCAAGTAGGAAATCTGAAATTCAAATTCTATCTTATTTTTATATCTCCCAGGAAGGAGAAAAACTGACCTCATTTTCCTTCCACACAGAAAAAGAAAAAAAAAAGTTTTTACTCAGCAAACAGGCTGAATACGTCCTGACGACATCATAACTTTTTCCAACAGCATCTTAAATCCAAGTTATTACTCTAAGTTGTTTATCTAGTACTTTGTGTTGCTTAACACTTGCTGCTGACAGATTTAGGACACAGTATAAGTCTTGCTTTGTGCTTAAATCCTTGAATAACCTGAAGATGGATAACAGGAAAGATAGAGTTGGTCCTGAGGTGGTTGCAAGAAACACAGCCCCAGTGATATGAGATAAGGCGTATATTTCAAGGATGTTATCAGGTCCTCTCACCATCCATAGAAAGTGAGCATCATTCTCATTGTTGTCAGAGAATTCACATGTCTAGACCTAAAATTGCATACCCTTTTCAGAAATGAAGATCAAGACTTGGTCAAGGCAAGTCAACAAGCAATATTGCTTTGTGTTACTAGAATTGGCACAAGAATTATGGAGCCAGGTGCCATCTGGGGTATCCCTGATTCTTTAGAGCTTGGTACGTTTGCTCACATTCCCAGTTTATCCTTGATGGGGTATCAATGTCTTCTCCCAAGACATGTGAAAAGACCAGGGAGGCTCGATGTCTTAACATAGCCACTTTGAGCTCCCACATCTGCCAAGGAAGGCTGGTTTATCATTCTCTATAGTTTAGCATCTGTTAACCTACATGTAGAACTCATTCCAGGAGACATTCAAGAAATAAGGACAAAAACAAAAAGCAACACAATGCATGTCTGTGGGTAGTGGATTTCATTCAGGATTTGAAGGATCCATCTGAGGGTACATTGTAGCCAAGGAAACAACCCATATGGAATATTTCGTAAGGTATTCATGAAATTCTTTTACATTCCATGTATCAGGTAATTGTCCACTGGCCACTCCCTCTCGTGCAGGCCCCTCCCCACACATTATTCCAGATGCTTCTCTTGCTTTTCTCATTGATACTCAGACCCCTATTCAGCCAAGGAATTCAAAGACTTTCTACTCCCCTTGGGTATAATAGTGGCTCTTACACTTTGGGGTACATAGCAAACATTTAAAATGATAAATCATAGGGACAACCAAAGATGTCAAATGAAGCCCTGGCATCAGCACTTTTGACAAATATATTAGATAGCTGATCTGCAACTGTTACATGGAACACAATGTGACCATTTGTATATTTGTTTTATTATCATCCTTTCAGGGGTCTCTAGCCATGTCTTAACACGGCTTTTGTAGAGATCATATAGCTGGATCAGTGGTTCTCAAAGGGCATGTTAAAGTGCCTACCACCTTGTTTTTAGTTTCCTTTGTTGTGCAGAAGCTTTTAATTTTAATTAGGTCCCATTTGTTTATTTTTGCTTTTATTGCCAATATTCTGGGAGGTGGGTCATAGAGGATACTGTTTTGGTTTATGTCAGAGAGTGTTTTGCGTATGTTTTCCTCTAGGAGTTTTATACTTTCTGGTCTTATGTTTAGATCTTTGATCCATTTTGAGTTTATTTTTGTGTATGGTGTTAGAAAGTGTTCTAGTTTCATTCTTTTACAAGTGGCTGTCCAGTTTTCCCAGCACCACTTGTTAAAGAGATTGTCTTTTCTCCATTGTATAGTCTTGCCTCCTTTGTCAAAGATAAGGTGTCCATAGATGTGTGGATTTATCTCTGGGCTTTCTATTTTGTTCCATTGATCTATATTTCTGTCTTTGTGTCAGTACCATACTGTCTTGATGACTGTGGCTTTGTAGTATAGCCTAAAGTCAGGCAGGTTGATTCCTCCAGTTCCATTCTTCTTTCTCAAGATTGCTTTGGCTATTCGAGGTTTTTTGTATTTCCATACAAATTGTGAAATTATTTGTTCTAATTCTCTGAAAAAGACCTCTGGTAGCTTGATAGGAATGGCATTGAATCTATAGATTGCTCTGGAAAAACAACAATACAGTATACTAATGCATATATATGGAATTTATAAAGATGGTAACGACAACCCTGTATGCGAGACAGCAAAAGAAACGCAGATGTATAGAAAAGTCTTTGGGACTCTATGGGAGAGGGCAAGGGTGGGATGACATGGGAGAACGACATTGAAACATGTAAATTATCATATGTGAAATCAATCGCCAGCCCAGGTTTGATGCTCAGGGCTGGTGCACCGGGATGACCCAGAGAGAGGGAATCAGGAGGGAGGTAGGAGGGGGGTTCTGGAAGGGGAACACATGTATACCCATGGCAGATTCATGTCAACGTATGGCAAAACCAACAGGATAATGTAAAGGAAATTAAATTAATTAAAAAAAAATAAAGCCCCTACCACTACAGAAGCTGATGGTCTAGGGTGGATTCAAGAACCGGTATTTCTAACAATTTCCCAGGTGATGCTAAAATCACAGGGACTACACTACAGGAGCCACTCAGAAGTTTACCTCTCTTCTCACATCTGACAATCTCTGTCTGAAACATGTAATTAATTTTTATCCACTAAAATCTATTATACATATGCCAATGTCTATTGTATCTAGGTTTATTTATTTCCATTGTGTGTGTGTAGTGCAGGCCACTTTTTCTATGCTATTTCATCTTCCCTTTCTGACTTTGTTTAGATTGATTTTTTTCCCGTTTGTTTCCACTAGCTTCAAAGTTACACATTCTGCCTCACTCCTTTTGTTGGTTTCCCTAAAAACTGAAACTTATCAAACTCAAAGTTTACCAGTATCTTTGCTACACATAAAACAAACTGAAAATCTATGAAATGGTTCAAAGGATAACATGCATTGATCAGTACACAGGACCAATAATACTTATTGAATTCCAACTATTTACTATTGTAAAAATGTAATGAAAGCATTATGAGACCTAAACACAGTCTTTGACAATTGCAAAAAAAAAAATAAGTGGTATATTTAAAAAATAATGCTGGTGAGCAATAAAAACTAAATTTAAAAAAAAATCTCAAGTACAAGGACATTAAATGTGATAAATCCAAAATTGTCTCCCTTCTTTTCATTATCATATATTATGTTTCCTTAAAAAAGACTTGTCTTTGCTAATTACTCCTCCTTGCCTCATAAAATTTCTATCTGGAATCATTTTCCTTCTGTCTGAAATACATTGTCTAGAATTTCCTTTAGGGATACCCTATTGGTTATAAACTATGTTTTTATACTTTTGAAAAAGCTGTTTTCATTATGAAAAAATATAGCTGAGCTTTGATTTGTTTGGATGGGAAATAGGTCAGATATTATTTCCTCCCAAGTTATTGAAAATATGGTTTTACTATCTCCTGGTTTCCATTACTTTTACTGTTAAGTTGGCAATTGTCTTTAGGAGGTGGAAAGGGATAATTTTTCTAATAACTAAATAACTTTGAATATCTTCTCATTGGCATGGATTTGCTTTATGTTATTCTGTTTCAAATTTGTTGGACATTCTGAACCTGAAACATTTTATTTTTAGTTCTAGAGAATTCCCTAGCAATGTTTCTTCAAATATTTTCTCTACTCCATTGTCTTTGTATATTATTCTAAATACATTTTTTAAATCTACATTACAGTGAAAAATAATAATTTCCTTTTTGGCTGAATTTAATGTTGTTGAACCCATCCATTAATTTATAAAACTTTATAAAGTCTACATTTTTAATATCTAAAAGTTCTTTTCCACTTTGCCAGACCTTATCAGATATTCATATAAATTTTTTTCTCCTTGCTCTCATTTTTTATCTCATGAATTATTAAAATGCATGGAGCATCCATTTTATATTCTGAGTTGGATAATTCCAATATCTGAAATCTTGGCTGGTCTAATTATCTCTCTTGTTCCTCCTGGATTTTGCTCCCTTTTGTCTTGTAAATTCATATATTGTGATTTCATGCCCTTGGGATGTTTTCTGTGACCCTTCTTAGAGACCTGAGTTGAAGGTTGGCTTTTTAGCTTAATCAAAGTGTTATCCGTGAACCAGCAGTGTCTGTTTCACCTTAGAGACTGTGAACTTGCAGAGTCCTAAGCCCCAGACCTACCGAATCAGAATCTGCATTTTAATCATAACCCTATGCACCACAGAATATGATAAAGGGCTGGTCTAAGGGGAATTTGCACTGGTGGGATGTTTTTGCTGTCAGGTACCTGGAGGCATCACCACACTTCGTATGAAATTCTCAGTTGGAAGCTTTTTTGGAGCACATAAGTCAAATTAATTCAAGATTTGAACTCATGCGTGGGCTGGCTATGAATGCTCAAAGACAACTTTTTTCCCTTCCACCCAGAGCCAAGGTTCAGGAGAGAAAGCCTCCTTGCATAAGGAAGCAGGAGGTAGGACAGATTTACTCCCACTTTACCCTTATAGCTAGGGTCAGTCCTCTGTGGTTGAGTGGTGGGGGGCCCTCCTGAAACACTGCCAGGTAGTGGGGTGTGGGCTGAAGACTGCATCACCTAACTCTTGCACACCAGGAAGCTATGAAAACTCGGGCTCCATAGCACATTAGTTCAATGGATGCTTTCTGGAAACCACCCCCTCCCTTCCTTTGACCTCCTGGATTCCTGCCTTCATCGTTTTTACTCTCAAAGACTATTTGCTTTCTTTTTAGCTCAGTGATAAATGTGAACGGGTTCTGCTTTTAAATACACTTGGGTCTTTCTTTTTGCTCTGATAATATAGTCAGTTAGAGCAGACTGACATACCCCAGGAAATAGAAATGCAAGCCTTAAGACTTTAATTTCATTGTGAAGAAAACACAGCTAGGACATAGATGGAAAAATGTTTCATGTTTTGATCAAGAGGAAAATAAAGGAAAAGAAAAAATGATAGATTTCTGTCATTTATTACAAGTTTCTATCATTCCATCATCTGGAATCAAGCACAGCACTTTTCCTGTACTTTCTCATTTAAATCTCACATCACCACACTTTAGGTACAATTATCACTACCCCCCATTACAGATGAGGAAACAGAAGCTCAAGATGGATATAACTTTCTCGAGGTCATCTATCTACAAAGGAGTAGGATTTGAATCCCTGTTCACCTGAAGGCTTCCCTTGTGGCTCAGCTGGTAAAGAATCCATCTGCAATGTGGAAGACCTGGGTTCAATCCTTGGGTTGGGAAGATCCTCTAGAGAAGGAAAAGGCTACCCACTCCAGTATTCTGGCCTAGAAAATTCCATGGACTGTATAGTCCATGGGGTCTCAAAGAGTAAGACACGACTGAGTGACTTTAACTTTCACCTGAGTCCAAAGTGCACCATCAAATCACCGTACTCCTCTCGGACCACTTTCCCTCCATCCCTCCCACTGAGTCCTTGAGCTGATGTACTGCTTATGACTCAGCAGAAAATAGTTCTTTAGTGTCCCTACCTCCTGCTCAAGAATATGTAGGGGCTCCCTTGATATTTCAGAGTGGTTCCAAACCCAGTTCACCTAATAATGCTAGCTCCATGTCTAACTCTTCCTTGAAACTCCACCCAGTGCCCCCAGTCCATAATGATTTCTTTTTTCCCTACTGTATTGTGGACCCCAGGCCTATTCATTTTTGCATATTAACTTGATTTCAAGATGAAATTGAAGGCTACTCTAAGGCAAACACAATGGGTTGTTATTTTGTTGGTTTTCACTGTTCCCCATGGAAGTATGTGTGACACTTAGTAGGTATTAAATACTTACTCATTGATTGACTGCAGGGCAAAGCATTATTTTTATTCTGTTCAACTTTTTATTTTGCCAGCAGTGATAAGCAAAGAAACAGAGTGATTAACGTCTTAAGATTGCAATTAATGTAAATAAAAAGAGAAAAGCTGGCCAGATTATGAACTACTTTTTGTCACTAGATGTTTATTCCAAGCATTGCTTTAGCCAATGCTGTTTAGGCAACAGGGAATTTTTAGAGATGATTAATTCCAGGTGGATCAAACTTTAATATCCTTTTGAGGATGATTCACTTCAATTTGCTGCATCATTACTTTTAGGAGGCAGTAAATGATAGCAAACACTATATACACTTCCCCATACTCTGCAATTTCCCTCCCAAGTTGAAAACCATTTAAAAATATTTCGAGATAAAGTTCAGTCAGTTAGCTAGTTACAGCATTCTCTTAGGGTAGCATTAGCATTAATTAATGTTTGTGGACTGCTTTGAAAATCACAAGTGCTATGGAAGTGCTGACTATTAATTTAGAAAAAGCAGAAGCCATGAAAGCTGAAATTTAAAGGCAGTTACACACTGCTGAAACGTTTTAATATTTAAATGAACCAGCCTGAAGAAAGTCTCTGACATTCCATGTTTATAAATCAGGGAGAAAAGAAGTCTCAAGTGGAGAGATTGTAAATGATTTAAAAGAGAAGACTGAGGTAGGCGTGGATTGGGATGACTGTTAACTACTACAGGAAGGTAGAGGATGATCAGATCTGATGGATGGGTACATGTCCATCAGTTTGGAGATTAGTCCTTGTGCTGGAGATTGGCAGTGACTTGGGAGGTGAGACATTGAGGAGGAAGAGAGAGAAGAGGAGGAGAAAGAAGGAAAACTAAGAGGAAGAAAAAAGAGGAAAACAGGAAGGAAGAAAAAGGAGAGGGCGATCTCTTGACTGAGATTAAAAATAATGACAAAAAGTGATGAAATTGATGTTTCTCCCTTGCACATCTGCTCAAGGGGCAATTATAGTATAATAATGACTCCAAATAGAAACCACCTTCTGATTCCTTCCTGACAGTCATCTCCAAACACCAGCTCCATCATTACTGGGGAACGTGTGCACCCGAGTCAGCAGATTCTGTCTCTCCACCTCCCCCTACCCTAGGCCTTCTGCATCCTTTCCCTGTTACCACATGGCTTCCAGAGATAAGGTGAGCATCCTTGTCCCTCTCACCCTCCTCCTCCACTTCCACCAAGACAACTTCCTCTTCAAGACTGTCCTTGATATTCAGCTTTTCCAGTAAAGTCACATTAGGCCTTTGTGCCCATGTATCTGCTGTTCTCATGACTGAAACCTGTATCCTTTTCCCAATGACAATTTCCAGGAGAGTAGAATTCCATAATTGTGAAGGCTGTTGAACCATTAAACTTGGAACTTTCTGGGTAACTTTGCTGTGGTACTATTAGAAGTTAGGTCCATGAATTAAATGACCAAGAGCACAACCTGTGATGATATAGGAAGAGTCTCTACAGAAAAGATAAGAAACTATTTTTCTTCCCTTCCTCCTTCATTCTTTCCTCCTCTCTGTTATCTTTTTAAAGCATAACATATATTTACACTGCAGGATATTTGGAAAATAGAGAAAAGCAAAAATGCAGTAACTATACTCCATCTGCTCAGATGGAGCCAATATATTTAATCATAGTACTTGTTTTAAGTTTATTCATCTTCACATAAGATATTGAATCAAATAATGCTATATATAATTTTATAAGTATTTATATATTCTGTAAATATAATAGTGATAAATATATATAGCATAATATATTTCAGCATTTTATAACACATAAAATACAACATATTTATGTGTTATATATTTGCTATATGTATATTATATTACATAACATATACTATATGTTATATATTTGTTGTATTTTTATTATAAAATATTTTCTACTAGTTTCTTTATAGCAGATGTTTAATATTCTATAATATGGATATACCACAATCATTCTTTAAATTTAGAATTATACTTTTATTGGTCTCACAATGTTTGTCTTTATAAAGAATGTTTTTAATAGATATGTTTGGGCACACTTTTTTTCATAATTTTTATTAAGTGAGATGAGGCCTATTTTCAAAAAAGCCATTCAAATTTCATGTTTTCCAGTTTTCTTACCATGACTTTTCCTATAAATTGTTATGTATGCAGTTTTTAAAAGGCTTCTCCTAGTCCAGTAGTCAGATAATCTCTAGGAGTATTATAGTCATCACATTTTAACAGAATTTTGATTCTGATCAGAGATTTAAGGAACAAAACAAAATGAATTACATTGTTTCTATGATTATTTTTTTTTCAAATCTACATGTTGTGCAGTGTAATCATTTTTTAAATTAATTTACTTATTTTAACTGGAGTCTAATTACTTTACAATATTGTAGTGGTTCTTGCCATACACCGAAGTGATTCTTGTTAAATGCCCAAAAGTGTTAGGTGTTGAGCACACCAAGATGGCGCTAGAGAAGCCAAGTGAAGGGAGCAGGGCACCTGGAGCAGGGCACCTGCCTGCGGAGCCTCTGAGTTGTTCATCTGGCCTGTGCAACAGTGGGCACGGTTCTCCCCTTCCCTGTATTCACAGCACTAACAGTGTAATGTCCAAGCGTTTTGTGTCTGTTCCCTACCCCTTGGGCCGGTTGTGTGATTTTTTTTGCCAACAGAATGTACCAAGTGACTGCATGCTGGTTCCAATCTGGAACACAGGGATCCCACATACTGTGCCTGTTCCCCTGGAACCATACTCCTGAACCCTACTCCTGACATATGAACAAGCCCAAGCTAGCCCGCTAGAGGATGAGAGACTGCACAGGGCATAAACAAAGAGGTCTACAGAAGTAATCATAAACAGCTAGCCCCCAGCCAAGCCACCAACTGACCACAAACATACCAACTAAGGCCAGAGGAACTGTCCAAATAAATCCAGAATCCTGTGCTAAATAAACATGTGCTGGTATGGAGTATAACACAGGAGATGCTGTTTAATACTGCCTGTAAACTAATCCCAGCAATGTGCTTAGTATCATAACAGAGGACAAAGTAAGGAGTTGTAAGGAGTTAGCTTCATTCTTCCTCAACTGCTTCTGATTTTGATACTACAGTCTAAAGTAATGAGTGCTGTGTCCTTAAAGAGGTACCTTTCTACAAAGGCCTGAAAACATTCTGATAAAAGAAAAAGATCAGTGTGTGTGTATGCTTCTTAGGCAATATTAACTCCTTATATGTACCTTCCCTAGGCTGGGTTGCGAGGTTACCCAAGTAATAGAGGTGACTACTGTTGGATTGAGCAAAAAATCCTCTTGTTTCTGGATCTGGTGATGGGTGGTCACTGATGCTGCCAAAAAAGTAACTGTATAGGCATTCTGGCTTTGAAAAGCAATATTCTGTGAATTGCCTGATGTGACCAAGTTAATAGTGTTATCCAAAGAGCTATTTTCTGCTCCAGGCATTACCTTTAGATTCGCAGCTCTGGTTTAGTGAAGCCAGCATCCTTGTGTCCTCTGAGCCTCCTCTCTTTGGTAAGTCTATAAATAAAAGTCAGTTTTTCCTGCCCACATTTCTCTGTGTTACCATCAAAATCTAGCAACCAATGGAACCTTTCTTCTAGACTCTTGCTTTTTGCTATAACAGTGCATCTCAGAGTTTTATGTACATAGGAATCACCTAGGGATCTTGCTAATCTGCAGATTCTGACTCAGTAGGGCTGGGATGGGGACCAAGAATTTGCATTTCTAACAAGTCCCCAGGTTATGCTGCCACTCACAGTAAAACATTTTGATTATTATGTGGCTACAGGACAAATGAACTCAACGCTACTCACCAATGGCTGGCTAATGGATAACTAGAGTTAGGGAATGCCTGATTTCAGAATCTTCCTATATTCATTGTCAGGTGAGCAAACGTCTGCCCTCCAGGAGCCAAAGAATCAGACTCACCCTAACAGTTCTGTGTGATGTTGCTGTTTAGCCAATAAGTTGTGTCCAACTCTTTGCAACCCCATTGACTGCCCCACACCAGGCTCCCCTGTCCCCCACCATCTCCCAGAGTTTGCTCAAATTCAAATCCATTGAGTCAGTGATGCTATTTAATCATCTCATCCTCTGCTGTTCTCCATTTGCTTCCAATCTTTCCCAGCATCAGGGCCTTCTCCAATAAGTCAGCTCTTTGTATCAGGAGACCAAAGTATTGGAGCTTCAGCATCAGTCCTTCCAATGAATATTTAGGGTTAATTTCCTTTAGGATTGACTGGTTGGATCTCCTTTGAAGGCCAAAGGACTCTCAAGAGTCTTATCCAGCACCATAATTCGAAAGCATCAATTCTTCAGCATTCAGTTTTCTTTATGGTCCAACTTTCCTATCTGTACATGACTACACACATGACTACTGGAAAAACCATAGCTTTGACTATATGGACCTTTGTTAGTAATGTTTCCACTTTTTAATATGTTGTCCAGCTTTTCTGCCAAGGAGCAAGGGTCTTTTAATTTCATGGAGCAGAAGTCACCATCCACAGTGATTTCAGAGCTCAAGAAGATAAAATCTGTCACTGCTTCCACTTTTTCCCCATCTATTTGTCATGAAGTGATAGGACTGGATGCCACAATGTTAGTTTCTTTTTTTTTTTTACTTTGAGTTTTAAGCCAGCTTTTTCAATCTCCTCTCTCACCTTTATCAAGAGGCTCTTTAGTTTCCCTTCACTTTCTGCCATCAGAGTGGTATTATCTGCATATCATGTTGGTATTTTTACCAGCAATCTTGATTCCAGCTTGTGATTTATCTAGCCCAGCATTTTGCATGATGTACTCTGCACATAAGTGAAATAAACAGAGTGACAATATACAGCCTTGCTATATTCCTTACCCAGTTTTGAACCTGTCCATTGTTCCATGTCTGGTTCTAATCGTTGCTTCTTAACTTGCATACAGATTTCTCAGGAGGCAGGTTAGGTGGTTTGGTATTCCTATCTCTTGAAGAATTTTCCACAGTTTGTTGTGATTCACACAGTCAAAAGCTTTGGCGTAGTCAATGAAGCAGAAGTAGATGTTTTTCTGGAATTCCCTTGCTTTCTCCATGATCCAACAGATGTATGTAATTTGATCTCTGGTTCTTCTGCCTTTTCTAATCCCAGCCTGTACATATGGAAATTCTTGGTTCATGTACTGCTGAAGCCTAGCTTGGGGGATTTTGAGCATCACCTTGCTAGCATGTGAAATGAGAGCAATTGTGCAGTAATTTGAACATTCTTTGGCACTGTCCTTCTTTGGGACTGGAATGAAAACTGACTTTTTCCAGTCCTATGGCCACTGCTGAGTTTTCCAAATTTGCTGACATACTGAGTGCAGCACTCTTGTCAGCCTTTTCCCTGCTTCATTTTGTACTCAAATGCCAAACCTGCCTGCCATTCCAGGTATCTCTTGACTTCCTACTTTTGCATCCCAGTCCCCTATGATGAGAAGGTGTATTCTCAGGTAAAGCATTTAATTTTTTTTAAGTACTCATTTGCCACAGTCACTCCTTACAGGGTGTGAAGTTGGTTCCCCATGAACTCCACAGCTTCCACTTGTCTCTTCCTCATGTCATCTCTGATGTCCTATTTCTGACCATGTCTTATTCCTTTGTTGTTACTCTGCATAGTCCCACAAAATTAAAATACCATTGGGAAAGTTTCCCACTCTCCCAAGTCCTAATTAATTCTGTGAATTTCAGGAGTCCCAACACCTAAAGTACTGTTTTTTCGCACCCTGTAGGATATGGTTAATGCATGACACCTCTTCTCAAAGCTGTTACCCCATTTCCAAGGGTTAGTTGCTCAATCGTGTCCAATTCTTTGCAACCCCATGGACTATAGCCCGCCTGGCTCCTCTGTCCATGGAATTCTCCAGGCAAGAACACTGGAGTGGGTAGTCATTCCCTTTTCCAGGAGTTCTTCCCAACTCAAGGATTGAACCCAGGTCTCTTTCACTGCAGGCAGATTCTTTACATCTGAGCCACCAGGGAAGCCCCATAAGAAACAGGAGCACACTGTGCTGGCTGGAAATTGGTCCGGGTCTTCCCTGTGGGAGGCAAGAATTCTACCACTGAACCACCCATTTCAAAGTGCAGGCTTAGCTCTCCACCTGACTGTGCATTCAGTCAGTGGAGGTGGGACCTATGGATCAGTAGTATCACCTGGGAGCTTGTTAGAAACACAAAGCCTGCAGCTCCATTCCAAAATGCCAAATTAGAATCAGCATTTTATCAAGATTCCCAAGGGACTTTGGTCAAAATCTGACCCATCCTAGTGCAGCAATCAAAACAGCTAGTTATTCCTGCAGTAGGCATTTCACAGCAATTCTTACACTGTGATAGAGAAAAGACTGGACCCCAGTCCTCCAATCATATTCCAATATGATTTTTTATATCTGAGAGTAGATAATGCATAGATACTTTTAGGCTTGTGACAATAAGATATACAAAAACATTTTATTCAGTATCCAACACACTGGTGGTATGAAATGTCATTTTTGTTTAATGAAAGACAGATATGAAAAAATTGAAAGATACTGATTTGATATTAATGAATTAAGAATAAGATATGGCAACAAAGATGAACACTGATAAGTAGTACTTTATAAGCATGGAGCATTAGATGCATAATTCTCATTTACTTATTAGCTTGGAATGAAATGTTTTACTATTCAAAAAGTATTTATGCACATATATTTTGAAAGTGAATACTATTCAATCTTGAATAGCTCTAGAAATGTGAAATCAGAGACATATTTGCTTTACCATTGTCCAAAAATTTAGATGGCTACTTTGTGCTCAAAAATACAGCATAGCATTCCAATACAGAATATAGGTGTTTAAAGATCCAAATAACTGCTGACAATGGCAAGATTTTGAGTTGAAACTATTTCGTAAACATTCAAATTCAATGGAAAGTTATATTAAGTAAAGTCACTTGGAGTCTGATGCTTCCTTGTAACCCCATTTATATGGGTACAGAAAGGTCAATCTCCTTTCAAACTGGGATGGTATCTGAGCAGTATTAACTCTCCACGGAACCAGGTTCTGTGTATCTTGAAATCAACAATAAACTGAAAAGTTCAGCACAACTGCCCACATTACTGCATAAAATATCCACACAAAGATTTACCCAATCTTTGTATATCTTCAAATCAATACAAAGATTCATAAACAAATATTTTTATACCTTGAAATCAACACTAAAGGGAAAAGATCCTCAGTCATCATCCACTTTAATGTATCTCTCTCAAATGTCATTTTGAATGTTGAGAAAAGGAATCTCATTGCTTTTAAAGGACACATCTAGAGTTCATTAAATCACTTCAGTGACTATCCCTAGATGTCCTTCTCCATATTAACAGGATACAACAGCTAAATCTGGTTTTTGTTTTTTCTTTTTTATAAGCAAATCCATGTTAAGGCCTTTTACTAAAAGTATCCAAGTTGCTCTTTTTTAGAATCATTTTAGACTCAAACCTTAAAAAATGGTCTAAAAACGCATGTCATATAATCCGTTAGGGCGGACCACATGAAATAACCAATGCTTGACCATCTTGACCCATAATAATGGCAATTTCATATAGTTCAACATACTAGAGTCCTCACCCAGCTTTCAAGGAACATTTTCTATTGACTGTGATATCAGTTAGGAAAATATATTTCTTAAATCACCAAAAACCTAAGTTGTTTTCTGGCAATTCCTGGAGTCACATAAATTGGAAGTTCCTAATTTACATATATAAACCACTGTGAGCAGACTAGTACTGTCCTGATTAATACTTGGTAATTGTATCAACAGCCATGACGTTGGACATCAGAGGAGAAAAGAAACTAGGAAGGTTTTTCTAAAAGCTTCCTTTGGAAAACTTTAAGAGTAAAATGGCTTAAAAAAACATTTCCTTCGGGTAAATGCTTCAACCAAAAAGTCTTACACATGGATCAATAATAATAGAAAAGCTTGAATAACCACCCATGCCCCCAACTGTAATTTTAATGGTTGAATAATGAACAAAGTTATGAAACTTTTGCTCAATAAATGGCTAGAGTGTGCCACAGAATAAAAGACAACCAGTCTGTGCATCCATTCTTTTATGTTTGTTGCCCAGCCCTGTGAGAAGTGTTGTTTTTAATGACTACACAGAGGAATGTGAAAATCTCAACTGCATTCAAAGCCATTAAGGAGATTTAGTCATGTTCAGTGGAGCATCAGACGTTTATGTGTTTCATTGCTTCTCAATTTCCTGAAAACTTGTAAATTGATGATTCTCACAGAATGATGGTATACAGAATGAACTTTGATGTGGGCTAAGCAGAAGTCTATATACGCTACTGTTCTGAATACTAAAAATGCTTTTGAAAAGAGCCCTGTAATAGCCCACATTTCAGATGATAAATTAAATCCTTAGCCTTCAGAGCATGTGTCTGTTATCCAATGTCTCACAAGTTAGAATGCACGACCAGAAATCCAGTGACCTACTGACCAGATCCTCTAGGAGCTTGTGAAGTTTATCACTCTGATTAAGGAGTGGGTCTCTGCCCACTCTGCAGTGGGAAGGAGTTTTCTTATTCAGCAGAGACCACTGTTACCTCCTGACGAAAGCCTTTCCACTAAGTGTCCGGAAAGAGGTTCAATTTCCAGGGGAACACACAATCAGGCAAGGCCCAAGCAGCCAGAGGAAACTGGTGCTAAACTGGCTTCTTATCAAAATATAGCATTACAGGTTTTGGAGGAAGACACGGAATTTATCAAAGGTCCATCTACCCCAACTCCAGCGTATTCAAACTGAACACAAAGGCAAGCAATGTGTCTGTTAGCCCTTGTTATTCTTTTTTTAGGGAGCAGTAAATCTTATCGCTGAAGTATTAAGTATTCTTGGAAGAATATCTAAAGATGTCAGAAGGGTAAGTGGATCTGATTGGAAAAAGGGCTTTAAAAATTTATGGACATTTCAAATCTCCATAATGAAGAGGAGAGGTATATTATAAAACAATTATTAAGCAACAGCCAACTGGAGAAAGCAAACTGATGTGAAGTTGGCTCAAAACTTGCAAGAAGGAAATACTTTGGCACGTTACCTGATTCAGCTGTTTTCTAAGCGGGGCTCATAGAGCAGATCTCTTTTCTTTTTCAGACAAGGCGCAGCTGGTCCTGTGTGTGGGTCCCGAGGGACGCGCAGGGGGAGGACGCGCTGGCCTGCGCTGTGCATCGGCAGCAGCGTGGAGCGTGGAGGGGCCAGGCCAGGTGCGGCAGCCCTGACCACCCTTCCAGGAGAAGCCCCACTCGGCAGTTCTGCGGGGCTGAGGGGGGGCCCTGGGATGGGAACCACCTGGTAACCGGGCGGCTGAGGCCCCTCCTCCCAGGCTTCTCATTTGGAGCCTAGCTCACACCGCGCACCCGGTAAACCCCGATGCTCAGGGACTCGAGTCCCCTGCCGCTCCCTAACCCTTCGTGGCCGGGCAGGCTCAGATGAAGGTCTCTGCTTGAAAGGCCAGAGAGGAGGGACCTCAGCAGGCCAGATCGCAGGAATGGACAGCGCCTGCTGCAGCCGGAATGCTTGGCCCTGTGATGCGGGGCAGGGGCTCGGGGAGGCATCCATCCAGGCGTCCGGCGCGTGAGACTCTGGAGCCCTCTACCCCAGCTAGGTCTCAGGGCTAAGCAGAGAGATAAGTCCAGACTTCGAAAAGAAAGACAAACTTTTATAGCAGCTGCATATAAAAACCTATATCATTTCATACGTGTTGAGCATAAAGAAGGTAGCCTACAGAGGTCTGATGTTAAGATATTTGGATTGGAGCTTTATGTCTTTTAAAACGTGTTTAGTGGGACTTCCCTGGCGATTCGGTGGTTAGAAGTCCACCTTCCAATGCAGGGAACGTGTATTCCATCCCTGGTTGGGGAATTATGATCCCACATAGGGAGGGCACCAGCCAATAAAGTAATTAATTAATTGCAATTTTATTTAGTAATTCATTTATATTGTGTTTTATGAAAACATAATGGTCCACAACGGATTAGAAATTTAAAAAATAAACTGCAAACGGAAACAAGAACAAATAAACAGCATTTCCTTATGGACGTTCTAGTCAATCTCTAGATTCCAAATAATTGGAGATTTTTTTTTTAATTTTATTTTTGAGCATGACACTTTGTCTTGTTGTTTTGTCCATAATATTTTCTTGATTTGAGCTCTCAAATCTTTCGAATATACCAATAATTTTCTTCTACTGAATTCTTTTGCATGACTCTAAAATGTAGACTGATTTCTTTTTGAGGTGGGAAATTGAAAGTCAAATGAAGGGGGAAAGGAGATCTGTATGTTCTCTCATTTTCATTTACTATGCTTGTTGCTTATCATACAAGTTCTTTATAAAGCCAGCCATTGTTGGATGCTTTCATCTTGAAAAAAAAAATATCAGGGATACCAGGGGAAAATCTTTTTATAACCTCCTTTCCTGTTCATCTGGATGTTTGGTGCCCTCACTAGTAGGAAACCCAGGTTGTAAGTTACCTAAGTCTGCGGCTGCACTGTTGTGCCCATGATTGATGCGAGAAATAGCTGTCACCTTCATTCTGGTTCATCCTCCAGTACTGAGAGCAATTTTGCCTCTATGCTCTCTGCCCATCTTCCTGCCTACCCCACTGCCCTCTTTATACAAGGGAAAAGATAAGGACCCAGAGAAAAGTGGAGTTGATTGTTACCTGAGCTAAATATTAACCTGGTTTAGAATAACCAGTCACCAGGGCATTTATTTTTCTTTGTTTGTTCTAACTACCATGAGGATGGAATTAGACTTGCTTTATCTAAAGCTCACAAGGGGTTCCCTAACATTTGGATAAGAGGTGTTCTTCTAAACAGGTCAAACCAGGGGTATGGCCCCTGCTTTGAAACAGAGAGCGTGTCTTGAAATTTGGCTTATTGTGATTGCTTTGTCCTTTGGTCTAGACATGAAGGGCTCTCATCACTTTACCACCAGTGGAATCTTTAAAGTGAGGAGCGGCTCTAATTATGCACCAATTAACCTTAATTAAGACAGTTCTTGTGTAACAGAACTGTAACTGTAACACCCAGAGAGTTCACTAAACACATGGCTTGACAAATGCTGTCATTTAAAATCCTTTCCAAACATGTCACTTTCTTAATTAGGATGTGAGGTTGTGAAGACGCTATATTCATACACATTATTTGGGGAATTAGAGTAGGGAAGATGAGAGCCAGTTCCTCTCCACGCTCCTTAAATGCATTGGTTACACAGAATACGTGACCTTGGATGGACCCATAGGACAGCACCATGAAGGTCACCCTCTTCTGGATACATTCGCTCCAGGTGGGCAAGAAAATGATGTCAAATTACTTAGGTCTCATTTTTTAAGGAAAGCTTAGAAACTAAAAGGAGGCATTTCATGGAAATAATGAAAGATTTCAAGACTGATCTTTTTCTATTTCTATTAAGCTGGAAGACACACAGACACCATAAATTTAATAGAAAATGCTGATAAATTTGGTATTTTGTACTATATCTTCAACATCTTTATAATATTGGGTCCTAGTTTTTAAAAGACATATTTCTGTTCCAGCTAAGATTTATGCTGTGCAACAGATTTGTATTAAACTTGCATATGTCTTACTATGTATTTCATACTTTTGTCACTTTTGTAAATGAAATCTTTCAACATATTTAATTTTATCTTGAAACATTTTAATGTGAAATCTACCATACAAAAAAGTACAGATTATGTATATGTAGTGTTTTAAGAAAACTTACAATAGTTACTATTTTAGGGAATAAAACATTAATAGTAACTTTATTATTTTTTTTTTAGTAGTAAGATTTTTTTTTTAATTTTCTTTTTTTATTTTTTGATTGTTTTTGCCATACATTGTCATGATATCACCATGGGTTTACATATGCTTCCCCTCCGGAACCCCCTTCCCTCCTCCCTCCCCCCCAGGAAATCTCGCTGCACCAGCCCCGAGCATCAATCCTGGGCTGGCGATTGATTAGACACATGACAATTAACATGCTTCAATGCCCTTCTCCCATATCATCCCACCCTTACCCTCATCCACAAAGTCCACGAGTCTATTCTATACATCTGCGTTCCTTTTGCTGTAACTTTAAATACATATGTTCCCCTCCCTGATTACACTCTTTCTCCCCCTACTCCAGAAATATCTTCTCCTAAATTTGTGCTAAAAATTTCCTATTTAGAGTTCTCCCACCTATGTGTACATAAATGGAAATTGTGTGTAATTTTGTGCATTTTTAGCAGTTGTATAAGTAGAATCATACTATGACATTCTTTAATTTTTTCTATATGTTTGACATTTATTCAAGGGTAAGTGTATAATTCAACTTCAACTGTTTTCACTGTTACAAGTTATTCTGTCATATGACCCTATTATTAGAAAAAAAAACTATGTGATGTTTTTGTGAAAAGGTTTTCTTTTTTGTTTTATCTAACTTTGTTGTGAATGGTTAAATATTATCAATTTTTTCTTAATTTATTGTAACTCTAAAATTGTTATACTTTTGTTTTCAATGTGTTAACATGGAGAATTATGTGACATAATAATCTTAAATATGATCAATAAATCCAACTTGGTCACGATGCATTATGTATTACCTTGTTTTACAGTGTTGAATGAATTTTTTTATTGATTTTGGAGGGGGCTTTGAAGAAATCAAAGCCATGTCCATGACGAATTGAGTCATAACTGCCGTTTATCCTATTGTCCTACAATGATTTTAGTATGGAGTGCTTATTAGCTTTAGGACATACATTTATTTAATGTATTTGGCTGTGCTGGGTTCTGGTCACGGCACACAGGCTCTCTAGTACAGCATGTGGAATCTTAGTTGGAGCATGTGGGATCTACTCCCCTGGCCAGGATCAGACCTGGGCCCTGGAGGGCAGAGTTCCACTGGACCAAAAGGGACATCCCAGGATATACATTTCAAAGTACCCTCCTTCAAGT
Organism: Antilocapra americana; assembly: GCA_007570785.1. Taxonomy (NCBI): domain Eukaryota; kingdom Metazoa; phylum Chordata; class Mammalia; order Artiodactyla; family Antilocapridae; genus Antilocapra; species Antilocapra americana. The sequence continues at coordinate 1,847,509 of ML663049.1, forward strand.
CTCTGAATGAATTTTCTTAAATTTGGAAGGATCTATTCTTTGAATATTTAGTAGAATTTTTCTTTAAATGCAAGTAGGATGAGAGTAAGACAACTCAAATTTTCTATTTTCTGAATTTATTCATATTTCTAGGAATTTTCCTCAATTTCACTAAATTTTCTAATATATTGATGCACGTTTCTCTGTAGTTCTCTCAATTATCATTTTACTATCTACCCTTTAATTGTTGAGTCCTTTAATCTTCGTATATCCTGTTAGAGGATTAGAGGTTGTTACAGGATTATAAGGTGTGGTCTATGGTATATTTGCTTTCTTTTTAAGAATTCCTGTGTCATTACCTCCTTCTATTTTTTTGCACTTATAATGCTTTATCTTAGTTTAACTAGTTTTGCTTTTGTTGCTGCCGCTTTTTCTCAAGTTGAACTATTAGCTCGTTACGTTTGAGTCCCCCTCCTTTTTGGCCTAGGTCTTTGAATATTGTTTATCCTTGAAGAGCTATAACCTCTGTCCACCCAAATTTAATGAGTAGTACTTTTATTATTATTCCATACTAGTAATAAACTGTTAAATAAAAAGAAACTCTTCCGCTTCTTCTTTCAGCCCATGTAAACATGTGAACTCACAAAATGGGGATTCTTGTGTTCTGTGTTTTGTTTTTTAATTCTGTGCTTTACTTATGTTTCAAGACTTTGCCTTCCATATGCGACCCATGATGGGGCCCAAGGCTCCCAGTTTGCTAAAGGTAACTCTGGCTTGCCTTTTAGCCCCACAAGCAATGATTTGTTTCCTATGCCCTTCTACGCTGAGTGATCACTTGAACTTGAGTAGATATGCTTCACAGCTGCCAGTTATTGGACTAAGAAACTGGTGATCTTACCCTAGCCATTCTATGTTAGCTTATTCTACTATCAGTATATTTTGATCTGAAAATCTTTGGATTCTGTCTCCACACAATAAGAAAAATATTTTATTCTTGAACTTTTGATTAAAAATAATGTCTCCTGGACCAAGTAGAAATGACCATTGCTTTGGGAAACAACACCCCCACCCCCACACCACCCTCTACTTTGCTCTGTCTGCCTGACAGGGATTTAACAGGCTTTATGAACATCAAAGGCAATACAGAGTTAAAGGAAAATCTCCTAATGCCTTTTAAATCCTTTATCTTTCTTTTTCAAACCTGCAGTGTGTAAGTATTCATTATATGCAACAAGCATTCAAATTTCTGCTGTTCAAGCAGAAAAATGTCTTTTATCAATTTTAAATTCTTTAAATATTTCCTAATCCTCTACATGTAGGTTAGACTGAACAGCTATTCAGAAGACTGAAATAATTCCTCCTGATACCTGGACTTAGGCAAACTATTTTGACTGCAAGTAAAAGCACAATTGTATAAACATCAACATAAAAGGGGAATTTAATAAGATACAGGGGGTTTTGTGGACTCTGTGATCTGTTAGGTCTGAAAAGTATCTAGAACCAAAAGTTGGAAACTGTGTATAGGCTGTTAAGGCCCAAAATAACACTCCAAATCCCAGTTATAAACTCTCAAGAGAGAGAAAATTCTCTTGAGCCTGGATTGGAGAGATGCCCATTCATTGCCTAGTCCATCATAGTGACAGGATAAGAACAGAGGATGAAAAGGAGCTTGAAGATCAATTGCTCTATGTGGGGCCAACAATTCTTGGCCAGAAAAGGGTAGTTATTCCATAAAGAGAATTAATCCTGCATTAAACACTTGGAAATTTCTGCCAGAATTTGAGGAAAAGGAGTCAAAGCTAAAACCAATTGGAGAGAACATAGTATAATTTTATAGCAGCAAATGGAGAGTGAAGATGTGAATAATCAGTGTTTCTTTAAAAAGAAAAAACAGCAAATTGTTAAGTCAAATTCATCAAAGTGAAAAAATATCCTGAGACAAATAAAGATATGACCCAGGAAACAATAGTTAAAGATATGATTATAATACATAGTGAAGATATTAAATGCAAAGAAACAATATATGGATATTAGAAACACTCAATAGAAACAGCACAACAACAACAAAAAAATGTTATGGAGGCAAGAAAACTTGGCTGACTTTTGATTTATTTATGAAATTTAGATACCAGAACCATTCTAAAAGTTTTGAGTAAAAAAACTTGGGACTCCAATAATTTAAAATAAACCAAGTTTCCTTCCATGTGCATAAACCAAAAAAAGATATTCTCCTCCCTTCCTATTGGGGAAAAGTTATCCTGCCAACTCCTTGGTCTATGAAGTGCACACCTCTCCTTACTTGGAACTCCTTTTTATTTCGTCATCTTTTAGAATCAGCTCAATGACCATTCCTTCCTTGGGTTCTCAAATCAAAACCAGCTGAGATGCTATTCTCTCTTTCACAGAACAAAATCATTTTTCTTTTATAACACATTTCAGAATTTGCATTTATATGTTCAATTGTGTTCATTATTAAATATCAATCTTCCACATCACGTTATAAGACTCATGAGGGCAGGCCCCATTTCTATTTTTTCTCACCACTCTATATCCAGTATATAGCTGTGTCAGATAGAACACACTCAACAAACGTGGAGGCAAGGGCAGGGATGGAAGAGAACACCTAATTTGAACTGGGGGTTGAAGGAAGCAACAGCGGCAACAGGAAAAGAGGAAAAAAGTAGGAAAATAGCTTAGGCTTGTCTAACAACATACCCAGAAACTAGGAGGCTGATAAATAATAGAATTTGATTTCTCAGGGTTCTGGAGGCTGGCAGTCAGAGATGAGGACGCCAGCAGGGTTGGGTTCTAGTGAGAACCTTCTCGTCCAGATTGCAGACTGAGAGTTTTCAATGGTATCCTCATATGGCAGAGAACAGAGCAGTAAAAGCAAGCTCTCCAGTCACTCTTACAAAGACACTAATCCCATTCATGAGGGCCCCACTCCCATGACTTCCTGTGCACCTGTGTGCTAAGATGTTTCAGTTGTGTCCAGCTCTTTGCAACCTTGTGGACTGTCACCTGCCAGCCTCCTTTGTCTGTGAAATTTCCCAGGGAAGAATACTGGAGTGGGTTGTCATGCCCCCTCCAGTGGACATTCCTGACCCAGGGATCGAACCTGCCTCTCTTATGTCTCCTGCATTGGCAGATCGGTTCTTTATCATTAGCACCAACTGGGGACCCACCTCCAGCCATGACCTCATCTAATCTAACCCTAATTGCCTCGCAAAGGCCCTGCCTCCTAATACCATCACATTGTGGGTAGAGTTTCAACATATGAATTTTGCAGGGACGTAAACGTTCAGTGCTAGTCAACAGACTCGCTGGGCACAGAATCTGAGGAGGAGTGTGAAAAGTGCATTCACATCTGAGTGTGTAAAGTCAGTGGTTACATGCGACTGTGCAGAGTGGAGGCAGAGACAATGAAGGTGTCTATGAAAACATGGAGGGAGAATGGATAAAAGAGGAGACAAAAATATCTTTTCCTAAGTTCCAGTGAAAATCCCTCTCTTCTAGATTAACTTTTATTAAAGAGTAGAAATCAGTTGTGCATCTCAAAGAGACAGGCTTCAGTTAGTAATATCTCTCTAGGGTGTTCTCTTCAACGAGTTGACAAAGAGAAATTCTTTTTTCTCTGAAAAAAGAATACGTCATACTGTATGTTCCATTTAATTTCAGCCTTAGAGGGAAAACTATCCAGCAAATAACAGCATCCTGAAAGTAGGAAATTCTCTTCAGCATCTTTTGTCATGGAGGAGTTTCTACCACCCCATTTACCAGTTCTGGGCTGTGCCCTTCAAGCTGCTACAGTTCTTCCTGGCCATTAAAGATTCCTTTGTTTGTTGAGGTCAGAGGATAGAGTATCTGTGCTTTTAAGTGTCACAGAATATCGGCACTGGGAATTGTCCCAGGCGGTTAAGACTGGGTTAAGCAAAGTCCCAAAGCCCAAGTGGCATTCTGTAACTACGGTGTCCGTGCCTGCTGTGCTGACGATCACTGAGGCAAGCTCCAATAGCCACAGTGAGAGACGAGCAGCTATGAGACCCCTTTTACCCAGGAGACACATAGCCTTGATACAAGATGGCAGCTTGAGTTAGCTCCCACGGCTGGACCCTAACCTCCCAGGGCTGATTCCAGGTACTTCCTGGGGTTCCCTTTCATCACTACTCTTACACCACACCTCCCATGCCAGGCAGTGTCCCTCTAGCTTGACTTTTCCTGAATTTTTGTTCCTTCAGATCTTAAAAATCACCTCACCCTTGCAAATTCCAGCATATTGTGATCATGAAGTCAGTGTTTGTAATTCTTTTTAAGGTTTTTAATATTTCAGTATATCTTTATTTTTTAACCATAAACATTATATGTACAAAGTGAAGCAAAAAAAAAAAAAGGAAAACAAGCATGTCAGAAGTCACATTACTAATCAGTGAGCAAACAATTCTATATAATAGATCAATAAATTCTGTGGTTTAAATGCTTCATATACATTCTTATTTTTGTCATCTTAATTTATCTATTTTTGTAAGGGCTTTGCTAAAATCTCCAGTATAACTGTGTTTGTTCATTTCTCCTGGTAATTCTGTAAGCTTTACTTTTACTAAGCTTAAAGTTTATGTTATTGTGTGTCTACAAATTTATAATCAGTATAGATTCCTATTGGCTCTTAAAATGATTATATAGTATCTTATTTTTTTATCCTAATAATGTCATAAATTTTATTTTACTGGGTGTTACTTTTTTTATACTTTTCTTTTAAACTAAGAATTTACTTTGTGTTTTAATGTGTTTATTTTGAATCTTTCTACGTGGAGTCGTTTTAGGTATTTTGTCTTATGGAAGCAGCCTATTTCAAATTTAATTTTACAAACTGTGATTTTTAATAGTAAAGCCTAATCTATTTACATTTTATGTGAGTCTAGTGGGGTTTATTTCTATCACCTAATTTTTGGTTTGAGGTAAACATGTTTTTTCTTTATAGCTGTTATTGTCTCTCTGACTTCTGTTGGTTTGGCATAATGTCCTATTTTCCCTTTTTTATTTGCTTTCCAGTGAATTGCTTTGCTTGTTTTTGGGAGCCCATCTGGCCCTGATCTAAAGGTAGGTTCTGTTACCAGCAGTCATATTCGGGACACGGCAGATCCAGGCCCAGTTGTCACAGTTCCTGGTTATGCAGATGTGATGATGTCTCCACATTTCTCAGAAGCATCCATCCTAGCATTGTCATCTTCTGCGGAACCCTTTCAATTCCTCTTAACTCATAAGTAACAAAACCCCCTTGCGATGACTGCTTATGTCACATGCAAAGTGCAACAAAGTCTTACCTTCTGCTCTGTCTACCATTTTGCTTTTCTACCTCTCCTTGATTAGGGAAATGCTTTTCCCTAATTTGAGTCATATCTCTTGAATTACAAATTTTTTTTCTCTCTTGCTGTATGACTCAAGCAAAGACGCCATCTTGACCTAAAAACTTGCTATTCTCTTTCTAATTCTGTGACTGTGGCCAAAACATCACCCCATCTCTCTCGAGACATCCCTTTTGATTCTCAAAAGACTGTTTTGGAAGTCAGAAAGAACATTGACTGTTTCTTCTTTTCATTTTCTCTCTAATGATCTACTTATCCTCAAGGCAATGTTAATGCCTCTTACTGAGAAGAGGAAAGGTCATGATAAAAAGAAAATGATAAAAAGCGAAAGCTCAAAAATTACTATTTTGAGAAATTATATATATATATATGTACATATGTTCTTAATAAGGCATGCATCTCAAAGCCTAGCTTTACACCATTCATGTGTGCATGAAATTAAATATAGACTATTCTAGAAACAACTACTGGGATTGAACTAGTGTGCCTTATTGATTCCCTCCAGCATTTTCTATTCCTGCTGGTGTGTCTTCATACAGAAGCCTGAGAAAAATGAGGAGTAGAATGCAGCATTCTCTAAGCTCTGGTGACTAAGGCCTAGGAAGGAAGGAGAGACACTAGAAGGGGATTTATCCCATGGGGACTTTGAACACAGGACCAATTCTTGGCTCTCACAGGTGTGAGTAAAGAGATGACACCTGAGTAGCAAAATAGGAAACCCTCAAATAGAAGTGACTTAGCAGCAGCAGCAGCAAATAGATGAGGGGAGTAAGAGAGAGTGAGAAAAAAAGTCCTGGCATTTTCAATATGCCCTACTGAGGTGGTCACTGTGTTTTCCACTCTTTTCTGGCTGACCTTTTGTGACCCTGTGCTCTTCCAGGGCATTCCAAGGCTCAGGTGAACTAGATCCCTTATGGACATCAGTGCCTGTGAAAGGAGACACACTCAAGGCGGTGCCCATAGCTGATCTGAAAATACATCAGTAACAGTCCATGACTGTGGACTCAATGTAAAAACTCTATCCCAATATGCATATGATAATGTCAGTACACTGCAGACAGTGTACTGAAAAAAAGCTGAACAGAATTTAACTTTTAAAAATCTTCTTTGGTGGATAGTGTGGTGATCAGCTTTATGTCAGCTTGACTAGGCTACACTCCCCAGTCATTCAAACACTAAATGTGTTGCCATGATGATATAGAGTTGTACTAACCTCTACAACCAGTAGATTTTAAGTAAAGGAGATAACCTTCAATCATTTGAGTGGGCCACCCCAATAGAATAAAGGCAGAACTGATGCTTCCCTGAGGAAGATGAAATTCTGCCTGTGGACTGTAGCTTCAGCTTGTGCATAAGAATTTCTGGACTTATCTTTCTGATGGGCTAGTCTATGGATTTTAGAGTTGCCTCACCAGCCTTCATGACAGAAAAGGCTAATTTCTTATGAAAAATCTTTTGATATACAGAAGTATGTGAGCTTGTGTGTGTGTGTGGATGTGTATGCACATATAAATTTGTGTGTGTATAGGTATATCCTGGGCTTCCCAGGTGGTGCTAGTGGTAAAGAACATGCGAGAGGTAAGGGACACGGTTTCTATCTCTGGTCAGGAAGATCCCCAGGAAGAGGGCAACCCATTCTAGTATTCTTGCCTGGAGAATCCTGTGGACAGAGGAGCCTGGCAGGCTATAGTCCGTAGGGTTGCACAAAGTCAGACATGACTAAAGTAACTGAGCATGCAGATAAATGTTACTGAGTCTAATTCTCTTGTGGAACCCTAACTGATATGGATTTTTATACTAGAAGTGTTTCATGAGGGAGAATCTTAAGAATGAAGTTTCTAAACTGATTCTGAGTTTTCTGGAATAAGTTCTCTAGGTTTGTTGCTGGTGAATTTGAGGTTTTCGCTTCATTATGAAAGAACTCGAGATGATGTTATAGGTAAGAAGTGGATTTAGTTAGTAAGAAACACACTCCACAGGCAGAGTGGGGGTCAACTCAGAAGGTGAGACATGGAGACTTGAAATATAGTGTGATTAGTTTTCATGGGCTGAGAAGTCAGAGGATTATTCCAGTTATTCAGGGGGAAGAGGTGGGGATTTCCAGGAATTGGGTCACTGCTCACTGTTTGATCTTCAATGGTTGGCCTTAAAACTGTCATGGAGGTGGTGAGTGTGTCACTTAGCATGCTAATGTATTACAATGAGTGTGTAGTGAGGCTTGAGGTACACTGGAAGCCAAATGTCCCACCATCTTGGACCTAGTTGGTTCTAACCAGTCTGTGTCATGCCCCATGGCCATCTCATCCTTTTAAAGCACACAAGCACACATACTTCTGTATATCAAGAGATATTTCATAAGAAATTTGCCCCCTTCCCTCCTATTTCAGTTTGGTTAGATTTAAAGACACTAATGAATATTTTCACTGATAATCCATAGTATGATGTGATCGTGTGTGTGTGTGTGAATGCACGTGTTTAATGGCTTAGTCCTATCCAACTCTTTGTGACCCTTTGAACTATAGCCCACCAGGCTCCTCTGTCCATAGGATTTTTCAGGCAAGAATACTGGAGTGGGTTGCCATTTCCTTGTCCACGATACAGCAGTAGAGATGGGCAAAATAGCACCATTGGATATCTATAAACAATAGGGTTCTGGATAGCCATGTGTTTGATATTATATAGCACTATGGTCAAATCAACCAAAAGAATATAATGGATTTGACTGGTTACTCCCAATTGCACTGGAGAAAATAGGGATAGGCAAATGATTTGGAAGTTTCTATGCCTTTCCTTAAAGAAACCTTTAACTCTTCTCTGCCTGGAGTGCTAAGATTAAATAAAAATTATTTAAATAATAATAAAAACCAAATCCATGGTCTCATCCTGCCTTATCATGCAGATTGAATTCCCAGTCTTACGGATGTCCTCTGCTAAGGTGAGATCATTGATTAAGAAAGACAGAGATCCTGAAAACTGGAATTGGGACATACAGAATATCCTAGTGAACCTAGGTCCTTGAACTCCTAAATTCTGTGGAATCTTCTTTGGCAGTAGGAGAGGCCCTTCTCCTTCTGTTTGGGAAGGTTAAACTTGCTTTGCCTGAAGAAACGGTCATGTCCCCTCCTGAGGTAGTTGCCTTGAAAGACACTCTTGGTTCCTCCCAGGAATAATTGCCACCATTCGTCTTTGCTTCTAGACTTGTAATTAGACTCAGTTTCCAACTGGCTCCAGAGAATGAGATGCAAAGTGTGACTTGCCATGAAGTACACTGCATGCCCAAAAACCAGCGTGGTTTTCCAATTGATAGATATTGGGTAATATGTATCAGAATCAAGGGACTTTCCTGGTGGTCCAGTGGTTAAGAATCTACTGCCAGTGCAAAGGAGAAGGGTTCCGTTGCTGGTCCGGGAAGATTCCACGTGCTGCAGGGCAATGAAGGCTGTTTGCCACAACGACTGAGCCCACATCCTAGAGCCTGTGCTCTGCAGTAAGAGAAGTCACGACGGGAAGGCTGTGCACCGCAGACAGCAGCCCCTGCTCCCCGCAACTAGAGAAATCTTGCATGCATCAACAGAAAACCAGAACAGCCAAATAAAGAATAAATAAATAGGCAGAATGATAGTTTTTTTTAAAGGTTGGATATTAAGGACCGTATTTATTGATACAGGCCCACTAAGTAGAGTTTCTGCATTTAATGTTGCAGCCAACGGGTTAGGAAAACTCTACCAGTTTGTTGGATGGTTTGCTAAAATAAGGACCACAAGGTAGTATACTAAACAAAGTTGAAATGCCAGGACTGCCTTTATATGTCATAGAGGCTGGTATACAAAGTCCTAGGGAAATGCAAATGTTAGAATGGATTCATCATTTAGACCTGCTCACCCACTTTGGGACAGTCCTTTAACCAGGTGTGAGAAATAAATTTCTGAGGGCAACCCCAGCCTCTTTGAAGAGCTCTGTGATTGCTCTTCTCTGAAGGTCAGAAATTACCTTGGGAGCTGCTGCCGGCCACCAAACTCTGATCCTTCAATGAAATTGGGTTTAGATCCCAGGGTGGCAGGGTTCAAGCGGTTCAACTCAATTGCCAGATCCAAGTGGGTGTGGTTACCTTAGTGGGCAGTGGAATCAGAGCTGTGATCAGAATAGTCTGACCACCTGCTGCCTCCGATGTTGGCTAATTGATCATGGTTTCCCTGGAAAAGAAATAGTAAGCAGTCTATCCGATTCTTACTTGATTTGTATAAGTGTAAGGGTTTTAGGTCAAGTGAATAGCAATCTAACTTAAATCACCAAAAGCAGAGATTCATGTCTCCTCAATCAATTCCAAGATTCAAGACTCAGAACTGCTTGAGTAAAGAGGAGGACCTGTCTCCTTGAAGGATGACTTCACCTCACCACCAAAAATGTGTAAATTTTACTGCAGTAGACACTTAAGCCAGATAAGGATTTGCTTTTCCTGTACTCAACACTTCTGCCAAAACTGCGGGCAGACAGCATGCCTTATTCACTCTCACTGTATCACACAGTGCATCTTCCAGTCAGTCGAGAACTCATTTCATAGCAGATGACGCGCAGCCCTGGGACCAGGGTTATGAAACCCGTAACTGGAAGTGAAAAGGAGAATATGTGGAATATATGAGGTCCCTTAGGTTACCTCTGGAGCTACTATGCCCTGTGATTCAAGTCAACAGAAAACTACAACAGTCCAGCGAAAGCAGGACTGCTGATGGTCCAGACCCTTCAGGAATTCAGGGATGATGATTTGAGTCACCCCAACAGGCAAAGAATCATGACTGGCTGAGATGCATGAGGGCTTCCCTGGTAGTTCAGTGGTAAGAAGAATCTGCGTGCAGTAGAGGAGTTGCAGGAGACGCAAGTTTGATCCCTGGGTGGGGGCAATCCCCTGGAGAAAAGCATGGCTATCCACTCCAGTATTCTTGCCTGGAGAAGTCCATGGGCAGAGGAACCTGGTGGGATACCGTCCATAGGGTCACATAGAGTTGGACATGACTGAAGTGACTAAGCACGCACACACAAGATACATGCTGAGGGCAGAGGGAATATGGAATGGGTAGTGGAAGAAACTGCTTTAGTTTTGTGGCTAAAACCATGTGGCCAATTGTAGAAATTAAGAATTTAACAGCTATGTCTCTTTATTTTGTTATGCACATGTTTATGTGTGTGCAAACAGGTTTGTTCCTCTCTTATCCCCTTATCTTACAAAATAAGGTATATTAATAATAGCTAACTTTGGGGACCTCCCCGGTGGTCCAGCCAGAAAAAGAAAGTTAACTTTGCACCATGTATTTAACTTACAAGATATCAAGGAGCAGAGGGTAGACTGTTGTACTCAACTTTTTTTGTGTCAAAACTTTACTAGGCTCCAGTCTCTAGCTACTCAACCAAACAGTTATCTGTGTGTATCTGACTATTACGGACAGGCAGAGAAAAAAATACCTCCCCCAACTTTTCATGTCCCCTTTAAAAAAAACGTTAATTTTCAAAGTAAGGATTACATATACTACTGATTAGTAATAGATGCTTTATGTATAGTGTCACATTTAATATTCACCATGACCTAGGAGAATGAATAGCTGGAATACAGGTCAAATAATTAGCTGTAATCTTTCAACTAGCAAATTCAAGATTAGGATTTAAATTCAAATTGTCTGACTCCAAAACCCAACATTTTCCACTGAGACACACAGACACCACTATACCTGCGCATTTTATAAACACTTAGAAATAGCATATGTTTCTATGAAAACTGCTTGATCTTGAACCCCAGCCTTGCTTTCATGAACACTTATCTTACAGCAAATGATAATTTTTTTCTGAACCAAAGGATAACTTTTTACAGCCTTAAAACTTAAAAAGAAAGGAAAAAAGAGTCTGTTTGTTTTATATTTGAATGCAGCTGAGTAGATCTGGTTACGTGTGTTGTTTTCATGCTGTACCTCTGGTATCCAATATTAGCCTGGCATAGAATAAAATAAATGAATGAGAATTAAAATAGCATGTTGGTCAATAGATCAATTTCTAGAATTCACTAATGGACATAGGAAAAACTTTCCAAGCCTATTTACAACTTCCCATTTCCTCAGTGTCCCTTTCAAGCTTTCATTATTTAAATTAACAAAATTCTTCCATGTAAATCCTGAACCACAACGGACCTTTTTTTCCCTACCCTTTCTTCCCTGTTTCTTCCGCCTGAAAATGTGTTCCCAAAAGTCAGCAGTAGTCATTGGCAGATGGACTATAAAAATGCAAGATCGCATTTGACCCTTTTTTTTGTTCTACTTTCCTGCCTCGAATCACTCAGATATTTATTTTATTTATTTATTTTTATTTTCTTATTATTAATAAAGACATTTTTCTTTACAATATTGTGTTGGTTTTGCCATACATTGACATGAATCTGCCATGCGTGTACATGTGTTACCCATCCAGAACCCCCCTCCCTCCCAATTCCATGCCTCTGGGTCATCCTGGTGCACCAGCCCTGAGCACCCTGTATCATGCATCAATCCTGGGCTGGTGATTGATTTCACATATGATAATTTACATGTTTCAATGCTGTTCTCCCATATCATCCCGCCCTCACACTCTCCCATAGAGTCCAAAAGACTGTTCTATACATCTGTGTCTCTTTTGCTGTCTCACATACAGGGTTATCCTTACCACCTTTCTAAATTCTATATATATGCGTTAGTATACTGTATTGTTGTTTTTCCTTCTGGCTTACTTCACTCTGTATAATGGGCTCCAGTTTCATCCACCTCATTAGAACTGATTTGAATGTATTCATTTTAATGGTTGAGTAATATTCCATTGTGTATATGTACCACAGCTTTCTTATCCATTCATCAGTTGATGGGCATCTAGGTTGCTTCCATGTCCTGGCTATTGTAAACAATGCAGCGATGAACATTGGGGTACACGTGGCTCTTTCAATTCTGGTTTCCTCGGTGTATATGCCCAGCAGTGGGATTGCTGGGTCATATGGCAGGTCTATTTGCAGCTTTTTAAGGAACCTCCACACTGTTTTCCATAGTGGCTGTACTAGTTTGCATTCCCACCAACAGTGTAGGAGGGTTCCCTTTTCTCCACATCCTCTCCAGCATTTATTGCTTGTAGACTTTTGGATGGCAGCCATTCTGACTGGTGTAAAGGGGTACCTCATTGTAGTTTTGATTTGCATTTCTCTAATAATGACTGATGTTGAGCATCTTTTCATGTGTTTGTTCGCCATGTGTATGTCTTCTTTGGAGAAATGTCTGTTTAGTTCTTTGGCCCACTTTTTGATTGAGTTGTTTATTTTTCTGGAATGGAGCTGCAGGAGTCACTTGTATATTTTTGAGATTAATTGTTTGTCTGTTGCTTCATTGGCTATTATTTTCTCCCATTCTGAAAGCTGCCTTTTCACCTTGCTTTTAGTTTCCTTTGTTGTGCAGAAGCTTTTAATTTTAATTAGGCCCCATTTGTTTATTTTTGCTTTTATTTCCAATATTCTGGGAGGTGGGTCATAGAGGATCCTGCTTTGGTTTATGTCAGAGACTGTTCTGCCTATGTTTTCCTCTAGGAATTTTACAGTTTCTAGTCTTACATTTAGATCTTTCATTTATTTTGAGTTTATTTTTGAATACAGTGTTAGAAAGTTATAGTTTCATTCTTTTACAAGTGGTTGACCAGTTTTCCCATCACAACTTGTTAAAAAGATTGTCTTTTCTCCATGTATATTCTTGCCTCCTTTGTCAAAGATAAGGTGTCCATAGGTGTGTGGATTTATCTCTGGGCTTTCTATTTTGTTCCATTGATCTATATTTCTGTCTTTGTGCCAGTACCATACTGTCTTGATGACTGTGGCTTTTTAGTATAGCCCTAAAGTCAGGCAGGTTGATTCCTCCAGTTCCATTCTTTCTCAAGATTGCTTTGGCTATTCGAGGTTTTTTGTATTTCCATACAAATTGTGAAATTATTTGTTCTAGTTCTCTGAAAAAGACTGCTGGTAGCATGATAAGAATTGCATTGAATCTATAGATTGCTCTGGGTAGTATATTCATTTTCACTATATTGATTCTTCCGCTCCATGAACACGGTATATTTCTCCATCTATTTGTGTCCTCTTTGATTTATTTCATTGGTGTTTTATAGTTTTCTATATATAGGTCTTTTGTTTCTTTAGGTAGATATATTCCAAAGTATTTTATTCTTTTTGTTTCGATGGTGAATGGAATTGTTTCCTTAATTTCTCTTTATGTTTTCTCATTGTTAGTGTATAGGAATGCAAAGATTTCTGTGTGTTGATTTTATATCCTACAACTTTACTATATTCATTGATTAGTTCTATTAATTTTCTGATGGAGTCTTTAGGGTTTTCAATGTAGAGGATTGTGTCGTCTGCAAATAGCGAGAGTTTTACTTCTTCTTTTCCATTCTGGATTCCTTTTATTTCTTTTTCTGCTCTGATTGCTATGGCCAAGATTTCCAAAACTATGTTGAATAGTACATACTACATAGTTGTACCATATATGAGAGTGGGCACCCTTGTCTTGTTCCTGACTTTAGGGGAAATGCTTTCAATTTTTCACCATTGTGGATAATGTTTGCTGGGGATTTGTCTTAGATAGCGTTTATTATGTTGAGGTATGTTCCTTCTATTCCTGCTTTTTGAAGGTTTTTTTTTTTTAATCATAAATGGATGTTGAATTTTGTCAAAGGCTTTCTCTGCATTTATTGAGATAATCGTGTGGTTTTTATTTTTCAATTTATTAATGTGGTATATTACATTGATTGATTTGCGGATACTGAAGAATCCTTATATCCCTGGAATAAAGCCTACTTGGTCATGATGTATGATCTTTTTAATGTGTTGTTGGATTCTGTTTGCTAGAATTTTGTTAAGGATTTTTGCATCTATGTCATCAGTGATATTGGCCTGTAGTTTTCTTTTTTGTGGAATCTTTGTCAGTTTTGGTATTAGGGTGATAGTGGCCTCATAGAATGAGTTTGGAAGTTTACCTTCCTCTTCAATTTTCTGGAAGAGTTTGTGTAGGACAGGTGTTAGCTCGTCTCTAAATTTTTGGTAGAATTCAGCTGTGAAGCCACCTGGTCCTGGGCTTTTGTTTGCTGGAAGATTTCTGATTACAGTTTCAATTTCCATGCTTGTGATGGGTCTATTAAGATTTTCCATCTCTTCCTGGTTTAGTTTTGGAAAGTTGTACTTTTCTAAGAATTTGCCCATTTCTTCCAAGTTGTCCAGTTTATTTGCATATAGTTGCTGATAATAGTCTCTTATGATCCTTTGTATTTCTGTGTTTTCTGTTGTGATTTCTCCTTTTTCATTTCTAAAGTTGTTGATTTGGTTTTTCTCCCTTTGTTTCTTGATGAGTCTGGCTTGTCAATTTTATTTATCTTCTCAAAAAAACAGCTTTTGGCTTTGTTGATTTTTGCTATGGTCTCTTTTGTTTCTTTTGCATTTATTTCTGCCCTGATCTTTAAGATTTCTTTCCTTCTACTAACCCTGGGGTTCTGCATTTCTTCCTTTTCTAGTTGCTTTAGGTATAAAGTTAGGTTATTTATTTGACTTTTTTCTTGTTTCTTGAGGTAAGCCTGTATTGCTGTTAACCTTCCCCTTAGCCTGCTTTTACAGTGTCCCATAGGTTTTGGGTTGTTGTGTTTTCATTTATTTCTATGCATATTTTGATTTCCTCTATAATTTGTTGGTTATTCAGCAGTGTGTCTTTAAGCCTCCATATGTTGGAATTTTTAAAGGTTTTTCTCCTGTAATTGACATCTAATCTTACCGCACTGTGGTCAGAAAAGATGCTTGGAATGATTTCAATTTTTTTTGAATTTACCAAGGCTAGATTTATGGCCCAGGATGTGATCTATTCTGGAGAAGGTTCTGTGTGTGCTTGAGAAAAAGGTGAAATTCATTGTTTTGGAGTGAAATGTCCTATAGATATCAATTAAGTCTAACTGGTCTATTGTATCATTTAAAGTTTCTGTTTCCTTGTTAATTTTCTGTTTAGTTGATCTATCCATCAGTGTAAGTGGGTTGTTAAAATCTCCCACTATTATTGTGTTATTGTTAATTTATACCGTCATATTTGTTAGCATTTGCTTTATATATTGTGGTGCTCATATGTTGGGTGCATATATATTTATAATTGTTATATCTTCTTCCTGGATTGATCCTTTGATCATTATGTAGTGTCCATCTTTATCTCCTCTCATAGCCTTTATTTTAAAGTCTAATTTATCTGATATAAGTATTGCTACTCCTGCTTTCTTTTGGTCTCTATTTGCATGGAATATCTTTTTCCAGTCCTTCACTTTCAGTCTGTATGTGTCACTTGTTTCCAGGTGGGTGTCTTGTAGACAACATATATAGGGGTCTTGTTTTTGCATCCATTAGGTCAATCTTTGTCTTTTGGTTGGGACATTCAACCTGTTTACATTTAAGGTAATTATTGATAAGTATGATCCCATTGCCATTTACTTTATTGTTTTGGGTTTGAGACTATACACCCTATCTGTGTTTCCTGTCTAGGAAATTCATTTAGCATTTGTTGGAGCGCTGGTTTGGTGTTGCTGAATTCTCTCAGCTTTTGCTTGTCTGTAAAGCTTTTGATTTCTCCTTCAAATTTGAATCAGATCCTTACTGGGTACAGTAATTGGGGTTGTAGATTATTTTCTTTCATCACTGTAAGTATGTCCTGCCATTCCCTTCTGGCCTGAAGAGTTTCTATTGAAAGATCAACTGTTATCCTTATGGGATTCCCTTTGTATGTTATTTGTTGTTTTTCCCTTGCTGCTTTTAATATTTGTTCTATGTGTTTGATCTTTGTTAATTTGATTAATATGTGTCTTGGGGTGTTTCACCTTGGGTTTATCCTGTTTGGGACTCTCTGGTTTCTTGGACTTGGGTGATAATTTCCTTTCCCATTTTAGGGAAGTTTTCAACTATTATCTCCTCAAGTATTTTCTGATGGTCTTTCTTTATGTCTTCCTCTTCTGGGACTCAAATGATTCAAATGTTGGTGCAATTAACATTGTCCCAGAGGTCTCTGAGGTTGTCCTCATTTATTATAATTCTTTTTTCTTTTTTCCTCTCTGTTTCATTTATTTCTACCATTCTGTCTTCTACCTCACTTATCCTATCTTCTGTCTCTGTTAATTCTATTGTTAGTTACCTCTATGGCATTTTTTATCTCATTCATTGCATTATTCATTATATTTTGACTCTTTTATTTCTTCTAAGTTCTTGTTAAACCCTTCTTGAATCTTCTTGATCCTTGTATCCAGGTTATTTATCTGTAACTCCAATTTGTTTTCAAGATTTTGGATCATTTTCACTATCATTATTCAGAATTTTTTATCAGGTAGATTCCCTATCTCTTCCTCTTTTGTTTGGTTTGGAGGGCATTTATCCTGTTCCTTTACCTGCTGGGTATTTTTCTGCCTTTCCATCTTGTTTATATTGCTGTGTTACCTCTTTATTGTGGAGGTTCCTCACTGTGGGTGGGATTGGACGGGTGGTTTGTCAGTTTCCTGGTTGGGGAAGCTTGTGTCGGTGTTCTGGTGGGTGGATCTGGATTTCTTCTCTATCGCAAGTAATGAAGTGTCCAATAAAGAGTTTCGAGATGTCAATGGGCTTGGTGTGACTTTGGGCAGCCTGTGTATTGAAGCTCCAGGCTTTATTCCTGTGTTGCTGGAGAATTTGCATGGTACATCTTACTCTGGAACTTGTTGACCCTTGGGTGGTGCTTGGTTTCAGTGTAGGTATGGAGGCATTTGATGAGCTCCTATCGATTAATGCTTCCTGGATTCAGGAGTTCTCTTGTATTCTCAGGATTTGGGCTTAGGCCTCCTGCCTCTGGTTTTCAGCCTTATTCTTACAGTAGCCTCAGGACTCCTCCATCTATACAGCACCGATGGTAGGGCATCTAGGTTAATGACGAAAAGTTTCTCCACAGTGAGGGACACCCAGAGCGATACACAGAGTTACATGAAGAGGAGAAGAGGGAGGAGGGAGATAGAGGTAATCAGAAGGAGAAGAGAATAATCAAATGAGGAGAGAGCAAATTAGCCACTGATCACTTCCCTATGTGCTCTCCACAGTCTGGATCCCTCAGAGATGTTCACAGAGTTATACTGAAAAGAGAAGAGGGAGGAAGGAGATAGAGGTGGCCAGGGGGAGAAAAGGGGGAGTCAAAAGGAGAAAGACAGATCCAGCTAGTAATCAGTTGTTTAAGTGTTCTTCACAATTCATAGCACTCAAAGAGATTCACAGAGTTGGGTAGAGAAGAAAGGGGGAGGGGGGGAGATAGAGGTGACCTGGTGGGGAAAAAAAGGAGAGTCAAAAATGAGGAGAGAGAAATCGAGCCAGTGATCTCACTCCCAAGTAAAAATGGATACTGAAGATTGGGTTCTTAAAAATACAAAGTTGATAACAAATACTAAAAAGCATAGATTAAAAATCTACAGTAAAGGTTAGAGTCTTAAAAATACATTTAAAAAAATAGAAAGAAAAAAAGAAAAGAAAAATAAAAATAGGAAAAAAGAGTTAAAAAAAAAACAAGCGAACAACAACAACAACAAAAACAGAGTCACAGAAATTCTTACATATATATATATGAAGTTTGCTTTAAAAGTAGGGTCTTCTCTTTTTTTTGGCTAGGTAATATATGGCTATAAAAATGAAAATTAAAGGAGTTATAGGGGACTTAAAATTTTTAAAAATGGTAATAAAAAGTTGTAAAAATTTTAAAAATGATCATAGTAAAAATATATCTAAGGCTTTCTCTGGAGCTGTTGCGTACAGTGAGGGGTCAGTTCACTTTCAGATAGTTCCTTGGTCCAGCTTGTACTTCTCAAGGTCTATAGGCTCCTTCCTATGTAGTCAGTGCTAACTGCGGGGGTTTAATCTGTTACTCCTGTCAGTTCCAAAGCAGTTCCCTCTGCTTTTTTTACTGTCTTCTGTTTGCTGGTCTCTTCACTGTCTATTTCCACCCTGACACTAGGGGGGCGGTGGTGGTCACATTTTTAGGCTCGCTTGTTCAGTTGTGCTGTGGGGAGAGAGGAACACTGCAAACAGATATCACTGGCGTGAGCTCACAGTGATTCAGCCACTCTGGAGTTTGTCCCCACTCCCAGACCCCGTCCCCACTGCTCAGGCCCTTGGTCGCTCTCCAGGAGCAGCCTGAGGCAGCTGCTGGGGCTGCCTGCACTTCCCAGGTCTGAGCTGCCCGGCGGGGTTGGAGGCGGTGACTTCTCCCTTTCCCTGTCCCAGCCGCTCGGTTTTCTGGGTGTGAACTGGGAGCGCCTTCTCTGGTGTGTGGAGAGCTGATCTCTGGCGTTGACCGTCCAGAATCCCAAGGAGTCTTGGTGAGCAATGAAGTCTGCCCACACTTTGGTAGAGGATGCCTCTCTGGGGCCGCGATTGTGCCCTGCGTCTCTGGCTGCCCTTGCCTGCTGGTCCCCACAGCCCGCAGCCCACAGCCAACCAGCTCCACGCAGCCCTTTGTTCTGTGCGCAGGCCTGGTGGTGGCTTTTCACCTGAAAGCTATTCCACAGCCTCAGTTGCTGTCTCAGGCTAGTTCCCTCAGGTTCTCTTGGGGCATTCAGTCCCAGTCCTCACCCAAAGCGGTACAGCCCGCCCCTCCCTGAGCAGCCGATACTTGCCAGAGGGGAATGGGGCATCTGGGCTGCCACTCCGCTGGGAGTTGCAATTAGGTATGTAATCTGTGGAGTTTTATTATTTATTTATTTTTGCTCCAGGTTACTTTGCCCTCTGAGACTTCTTACTTGCCCTTGGAAACCTCTCTTTTTTAAGGCTCCCTTCCTGGGACAGATCTCCATCCCTACCTCTTTCATCTCTCTTTTTATTCTTTATATTTTGTCCTACATCCTTTTGAAGACAATGGGCTGCCTTTCTGGGTGCCTGATGTCCTCTGCCAGCATTCAGAAGTTGTTTTGTGGAATTTGCTCGGCTTTTAAATGTTCTTTCGGTGTATTTGTTGGGGAGAAAGTGGTCTCCCCGTCCTATTCCTCTGCCATCTTAGGACTGCCTCCCTCACTCAGATATTTAGATCAATCAGTTTTCCTTCTTCTAGGGGATGTGCTGATGACTTAATAAGAAAGGAATCAACTTTGAGAATTACTGTTGTGACAATCAAGTAACAAAACCTATTAAATATTTGCCAAATGAGAGCATGAAAGCTTTTGATTTTTAAAGTCACAATTATCTTCCCTACTGCATTAAGCTTTAGTGAGAGATATTCAAAAAGGTCTAAAACACAGCAAATTTAAATTGCACAGTCAATTCACTTTCAGAATTCTTATAAGGAAGAGGGACTTAGATATTTTTCCTCTAGTAACTTACAGCCTCTGCTTTCACTTTGCTCTTTTTCAGTAGTTATCTCTTGGTCAGTGGGAGGGTTGAGATAGTGCTTCTTGGTGCATGGAAACCATGTCATCTTGCCAGAGCTCATTGCTGCCAACACGTCTGCTCTGGCCAAGACAGAGTTAGAATCCTAACGAACCCTGGAGTATGAAGGAAGAAAGAGAGAAAGGAGGCAGGAAAGAAGGAGGGCAGGAATAGGGAGGGAGGGAAGAAGAGAGGAAGGAGGGAGGGAAGGGGGTTAGGATGTAAGAAGGAGGTAAGGAGGGAAGGTGGAAGGCAAAATATTTAATTTCCATGAAGATGTCCATCCAATGTGTAGTAGCAGAAGAGATTCTCACAAAATTCTAAAATACTAAGGCATAAATTACTCATCCAAATATTGGATAATTATGCTTCCACGTTGAACTAATAATTTTCAGAGTGAAGAAGCAAGAAGTAATGGAGACCTATCAGGTTAATAAACTGTGGTTTTCTTTCCTTTTCCTCTTGTTCCCACAGCCCATGACTCCTGGGATAGTCAAGTAAGACCCCTTCCCAACCTCTAATTCCCTCATGAGCCCCAGGGCTCTCTCTGCCAAGAAGTCTTGGAAAACGTGGAGGGCTGAGGAGAAGTGGCCGGGGCCTGGCGCTCCTGAGACATGAGTTCAGAAGAGCTACCCGTGGGACTGAGGAGAACCAAGGTGTGCCTGAGCTGGTTAGCCTTTACTCTGGAGAAAATGCAGACATTCCGGCAGAATTTTGACCAAGCAGGGGTATCTCCTCTCCTGTGCTAGATCCCAGGCGAAATTGCTGCTGTGGAAACAAGAGACCTCCAAGCCTACTCTTTTCATAATCCATAGCCCTGATGGCTGGAGGCGCCAGTGCTGGAAGCCCTGTATTTTGGCTTAGGCTGCAAGCCCTTGTCATTGGAAGTCACAATGCCTGCCATGCCGGTGCCCAACAGCAGTGGCTCGTGTCACTCAAACATAAGAAAGGGGCTGACGTCCTCTTGAGTTTTCTCACCTACGAGAAGGTGAGTGGGAACAGACCGATGAATTGTAAGAGCATTATTATGTGAAGGCTCTACTTTTGACCAAAGACAAGCCTGCTGAGTTAGTCTTTTCCAGCACATCTACTTGACCTGGGAGTAGAGGGGTTTGGATGGAGAGCGGGAACCCATGGACATTCCTTTGTGTGACTCCAGGGGGCAGCAGCTTCTTGGGTAAAGAAAGGACAGTGAGGAATAAGCAGCAATAGGAAATACTGTTCATTCCATCTCTTAAACCCCCAGGTAAGGAGAGACGTCCACCAAAATGAATTGTTTTTTAGGAAACAAAATATTCTGAAATTATGTGTCCGTTCTAAAGAAACTGGTTCCCAGGAGATCCTCAGAATGTGGAACTCATTGGTGCAATGATAATATTTCTTCTGAAGGGTTTTCCTTTGATTTTCTTGGATGGATTTTTGGTGAAAGCAGATTTATTTTTAACACATGGCATCCTCTTTCTTGATGACAAGGACTTTTTATTTCTCCAAAATGTGCCTGGCAAGCCCCAAAGCCAGAGAAATGAGATTTGGAGGCCTGTTATTACACACTGCGTTGCCAGTGGTACTCAAAACTGCTCTGGTTTCCTGGTTCCTCCTGATCCAAAAATGGATGCAATTTTAGCACTCAGGAGTTTCCCACCTGGTAGCAAACCTGCGTCTCTATTCTATTTTTCCATTTTCATTAGTGGGAAGGGAGGAAGGTAATGCAATAGCTGAAGACTAAGAGAATTCTAACAGAATTGCCAGTTTGAGGTACCCACCCTCCACGCTTGCATCAGAAACCTTTGAAATCTTTACAGCTAGGAAGCTGAGGATTCTGAAGGAATGAATATGTATGGTGCACGTAATCTACAATGTATTAGCCTGCTTCACTGGTCATTACTGTGATTTGATTGTAATGCTTGGTGGCACTAACATCCTCTCCACAGCTAACTAACAACATTTACGGTCAGTAATATTAGCTCAGTCCTTGAGCCGTGTTCTGCCGAATGAATCTGCCGGGGCTCATCTTGGCTCATTACTCCTCACGCGGCTCCCTGTGTGGGGTCACCCTCCAGTCACACGCCAGATAGAACGACAGCTTTTAAAGATTTTCTCTGACAGATATCACTTGAGATGTTAGCCTTTCCATTATGGCTATGCACCAGGAAGTGACGGATTATGAAGGAAGAGTTGATTCTCTGGGCGAGCAAGGATGTCCCAACAATGCCGAGGATCTTGAGAAGACATCCGTGAATATACCCTTTGGAGATGTTCCCACAGCCCAGGTGCATACAGTGGGAGTCCCTTCCAGCCGCTCTCCAGCACTGTGCACCATTGCCCAGCTCTGCATGCTTTGCTGATCTTGGTCGCTTCCAGCCACCGTGAGCATCAAGGCTGCCCAGACCCTGCTTCACAAACGAGCCCAAGGTGATGGCTGACGAGCGCAGAAGTACGAAGACCCATGACGGGTCATTCCTGCCTCAGAGCCTGTCTCTGAGATCCGGCTGCGCCTGGGGTTTCACTTGCGGTCACACCTATGCTTGGCTTCCCATCCCTTCCAGGCCTCTCCAGGGAGCCTTTCCTTGGTAAATCACTTTCACAGGAATGTTTGGCTCCAGATCTGCTTCTGGGAGAACCTGATCTCAGAGGCATTAGGCAGGCTCCTGCCTTTCCAGCTGTGCACAAGCCTCAGGGCCGTTCTGCGTCTGAAGCTGGCCCTCTACCGCAAGAAAATCTCCTAGCAGTGCAGACTATGCGTCCTCTTAAACCTCTCCACCTCCACTCAAGGCTCAGGGCCCTCCAGCAGCTTGGGCTTTCTGTCCAGACAGCCGAAAGGAATCTGAATTTTTGGCTCATTCACCACACTCATTTATGCACAAACTTCCATTTTCTCTTTGCACCAATCATTCCGACTACGCATTACCAAAACCATCTTGCACTTTCAGGAAACCAAAGCTCAGAAAGGTCATGAAAGCTGAACAGAGCCCCACACCCATAAGATGCGAGGCCTTCAACCTCGTCTTTTAACCCCAAGCCCAGCGAAGCTTCCACATCCCCCACAGTGGCCGCTGCAGCAAGGGCGCCACGTCCCCAGCGGGGCGTCAGTGACGCTGAGATGGCCACGCCACGGCCGTGGCCGCCCGTGTCTCCTTTGTTGACTGACATGGGCGACGGCTACCCTTTACCAAGGGCAACCCAAGCCTCACTTTGGGCCTCTTGCTTCTGGACAAAATTTACCTTAATTTCTCGGCAGTATTTAACCCAGAACCAGCCTCCACTTCCCAAACTTCTCCTTCGACTTATCCTAAGCCCAATCCTATGAAGAGCCCTCTCCCCAACCCCCCTTACTGTAATGTTCCCAGGCTTTCTCTTTTCTCTGCTGTACTGCCTAACCAAACCTGACTCTGTTTATTTTAGCCATGTTCCTCATAGTATCATCATCAAGATTTCATCACCCATCAAGTTATTTTCAAAAATAATTTCCCATGAATACTTATGCTGTTGTCTAGCGCCAGGTTTCATGAAAGGTCAGGTGTTATTAATTATGAAGTGCGCATGTACCAATAAAAAGGAGAAAACAGCTGCTAATTAAATTATGACATCAAACCTTGATGATAGTCTGGTGATGAATCAGTCCCATCAGCTTCTTGTGGCTTTCTTTATTTTGTTTTTTCACATACTCCTGGGCATGTGATCGTTTCTCTGACTTCAGTTGCATCGGTTGCCACGGGATAGGTCACACTTTTCCTTGTGCCTCAAAGACAAATCTTCACTACTTGTGAATATCTTCCTTTCTTTATTCACATAAAGCAGATGGTGTGGCTTTGCAAGAAAATATGAAATTGCATTTCTAACATCAAATATTTGCATTAATATATAATTTATACCCCAAAGCTTTATTATATGTTTCTGCCTTCAGAATATTTCATTTCAAGGTTAAGGTATTGAAGACAATTAAACAGAACACAGACAGCACCAACATGACAGATAAAATAAATGAAGAGATGACCAAGTTTTTGCAGGCACGTGCAATGCCGTCAGGTTGCAGCTTTGACCCCAGGGATTATAAGAATCAAGATGCATCATGATTTTGGCAATATCAGAATGTGGGAAAGCATGCATCCTAAGTATCGATGAAATGTATGAAGGTACATGCAATTAATTTTTATTTTGAATAGTATTATCCATCTTACTTATTTACAGTTGCACATAAAATAGAAAAAAGATTGTTTCTAAAAGGAGCAGATGCAAATAATGGTGTAAACCTTTCTCTCAAATAAAGGAAACATGTGAAGACCCACAGATTTCTTACTTTTAGAAAAAGAGAAAAAGTATTCCTAGGACTTACACCTAAGTAGTAATGTTAATAATACTGAGTAAATAACCAAATAGTAAATTGTGATTTTGAAAAAAATTATGATCAACTCCCAATAAATGATGTAATGAATGTATTAATACACATAGACAGGTGAGAAAGGGAGATGCCTGGATTAGATGGAAGTAAATTTGCTTTGACTCCAGCCCTTGTCACAAGTGAACAGCTTACAAGACATCTCAAACCCAGTGACCCACTCCATTGTTCCCAGTACAGGGTGACCTACTTGTCCCTCCTAAGTGGTTTGGTTCAAAATTGGGAAAGGAGTAAATCAAGGCTGTATCTTGTCACCCTGCCTATTTAACTTCTATGCAGAGTACATCATGAGAAATGCCAGGCTGGATGAAGCACAAGCTGGAATCAAGATTGCTGGGAGAAATATCAATAACCTCAGACAGGCAAATGACACCACCCCTATGGCAGAAAGTGAAGAAGAACTAAAGAGCCTCTTGATGAAAGTGAAAGAGGACAGTGAAAAAGCTGGCTTAAAACTCAACTTTCAAAAATTGAAGACCATAGCATTCAGTCCCATCACTTCATGGCAAATAGATGGGAAAACAATGCAAACAGTGATAGACTTTAATTTCTTGGGCTCCAGCATCACTGCAAATAGTGACTGCAGCCATGAAATTAGAAGACGCTTGCTCCTTGGAAGAAAAGTGATGACCAATCTAGACAGCATATTAAAAAAGCAGAGACATTATTTTGCCAACAAAGGTCTGTCTAGTCAAAGCTATGGTTTTTCCATTCATGTACGGATGTGAGATTTGGACCATAAAGAAAGCTGAGCATTGAAGAATTGATGCTTTTCAACTGTGGTGTTGGAGAAGACTCTTGAGAGTCCCTTGGACTGCAAGGAGATCAAACCAGTCAATCCTAAGGGAAATCACTCCTGAATATTCACTGGAAAGACTGATGCTGAAGCTGAAGCTCCAATACTTTGGCCACCTGATGTGAAGAACTGATTCATTGGAAAAGACTCTGATGCTGGGAAAGATTGAGGGCAGGAGGAGAAGGGGATAACAGAGGATGAGATGGTTGGATGGCATCACTGACTCGATGGACATGAGTTTGAGCAAGCTCCTGGAGTTGGTGATGGACAGGGAAGCCTGTTGTGCTGCAGTCCATGGGGTCACAAAGAGTCAGACACAACTGAGCAACTGAACTGTATTGCTCTTCCCTCCTAAGGGGTCAGTTCTTAACATATATGGTAGGCATTGTTGATGCCTCATCTAAAGCTCCTTTTATGGTTTGCTTTCCCCAGCTCCCAGCTTCTGTGAGTACTGGCTGCTAATGGCCCAGAGCAGCCCTCTACTTGAGTTGACTTTCAACAACTGAAATCACTTCACTTGTATGTAGGTAGATAGAGAAGTAAGCAGGGAGACTGGTCATTCTCCAATCCTTGGGAACAGCCAGCAGCCAATGTTTTCAGGTAAGAACAGCAGGAGGCAAGTACAAATTGATTTTTGTACTCATGCTCCAGAACTCTCCAGGAGATGAAGCTTAAAGGTAGATTCATATTCTTAATTGACTCTCTCCCCTGTCTTAACTTGCTGCCTTCAATCCTCTTCCCCATGTCTTCCTTGAGAGAGCCCCCCTCAACAAACTGCCTCTGCAAGAATCCCCATCCCCAGCTCCAGCCCCAAGGGAACCTGAGAGTAACCCCATCCCAAGGGTCTTTGCATTTTCATATTGAGTCTAGTCCCCTCGCCACCTCTGTGTATGTGTGTGTGTCTCCACGTGAACTCAGTTCTGTTCACAGAACCTAAATCAGTAAGAAAAATGTGGCTTCGCTGTGTGTGTCTCCACGTGAACTCCGTTCTGTTCACAGAACCTAAATCAGTAAGAAAAACGTGGCTTCGCCTTAGCTATGTTAACTCTGCATCTGCTCTCACCCTGTCTCAGGAGGAGGAAGAGAACCTTCAAGCTACATCCTCCACCCACCCACCCTGAAATAAGGAAATGAGATGGAGACGTCTCATGCACCTCCTAGAGATCATTTCAGAACTTTAGAGAAAGTCTCATGGAAAAGTCACTTCTAAAACATTAGGCTTTACTGACATCCATCCATCTCTTCAGTAAGCTTCATCCTCACGTGGTTTTAGAAGGAGGCTCTGTTGAGTCCGGTCATCTCTCTACCCACTGCCCCTTCCCTTAGGCTGGTTTTGCTATCACTGGCAGACAATGATACATGTCGGTACAATCTCGGTTCCCTCTCTGCCTCTTCCTTCCTCTTTGTGCTCGTTTCCCCTGAGCCCTTTCTTTTTCCACAGTCAGTGATGACTGTAGCTTGCTTTTTCCATGGACAGTTCAGAAAACAAAGCCCCAAAGAATTTGAATCAAAATGTCACTGTTTTAGGGGAAAAAAATCTTTTTGAATCAGAGGCCTAGAGATTTCTTGGAGGTAATATGTAAGCTTATTTACCCTCCTTTTCAAAAAAAAAAATTTGTTTTTTCTGTTGATTTATTTATCATGTCTCACAGTCACTTAACAGACAGAGGTTCAGCTTACTTTATATTTAATTCTTTAAGATTTGTCAACTTTTTAAATTCCATTCTGTTCCTTCCACATCATTTGTGCTGGCATGTTTATCTTTTTCTTATATTCAGTTCCTGATTTGTTAGTTCTCAAGCTCTCTTAGGAGATTTATATAAATATAGATTTTATATTTAAAAAAGATTAGGAGAAATAAACTGTCTGAAAACCACTGCATTGGGAGTTCTTTTTGATTCAGCTAGTTTCTCTTCTTTTTGATTTCATAAAGGGCAGAGATGTGGGTAATATCTTAAACTCCTAAATCAGCAAAAGAGAGAGCAATTGCTCAGACAATGATGAAACCAGTGATCTTGAATCCAGATTAGCTCAAATAGGGGTTCACAGCCTCTGACCAGCAGCTCCACTGTGTCTCAAGTCCACCTGAATCATTTGCCTTCTCCCATACCCCCAAAGTATCAAAGAGACACTAGAAGTGGTTTTAAATCATGAGTCAAAGACTTTCTGTAAAGGACCACTGGATAGAAAAGCAGAGGGGGCATCGGGGGAGAACATTTATAATTAAGAAGCTAGATCAGGGGAGGGGAAGGAATCTAACCCTGATTGGTCACTTGATGCAAATCACATAATTCTTTAATTCTTCTCAGGAGCCCTGTAAGGCATAAGATATTATTGTTGCTATTATCATTTTCAAGATGTGGGACTGAAGCCTTAGAGTAATTGAGTAACCCGCTCAGGGATGATCAGCTGATAAGCGGTAGAGCTGAAACTCAATCTTAAGCCACTCTTTTCCTGAGTCTGTTCAAGACCATCCGTGGCCATTTTCCTTTTACATTGGCTCCAATGGGGTCTAGGATTCCAATCACCTTTGAGATCTGGTTACAAGCTATGGGACCCAGGAAAAAAATATCCCTATACACTTTGGTGTGCTTCGCTGGTGGCTCAGACAGTAAAGAATCTGCCTGCAATGCAGGAGACCCAGCTTCAATCCCTGAGTCAAAAAGATCCCCTGGAGAAGAAATGGTAACCCACTCCAGTATTCTTGCCTGGGAAATCCCATGGACAGAGCAGTCTGGCAGGCTATATATAGTCCATGGGGCCAAAGAGTCGGACATGACTGAGCAACTAACACTTTTATACTCAGTTTCAGGAATGTCATATTATTTTGCATGAAATATCAGTTCAGTTCATTCACTCAGTTATGTCCAACTCTGCGATCCCATGGACTGCAGCACACCAGGCCTCCCTGTCCATCACCAACTCCCAGAGCTTACTCAAACTCATGTCCATCGAGTCGGTGATGCTATCCCACCATCTCAGCCTCTGTTGTCCTCTTTTCCTGCCACCTTCGATGTCAAGGGTTTCACAAATTCACCAGAGATATATTCCTTCAGGGAGAGTTTCTTTACAGACCTGAAATTATGTCATGAAGCACCTGCCTACTGACACTGAGACCCATCATGTTCATTCTGGGTGGTCCTCAAGATATCAAGCCAGCCTGCAGTTGTGTTGGATGGAGGAAAGGAGGAAAAGAGAAGGATAAGAGAGGGTAAACCTTTTCTGAAAACTTTTTTGGAATTTATTATACAGGTTGTGCGCTAGACAGTGGGCTTCAAGTCTTAGATGCACTGTGTCACTGAATAGCATCACAATTCCAGGAGGTAGACTGACTACGACAGCAGTGTAGGAAGGAGGCTATTATGGTCCATTAAAGAGGCAAAATGACTCAAGTCACACCTCTAGCAGAGAAAAGGCTCAAATCAAGGAAGTTACTCTCTAGGGTATGTGCCCTTAGTCACTTACACTTCCAGAAAGCTTTCCACAGATCTGTAGGTAGAGACAGGTGGAGTTCTCTGTAGCCTACATAAAAACACCTGCAACCTCTGTGATGAATATTTACAATTTAAAGTGCTGATATTTTTGCAGTAGACATTATCAGTATTAAAAATGTGAAAGTAAATATTTATAAACAGCTTGGTAGGGAAACTAGATGTCTGGGGAGGAATCTTGAACTCCAATTGCTGCTCAGAGGTTTTCTTTTAAAAATGGAAATACACAGAGTGACTCTAAATAGAAACCTCCCTCCTATTCAGATTCTTGTCTCTGATAGCCCAGCTAAGGCTCCCCTAAAATTCAACACTGAGTCCTCAGGAAAATGACAGCTTTGAAAAAGTTTAGCTGCAGTGAAATGCTACTGCTTACCCCCTACAATAGTAAAGTGATCAAGACAAGTAATACCAAGGATTGGAAAAGATGTGAAGCGATTGGAACTCTCAAACGCTGCTATAGGGATTGGTAAATAGAACAATAGCTCCTTCACAAAATTGATGAGCATTTCCTAATAATGTTAAATTCATTCACCTGCACTATGACATAGAAATTTCACTTCTGGGTACTTACCTGAGACAAATGATAACATATAGGTAGCCATACAAGGAACTGCACAAGAAGATTCATTGCAGCTTTATTCACAAGAACCACAAACTGGACACAACTCAAATGTCTATCAACAGATGACTGCTTAAAAAAATTGTGGTAGAGCCACACAGTGGCATGCTGCTCTAGAAACAGAACAAACTGCTGTTACTACTGATAATATACTACATGGATGGACACCAAAAACATTGTTCTGAGCAAACAAAGTCAGACAAAAAAGACTACCATTTCATGTATGTGACACTGGAGAAAATGCAAACTAATCTATAGTGGCAGAAAGTAAATCTGTCCTTTCTTTTGATGGATGAGACGTGGAAGCCAAAGGGTATGTGAGGATTTGCTGAAGGGGTGGGTGTTTCTGCACCTGGTTCTGTATTTTGATGGGTGGTGGGAACCACTGAACTGCACACTTGTCAAAGCCCATTGATCCATATTCTTAAAAGTCTGTGCATTTTACTGAACGTAAATCATGCCTTAATAAAATAAAAATACTGGAGGAAAACAAAAAGGCTGGATGATGAATGTCCATCCTTGGTGAGCTCAGCTGATGACCCAGCTTCCAAGGCACAGGGCTCCCCAGAAGTTTATCACCCTTGCCGGTTGCTCTGGCACTTTGAAGGGTCCAGTGGGGGAAAAAAAGATGTACACTCCCACTTTCCTAACTCTCCAAATGGAGCTGCAAAAATAGGCAATGTTTATATGCTTCCAAATTCCACAAAGCAGTGTGGATGGAAACCATCCGTCTTGACTTTCCCAGTGTTTGGTTCCTGGAGTCCCAGTCCTGACTGTCAGATTCTTACCGTGGCGCTTTGTTTTCACTGCCTGAATGTCCTTGGTTGATCTGGTACTGGGTTGGCCTACATTTGGGGATTCAACCTACCTGAGCCTGGAGTTGAAAGGGGCATGCCACAAGAAGGGGCTTTCAGAGGGAGCTGACTCTTTCGGATTCTGAAATGCCCCTTCCTCAGTAGCAGTACATTTCCCGAAGGAAATGTAACAAGCAGAGAGCAGGGCTGGAGGTAAAAGTCAGCCCCCACAGTCTTCATCATGGAAACGCCTCTGCCAATTTCAACGTGCCTTCTGAGGTGACTAACTCTCTAACACGCTTGATGAATTTAGAGACACATTAGCTTGATTTACATAATAGTATTTTTAAATGCACGATTGCTTTGGAGAGTTAATTGTCTTTCCATTTTTCCTTCCTCGAATGAACTGTGGCGTTACAAATACCCTCCCAGAGAGCCCAAGCGGAGGCAGATGTGGCTGAGGGGAGAACACGGGACAATCCACAGCTTGCAAATGCCAGCAAGAAGGGCAATCTGGAATTTGCTGGCAAATCAATCCTTAAAGCAAGATTGGCGAACGGGGGCAAGCATCTTAAAAATCATTTTGCGTGGGCGAAAATGCATGCCCCGTTCCCGGAACACAATGCGGGCGTGTGGGTCTACCTCGGCCTCCCGTGGGGCCCCTTGTCCTTAGGAGGGCGGAGCTGCTCCGAGGGACAGACAGCCTGGCGGCGGCGGTTGCCAGGCGCCGGGCGGGCGGCGCGGCTCTGCAGCGAGGCAGGCTGCCAGCATCCGGAGCGGATCTTCCCCAGAGCACCTGTCATCCTTCCCTTTGCACGGAGAAGGCGCCACCTTCCCCCGCCTCTCTCTGCTTTTCCCCCGCGGGCCTCCCTGCTGCCTTCCCCAGCGGCTGAAGCCCGCCGCCTTCCTCCCAGCAGCTGGGGGCGCTGGAGGAGGGGAGGGCCTCGGCAAGCGCATCCTCCGCCCTAGCAGGCTCCTGCACCCCAGGAATCAGGCGGTCGCAGGCGCTGGGACTTGACGACAAGCAGTCAGGCCCTGGGTGGCTGCATGCGCGTCACTTGCTGCGCCTGACAGTCGCTGACATCCCATCAATCAGGGCCTTGATTAGGCCGCTCAGAGTAAACTTGGGGCTCTGAACCGAATTCACAGCGAACTGAACAGCCTGACTTCCAACGTGGGTGTCCAGCGCCTTGTTTACAAGAGCATCATCGAGCTAGAAGCTTGTACACTCGAATGGGCCGGTCTTTTCTCTTGTCAATAGTGCAGTTGGGTTCACGCCAGGCACACGAATTTTCTGGAAAGTTTTGCTTTCCTTGGTTCCTCCTTCATTTTTTACAAAGATGCATTTTGTTGGCCCTCCGGTGCTGTATTTAGGGAAGGTGGTGACTGTCCATGTATTCATGAGCAGTGGGTCTTCTCATGGAAAGGGAAGAGAGGAAAGGACTCAGAGTTACTCCAATGATGATTAAAAGTTTGGGATGAACTGGAAGACTGGGATTGACAGATATACATCACTATGTGTAAAATAGATAACTAACGAGAACCTATGTAAAGCACAAGGAACCCTAGTTAATGCTTCAGTGACCTAAGTGGGAAGGAAATCCAAAAGAGAGGGGCTGTATGTACACATATAGCTGACTCACTGTGCTGTACAGCAGAAACTAATACAACATTGTAGAGCAACTATACTCCAATTAAAAAAAAATCTTGGGACTAACCAGCTGCCTATATCAAAGAGGTTATTTATCCACTAACATTGATTAAGTTTGGTATCTGTGTCCAGCCCAGTCTGAGACTCTTGGAGGGCCCTCAGTTAAGATAAACATGATTGTTGCCCAGGAGAACCTCAAAATATAGTTAGGGAGATAATTATACAAATATTTCTGTGGCAAAATGTGTATCAAACTCCTTTGCCTGACACCGAAGGCGTCTGAGAGGCTGATCACAGTAGACAGGTCCTCACAGCGCCCTGTCCTGGACATTTCAGGAATATCCATCATGCTTTCTTCCTCTAGAGAAGTTCATGGCTGTGTCCTTATCTGGGATACCATTTTTCATGTATTTCTCTAAATCAGAGGTCAGCAAAGTTTTGCTGTAAAAGGTAAGATAATAAATATTTTAGGCCTCATGACCCAAGAGGCAAAATCCAGCAACTGTTCTTACTGAAAGGTTAATAGTCTTGTTTACAGTCTACATTTAAGAACGTAAAAACCATTATTAGCTAAGAGACCATACAGAAATAGGTGGTGGGTTGAATTTGGCCTGAGGGCTGTAGTTTGCTGACATCAATATAAATCCCATTAGTCTTTCAAGACCCAGCTCAAACTCCAACAGCTATATCTGATACCTCTCACCCAAAATTTTCCTCTCTCTTAGGAATGTCTAATTTACACAATTTTGTCAAGTAAGTGTCCTTACATAAATGCATCTATCAGGAGTATGGTTAGAGGAGAAAATAGAAATTTTTAAATCAGACAGAATAACATTCAAATTCTTATTTCTCAGCTTACAGTTGAGTGGCACTGTGAAAACAATTTAGATTCTCTGAGAAGTTTATTTTTGAAAAAAAAATAAAAATATGTTTATATCCATGTAGGAGCTATTTTTTTTCCATTTCCTTACCTAAATTTTCAAAATTATTTGCATCAAATATGCATCCCTTCTATGGTACAGATATATCAAATACCTCATCCACAGGGTTATTTGTATTTAAAAAATGATATCTCTGAAATGGTAAAAAGAGTTAGTAAATATTTTCTCCCATCTCTTCACGAATTCTTTCTATATTCTCATCAAAGATATATGTCTTATGTTCAATACTAAAGTGCATTATTTTTAGGACCAGATGCCATCTTAAACTTTAAGCCCTCAACAACACTGAATTGAGATCTTGCACTTGGCTGGTGGTCAGAATCATTTGCTATTAATCTAAATGGTTCCCCCAAACTGTTTTACACTAAAACCCTTCAAAAGAATTTTCTCTGTTCATTTCTATTTGCTTGCCCTACTGCTCAGTCTAATTCAGTCTGTCTTCTCTATCTATCATTCAACCCACCTTCATATCTTTAAATCCAGTGAACATATTTCAGAGCTCATCTTACTTGACTCTTCATGAGCATTAGAGTCAAACATGTCCTTCTTTCTGACACCTCAGTACTTTTAATTCCATGACATCAGGATTTCCTAGATCTCCTCTTTATTCCTCTCTCTCCATTTCTGTCTCATTTGCAGTATCTGTATCAGGCGGAAACCATTAAGCATTGGCATTTCTGAAGACATAGCCCTTGTTATTATCTCTCTGCATTTCCAACCATATTCCAGGTTTCCAAAAGCATCTATATACAGATGTGGCACTAGATTTAATCTTTCACCAATATCTCTAAGGTCTACCTCAATCATCTCACTTATAGACCCCTCAGAATCAACATGACCAAGACTAAATCTGTGAGCCATGCTGATTCTTCAAGCTTGCCACCCAAAGCTAGTCTTCCTTCTGAGTTTTCTATCTCAGAGAGAGATGTTGCCATCCTTCCCGTCAAACAAGCCAGAAACCTAGGAATTTATTCTGAAAACCTACCTCTTTCTTACTAAACAGGTAATTTATTCCAACCTCTGCAGATTTTCTCTCTTTTATAAATTTCGAATCCTTCTCTTTTTTGTGGTAAGTGCCACCACTGTAGGCCAACAACAGTCATCTGTGGAATGGGATGTTGATAGTGGGGGAGGTTGTGTGTGTTTGGGTGTAGGGATTATATAATAACTCTCTGTAGTTTCTGCTTAATTTTGGTGTAAACTTAAAACTGCTCTAAAAAATAAAGTCTATTAAACACAAAAACAAAAACACTCTAGTGCTATTTATTATGGGTAGAATCAGGGCAAATTTAGGCTTCCCTTAAACCTACATCTTTCATTTACCTTCTTTTCTTGCCCTATTTTATCCCCGCGCCCCCACCTCCTTTCTTCTGAGATTATTCCTTCAATA
Organism: Antilocapra americana; assembly: GCA_007570785.1. Classification (NCBI taxonomy): domain Eukaryota; kingdom Metazoa; phylum Chordata; class Mammalia; order Artiodactyla; family Antilocapridae; genus Antilocapra; species Antilocapra americana. Next base: position 1,881,363 of record ML663049.1, read on the forward strand.
AATCACTTAAACAAAATCCCCATCTGAGTCTCTGCTTCCAGGAAACCAACCTCAGGCAGAGCTGTAGGTGTGGCTCACATGATCGCTGACCTGTCCAGCCCTTTTCTTCTGCTCAGAAAGTGGGACATGGCAGAGTGATTTTTGATGGAACAAAGAGACGTAACAGATGTCTGAAATATATAAATAGGTGCTGATAGAAAACATGGGCCTGGAGAGAGTTGAAAAGAAATCTCATCTCACCACACCTAGGAAGATGGAAATGCGCCAAAGACAAATTTCACTGACTTTAAAGATTTGTCTGGGTGCCAGCTCTTCATTCTGTTAGAAGGAAGCAAATGCTGTCAACTTCTTTCACCCACTGTATTTGCTTTCTGTGGCTGCTGTGATAAACTACCACAAACTGGGTGGCTTACAACAACAGAAATGTATTCTCTCATAATCCTGGAGACCTGAAGTCCAAAATCAAAGTATTGCCAAAGCCACACTCTCTATGGAGGCTCCGGGGCAGAATCCATCCTTGTCTTTTCCAGTGGAGCGTGGTTACTGGCAATCCACGGCTTTGTAGTCTTCTGGCCACACCACTCTAATCTCTACTTCTGTTTGCATGTCACCTTCCTTGTGTCCATCTTCTCTTTGGTATGTCTCTTACAAAGACACTTTTCACTGAATTTGGAGTCCACCCAAATAAGCCAGGATTATCTCAAGGTCCTTAACTTAATGAAGTCTGCAAAGGCCTTTGTTCCAAATAAGGAAACATTCGCAGATTCCATGGATGAGGAGGCTGACATGTCTTTTAAGGGAGGAGGCACCATTTGGTCCACTATATTCAGTAACTTTTCCCCTAATTCTATATAATAATATTTCTTATGCTTATATATCTGTTTAGAGTCTGCCCAATTCTTTCAATTAAATAGCCTATTAATTACCGTAACAAATTAACAAGAAGAATACCTGTTGTGTAACACATTTTTTCATACATCCCAAACATACCCTGTTAGGTGCTATTATTCCAATTTTATAGTTAAGGAAACTGGGACTGGGCTGGGCTTTAATTTTTTGCCTTTAGTATTTCAAACTTGGTATCTTCACTTGGTGACTCCAGTGAGAACTAGGATTAGAAGGGTCTCCAGCAAGAATGGATTCACCTTGCTCCTTGGATTAGTGTTCTGAGTATAATGCAAATAATAATATTCTTAGAATCAAAGTAGTTCAAGCAGTGATGGACTGGCATCTGTACTGTCGGGGGGATGCAGGAGAAAGAACTAGGGCTTCAGTCTTGCAAGAGAGCTGGAGTCCCCACTGTGTTCTCTGACTAGCTTCCTGAATTTGGCAAATCATAACATTTCTCTAAGACCGCCATTAAAGTAGGATGCTCCCGTGTTGCTCATGGGCTTCCCAGGTGGCACCAATGGTAAAGAACCCACCTGCCAAAGTAGGATACATAAGAGACATGGGTTCAATCCCTGGGTGGGGAAGATCCCCAGAAGAAGGGCATGATAATCCACTCCAGAATTCTTGAGAATCCCACGGACAGAAAAGCCTGGTGTACTATAGCTCTTTAGGTCATAAAGAGTCAGACGTGACTGAAGAGACTCAACAGGCATGCATACTGCTCATACGGCTTTTTAAGGAACAACTGAGTTAAAAGCAGTCACCTTTTATCAGATTAATTATACATTAATATATAATTGTAGTGACATACACATTAACACTAGTATCCTTCCTTTTGCATCTGCAGACCACAAGAAGGCACCCAGGATAGCTTCACAGTCTCTATCTATTAATCCTTGACCAAGACCTTCCACTACTACAAGCTGGCTCCCAGCTCCACAACACGGCTGGGAGAGAAAACTTGAAAATTTTGAGAATAGAAATGTTCCCATCTCTATATATAATCATGACTGATTCATGTTGTCATACAGAAGAAAGCAACACAACACTGTAAATCCTTTTTCTTCCAATTAAAAAATAAATTTAAAAAAAGAAATGTTCCCAGTTCATCTCAATCATGGCTTTTATATAAGCATTTATATAAGTCCCTACTTTTGTGTAAGTTCATTTCTTCAGTTACCCAGCACCTGTTTCTAAAGGATCTAGCATCTACACTGGCCTACAATGAATTATGGAGCAGAGACTATTTTCTTTCTTGGCACCCTTCCCTCACACCACCGTCATCACCCAAATGGTCAAAATTTAATATGTGAAGCCCTAACAAAAAAAGATGGTAAGTTCACTATTCTGCAGGAAAAGGAAGTCATTCAGCAGGTCAAGACGACCATTGGCCTCTGCCACCTCACCCCTCCCGCTGCGCACCCAGGCAAGCAGCATCAGCTCAGGAGGCATGTGTGTCCACACTGCACCCAGGCCAGTGAGTCAGAACCTCCATGCTGGGGCCATCAAGCCTCCAGGCGATTCTGATACAGAAGTTTCAGGAGCCCTTTGCTGTAGAAGTGGTTCTCAAACTTCCTCAGCACTTTTTTTCTCTCTGGATGTGAAAAGTTGTGTTGCCAAAAAGAAAAACAATCCAGTTTGGAAGTTGCTTTTATGCGTGACTTTCCCATTGCATAAGTTCCTCTGGACTTCTGGGAGCTGGTTCCTCCATTCTCTCTAGACAGGCAGTCATCACACCTTTTCAAGTCCTCTTCAAAATATTTCAGACCCATCCTGGGCCTCCTGAAGTTGCTTACTGCTCCAAGCTTGTCCTTTTTGCCTCCAAATCCATTCCATTTCTGTCTTCATACTATCACCAGATATGCCTTCCCTAAGCCCCATTTTGGTTGCAAAATTTTGTGAAGCTGTCAAGGGCTCTAGTTCCTACTATATCAAAATCTAAACTGTTCCTTCCAGTTTTCATACAATCTCTCTTTACAATCACCCTTGTAACTCACTAACTCACTCTCTGCTTAAACAGTTGCTTTGCTGGGCCACACACATAAAAATTCCTTTTTCATCATTGCTACTGTTTTTCTTCACTTAGAATATTCTTCTTTCCCAATCTAAATTCCAACATATCCTTCAAGGCCCAGATGAAGTGCCATTTTAAACCCAGGTTTGCACACCAGCCACCACTTCTCCCTGTCCACAGCACATATTGCTGGTCAATTATGAAACTCAAGCTGAGATACCAAACACCACCTCTGAATCCTACTTAACACAACACTCCAGGCCACTACCACTAATCGAAGTGTACCCAGAGAATGAAGCCTCAGTATTATGACCCTTTGTGACTTTTGTTATTCTCACTTTGCCAGAATCCACCATCAGGTATCAATTCATTGGCATTCACTACATTGTAATCTCACCTAGGAGAGGGAGAAGGATTAAAATACTTCTCTACACCTCCAGAATTTCACAGCCCTGAGTATAAGGGAAGACCTGAAGAATACCAGTTTGTTTTACTTTGATTAGACTGACAATATCATAATAAAAGTGCTTCTCTGGTGGCTCAGTGATAAAGAATCCACCTGCAATGCAGGAGATGCAAGAGATGCTGGTTCAATCCCTGGGTGGGGAAGCTCACCTGATAGAGTGCATGCGACTCACTCTAATGTTCTTGCCTGGAGAATCCCATGGACAGTAGCCATGGGTTGCAGAGTCAGACATGACTGAAGCAACTTGGCATGTGAACGCATGCATTGTAACAGGTATTCAGTGATGCTTACACTTGATCTGGCTGACTTCACTCTGTGGAGACCCAGGTTCACCTGAGCTCCTCATTCACCACCTCAAAGAATAACAGTACACATTTGCTTCATTAATTTCTTATGTTTTCACAGAATAAAGTGGGAATTATCTTCATCTCCTCAGTAAGCTAGAACTGAGAGATATGCAATTTAAATCAGCTTAAAAGCAAGCTAGCATCAAATAAGGATATAAACCATGCACTGTGTCTCACAGAGAGTAATGATATAAGATGATGACAAATGTTAACAGGGGTACCATGTAAATACTGAGCCTTACATTGATTTGAATGAGCAGTTTCATTTGAAATAAAATCTTGACCTCACCTCCGTTTTTTCTTCTTCATATCTTGACATACAAAAATACTAAAGATGTGGGGGAGACACCAGGGCTGTGATTAAATCTGCTTCTCGCATCTATTATCTTCTCACTTTCCACGAGCTCTAATTTAAACATCTTATTTATAGTGTAATGTTCTTAAGCATTTTCTGGGTGTATTTAAATGGGGATAACTAATTGGGACCATGCTCATCTTCCTAGGTGGCAGCTCCTCTCTACTCCTGAAAAATAATGTAATTTCCTCTTTTTCAGTCTAATTTTCATGTTCACTGTTACTGTTCTGAATGTCATGACTTCAGGCTGCCTGAGCTTAACAATGTTTTTAGTTTCAATATTATCCTTAATATTTGACATCTTTACATCATAAATTTGGTATCTTCTTCCAGAACTTTCCACTCTTCTTGACATTAAAAAATAAGTAAAGTCTAAAGCAGGGGACAACTTAAAAATAGTCTGAATTAGGAATATTAAAAAAAAGTGAAAACTGTATGCTCTGTTTTAGATATATGTTTATTGAACGAGCATAGAAAATGAACAGAATTTATTTTCCAGCTCTACAAAATGTTCTTTTACTCATTTACTCTTGTTTCCTGGTAACATATGCCTCAGGTAACAAGTATATTTCTATTATTTATGACTTAGTGGAATAATCTGATGCCAGTACCTGGGGCCACATGCAAAGTTAGATTAGTTTATACACCAGCTTCTCTTGTTCTCTCCCAATCACCCAGTGTAGGTTGAGTTCTCCAGAGTCAGATCCTGAGAGCAGGGAGAGTTGTTGATTAAGGATGTGGACCAGGAGAAAATGGTAAGAAGTGGAGAACAGAACAGGGAAAGAGATAAGACCATGGCAAGGGGATTTCAGGTGAGGTCTCAACCACTGCCTGGCCTGGGGGGAGCTCCAAGTGTAAAGGACACTTGAAGTTTATTCCTCCTTGAAAAAAGTGAGCTGAGCTCTCACCCTCCAGCAGCCACTGGACTCCTGTAAGTCCCAGGATCATGACCTTCCAGGCACTTCTGGCCCTCATCTCCAGTAACCCCAGGGTTACTGAGCAATACATCTCCAGTAACCCCAGGGTAGCTCAGCAAAGAAGACTGCAGGTACCAGGTGTCTTCATGGGTCAGCCTTCCCAGTGGATCAGTTATAAAGGTCCTGCACTGCTTCTTCTAAGGATGGGTTTTGGGGAAGAGCCTCCAACCATACTCCTTCCAGCCCCTCAGACCTCCACAGCTGCTATCTGCCCATACTTCCAAATGCAGGGACAATGTCTTTCTTCATCAGGTGGTCATTCTCTTCGACACTGCTACTGCTACATAACAAACCACTGAAAAAATTAAAGTGCTTAAAAAAATCATTTATTCTGTGTAGAAGTCTGTGTGTTGGCAGGTTGGATTAGGCTTAGCTGGGTGGTTCTTCTGGTCTTGCTGGGTTATCTCATGTACCTGAGCTCAGCCACAGGAGCTTTTGCTGATCCCGGATGAATATCTTATTCCTGTGGCTTCAGTTGGGACAACTGGAATGATTTCTATCTCCTCCATATGAAATGAGTTCTCTCAGCTTCAACAGGTTATTTCGAGTGTATTCATGTGACAGGGATGCCAGTAGAACAAGTGGCATTGTGCAAAGTCACTGAGGGCCAGGCTCAGGACCAGCTCACTGTCACTTCTGCCACATTCTTAGTCACAGCAAGTCATGCAACCCGGCCAGAGTCAAGAAGTCGAAATCAGGTTCAGATGCAAAGTGAAAATCAGACGCAGAGTCAACAAAGGGTGTGGATAATGATGTAAACAATACAACATTACACAACTTCTCAGCACACAACTCTCCTACTCCCAAAACATCAGCTTAACTCCAGGATGAGCCCAATCTCCCCAACATAATCCCAGGTGGAGGTTTTCTTTATCTTTATTTTTACAAGGTGGAGGTTTTCTTTTTCTTTATCTTGCTTCCTGATGCCTAAAGATGCTATCCACCCACCAGCGCAAGGTCTTCTCTGTTTTTTTGTCAAGTTCTCCAGAGAAACAGAACCAATAGGACACATAGACATATACAGAAAGAGATTTATTATAAGGGATTGACTCTTTCAAGAACACCCTCACTCAGAAATAATGTTTACCAGCTATTTGGGCATTCCTTAGCCCAGTTAAGTTGACACATAAAATGAACCATCATAGGCATGTAGAGTAGGGGAAGGGGTAGTTCATTTCCTCTTTCTCCTAGCAGCTCAGATAAGACAGAAATCACTCTCAGTAGATCATCCCTCTAGATATATTCAACAGTGCTTCCTTTCTGTTTTATGCCTCTCTGTGTGATGTATGTTGCTTATCTTCATGTGACATCTGGCGATTGAGAATCACAAAAGGGAGTTCTATTTTCAGCTTCTGGGCATGTTTAACACTTTTCCCAGGTGGTCGGTCCCCGTAGCTCTAACTTGTGAATTGGATAATGATAAAGGTTCTCTATGTGCCCTCCTATTTATGGATCCCTTTTAAATAAGACAATTTACAACAGAAGATATTCAGATGATACCCTAACAGCACAAAGCGAAGAGGAACTAAAGAGCCACTTGATGAAAGTGAAGAAGGAGACTGAAAAGCTGACTTAAAACTCAACGTTCAAAAAATGAAGATCATGGCATCTGGTCCCATCACTTCATGGCAAATAGATGAGGAACCAATGAAAATAGTGACAGACTTTATCTTCTTGGGCTCCAAAATCACTGAAGATGGTGACTACAGCCGTGAAATTAGAAGATGTTGCTCCTTGGTAGAAAATCTACGACAAACCTAGACAACATATTAAAAAACAGAGACATCACTTTGCTGACAAAGGTTCATATAGTCAAAGCTATGTTTTTCTAGTAGTCATATACGGATGTCAGAGTTGTATAAAGGAGGTTGAGCACTGAATAACTGATGTGTTCAAACTGTGGTGCTGAGGAAGACACTTGAGAATCCCTTGGGCAATAAGGAGATCAAACCAGTCAATCCTAAAGGAAATCAACCTTGAATATTCATTGGAAGGACTTATGCTGAAGCTAAAGCTCCAACAATTTGGCCACCTGGTGTGAAGATTAAGGGCAAGAGGAGAAGGGGGCAAAAGAGGAAGAGATGGTTGGATGGCATCATCAACTCAATGGGCATGAGTTTGAGCAAATTCCGAGGGATAGTGAAGAACAGGGAAGCCTGGTATACTGCAATCCATGGGGTCACAAAGAGTCTGACGCGACTTAGTGACTGAACAACGACGACAATACTGGCAGGCTGGACATCGAGTGTGAAGTGAGGAAAGATCTATACAAGCCTCAAATGATCAAATGTTGTCCCCAAAGACTTTCTTCCCAATGTATAAAACACTTTATGCATTTCATCAGTTCTGATGATCATTTTTCATATTTTAACCTCTCTTAAATTGGCATGCATCTTAAAATTGATTGTCTCTTAAAATTATTTGACAGTGTTTTCTTAATAGCCTATTAAATAGTGGTGAATCTTACAACTGATGCTGTCTTAGTTTTGATGATATATGATGACTAGAAAAAGTAGTTGTTTCACCATATAAAATATTAGCTGCAAAGCACACATGAACTTGTTAAAAAGGTGGCAGGTGAGGCTTTTGATATGAGCACTCAATAATTCAACAGACTTCACTTTTTGAACAAACCAATTAAACTCTAGTTTCACCCAAGTTGAACATATGCATGGGTAGATTAGCAGGTTAGCAAGCATGAGAGGAATTCTTCAGAATCATCCTCAAAATATCGTGAAGTTAAAGGGAAATTTTTTTTCTGGATGCCTTTATAACAGCCTTTAAATTAGCTATACTGTGTAAAGGAGTATTACTGAGTCACCATCAAAATGTAGCCCTAGATGGATAAAATTATGGCAATTCCCTTGGCATAAAGGTCTGACATAAAGGATGGTGTGGGAGGTTGGGAGGGAGGTTCAAGAGTGGGAAAACATATGTATACTTGTGGCTGATTCATGTTGCTATATAGCAGAAACCACACAACATTATGAAACAATTACCTTCCAATTTAAAATAAATAAACTTTAAAAAATCTGAGAAAAGGAAATTTCAGAAAAATCAACTGAGATCTCACATTTCCAACTTCAGCCTCTGAGTTCTTGCCTCATAGACTCTGTTTGAAAATACTTTTCCTCATTACCATGACTAATTCCCAGTCTACAGTCAGCCCAAATGTGCTTACCTCATTTAGACCAAAATGTACATGTTACGGAATTAAGGGTATTTTAAAAATCTATTTGCTGCAGTTTTCCACATCTTTTCAGTTTTTCCCAATACATATGTACTGTCTTGAGAATCATAAAATTTGTTAAAATTAAAAAAAAAAAATCTGTAGAAGAGCAAAACAGATCACTACAGACACAGTAAGTGAATAAGATAATAATAAAAGCTAGCTCAACTGTTACACTTACTTTCCTCCAGGCCACTGACCAGCAGGCCCCTTCATACCCTTGAGTGTTCAGGGCTACTTCCATCTCCCTTCACAGATAAGGAATCACTGACTCAGGAGGATTTCAGAGCTGAGGCCATTCGCCTATCAGTGGAGAAGCAGGACTGAAGGTGAGCAATCAGGTTCCAGAGCCCGCATAGCCTGCAGCCTGATGAATCAACAGGAAGTGAACGTCAACAAGCAGGTCAGAGTGTCAAAAATTCATTCTATTTTTCATCTGTTTGTAGCTTCATGTTAAATAGTTAGTTCTCGCTCTCTAAACGTCAGCTTATGGGGGTATTGGCATTAATAAATTACCCTTTTAAGGATCAAATGAAACAATGAATATGAAGATGCCTTGTAAATTGACAGAAAGTGAAGTCTCTCAGTCGTGTCTGACTCTTTGCAACCCCATGGACTGTAGCCTACCAGGCTCCTCAGTCCATGGAATTTTCCAGGCAAGAGTACTGGAGTGGGTTGCCATTTCCTTCTCCAGGGGATCCTCCCAACCCAGGGATTGAACCCAGGTCTCCCGGGTCTCCCACACTGCAGGCAGACACTTTACCATCTGAGCCACCAGGGAAGCCCATAAAACTGACAACTGATGTAAACTTGACAGCTGACAAATTTGCCATGTAAACTGACAAGTGATGTGTAAATATTCTGTTAGTAACAACACCATCTTCTTTTCTCTCTCAGGACTTGGTAAGAAAACAGGAGACAGTTAATCTCTCCAGAACCTGCTCCCCTATGATACTTCTGTCTCCTGTCCTGGCAATAAAGCCCTGAACTCTTTCCTCCTATATCTGACACCTACGCTCAATAGTACTATTCACGCTCTGCCATCAGGGTCCTGCACAGGATCCCACTGGCAAGAAAGTAAATGCAAAGCACACAGGCCTTAGCTTCCCCCTCCCTTCTCCATGACAGACACTGATAATCAAGCCCAGATCTCCCACCAGGTTAGCCAAAGCTCAAATGTTGCCTCAGAATCCTTAACAGAGATCTAAGCAGCTGCTTGCTACTACCAATCAAATGTAATCAACAGCTGAAATTAAATCTATTTCCCATTCCTGTTTCAAAGTAGTATACAATGCACCTATAAGCAGAATTTAGAACTAAAGAGCAGGGAGCTCTTTGAAATATGAAGTTAGTAATAGTAGCTGGGCTAATTCAGTTCTGTTGTGCAGGTCACTTGACTCATCTCCATTCTCTCATCTCTATTTCCTTATCGTTCTAATGAGAGAGTTGGATCCTGACCTCTTACAAAATCAATTTTGATTCCAGCCTACAGATTCCTTTTCTAACTTCTAACATCTTCCAAGTTATTATCAATTTTTGCTTTCCCTCTTACCCACCTGAATTGCCACCCATACTTCTTTCTCTCCATCCATTTAAGTTGTACTTCAACACCTTCAAATTTCATGTTTCCCACAAAGCTATTTCTTTGCTACTCCAGTTGGTAGTGACCTCACTTTCCACTGATGGGCCTTAACATAAATTGTCCACAGATACAGTTGGCATCATATGGTCTAATGAACTAGACTACAAATGCCCTAGTGAAACAGGTCCAGGGTCTGTATTTCTCTCCATTTTAGTGCCTTGCACAGAGTTTTATATAGTAGATCAGTTCAGTTCAATTCAGTTGCTCAGTCATGTCTGACTCTTTGAGACCCATGGACTGCAGCACACCAGGCTTCCCTATCACCAACTCCTGCAGCTTGCTCAAACTCATGTCTACTGAGTCGGTGATGCCATCCAACCGTCTTGTCCTCTGTCATCCCTTTCTCCTCCTGCCTTCAGTCTTTGCCAACATCAACAGGGTCTTTTCCAGTTAGTCAGTTCTTCACATTAGGTGGCCAAAGTACTGGAGTTTCTGTTTCAGCATCAGTCCTTCCAATGAATATTCAGGAGTGAATTCCTTTAGGATTGACTGGTTTCATTTCTTTGCATTCCAAGGGACTCACAAGAGTCTTATCCAACACCATAATTCAAAGGCATCAATTCTTCAGTATATAGTATATAACAGAGACTCAAGAATAAAAACCTGAGTTTATATGGTTTCTAATTTTCAAAAAAAATCCAAATTTGTTTGATCTAAATTGATCTCTCAATTTTCCTAAAAATGTTAACATTACAAATGTTGGTAATGCTAAAATTAAAGAAAAGAACTGAAACTTGTCTCCCAAGTTATCCTCTAAAAGCACTTATTTCTCTCATAAAGATTCTAGATCACTATACAGGAATATAATCACTATATAGAAGTATAACTCTTATGCAGGAAAAAAGATAAGATTTTTTTTTTTTTTAAGTCCAATCATCAATTCAGGATCACTGCTTAAGACTCAACTTTAACATATATCATTCTATGGCTGATTTTAAGTATTTCTTTTCTTGTGTGTTCAGTTGCTTAGTCGTATCATACTCTGATATCCCATGGATTGTAGCCTGTCAGTCTCCTTCTGTTCATGGGATTTCCCAGGCAAGAATACTGGAGTGGATTACCATTTTCTTCTCCAGGGATCTTTCTGACTTTGGAATTGAACTTAGGGCTCTTAACGTCTCCTGCATTGACAGATGGATTCTTTACCACTGAGCCACCTGCAAACCCCATTAAGTACTTCTTTTAGTTATTTTATTTAATATTATCACATATCCTTGAATATATTTTATAATTGATATATAATTGACTGATATAAAATATAGCAATATAAATATTACAGTTTATAATATAAATAATAATTCAAATATAGTTTATGCTTGATAGAGTCAGATTTTGTAATTATACTTAATGCTTTGTACAATAATTAATTGTTATTATTTATACTGTGTTTCATTTGCAAATAAAAAGAAAGGTTTGAGATATATTTTAGAATACAGTCCAGATGCCCTATGAAAAAGGTTTTATTGTTTTTTTCTCCTCACCCACTTTACCCTACAGCTTTCTCTTTGTTTTTATTTTGATTTGAGGCACTTTGTTTTGCTTTGCTCTTTCTAATGCTGGTTTTCCCTGTGTGGGCCTTCAGGCCTACAGAAGAAGGTATAAAGAAAGTAGGAAGGATTAAGACACAGTTGGATTATAGGATGAAGAATCTGAATGAAAAAGAAATTCCATTATCACTACCTGAGAAGCTGAGCTTCTTTCTTCACATCAAAGGGTGGGGAGAGGGAGGGGGGAAAGTCTTCAAAATGGATTTCCTTTCATTTCCACTTCAATTCACTGTGCTTGGGTATTCAGTACATTCCATCCTCTCAGACCCTGAAAGAACTTGAATTTGAGTTTAACATATTGGGAATTTCAGCTCAAGCAGATCTGACAAGAGAAGACAGACGCCTGAACAGATGCAGCTTGTATAGAGAGATTATTTTTTTTTTTAGTCAAAAGTTGCTGATTTTTCATCTATAAAAACCTTTCCCCTGATAAGTTTTAAAGTGTGAAAATTTTGACATTTTTCTTTGCACATCACAGGTTACTATGTTTAGTTATTTAGCGTGTGTGGTGTGTGTGTGTGTGTGTGTGTGTGTGTGTGTGTGTGTGTGTAACATAATCATCCTGTGGTTTATTGAGAAGGCAGTATTCAGATTCTGTCAAAACCCTTGGGCTGTTGCCATGTTTCTGAAACTTTGAGCTTCACTGAGCTTACTAGGGGCCTGGTTTCCCTGATGTGTGAATTGTTACAGAAATTAAAACATGGCCAGTGCTGGAATCTCCACTGACAAGCTGATGAGATCCATGTCCCTGGAGTTCCTCTCAACTCTCAGTGATCCTGTCAGAGAAATCACTACATCTGCTCCAAATTGCTACCTGAGGAGAAAACAGGACTTCAGAGGCATCTGAAAAACACTGTGAAAGAGAAGTGAGGACTCTGAGCAAAACAGAAAGGAGTGTCTTGTGTCTGAGGGTGAACTGAGGTGGTGGGAAACACATAAATGTCCTTGTGTTCTGTATCTACGTGGAAGGAGACGTGAGAAAACAGACACCAATGACAGAGACAGGGAGGAGAAATGTGTGGAGTGACCACTCTCCCTACTCATACTAGCATTTCTATAACCACATGACTAAACATACTAATTACGTTGGTTGACTGACGGACATTTGCTTGACCAATATCAACTCTCAATGTTCCCAAGACAGCAAAACCAAGAGAAAAATATCCACATTTTCTGCATCCAAGCTCCTCTATTTTTCTCAGGGACCATGTTCCCTTCTTTCTCTAGAGTAGTAGCCTTGGGGTGCAGTCACTAGACCAGCTGTATCATCATCTGTGAACCTACTAGAGATGCAAATTCTAAGGCCACATTCCCAGACCAACTGAATCAGAAGCTCTGAGATGGAGCTCAGCACTTTGGGTCTTAACAAGCTGGCAGTTTATTCCTAATGAATGTGAAAATTTGAAAACCTTATGTCTAGTGCAAAGCATCATCAGTCTCTTGATCACAACTGATTTATTCTCATCAGCGTGCAATACAAACTAGTACCTGTTACATTTAAAAAATGCTCTCTTGTCTTCATAGCTCCCAGCAATTTTCCTTCTCTTTCTATTGTCACAGCATTATTTCTTTTAAAAATTTGTCTGTAGAGCAAGATGGCAAACTAGGAAGTCCCAGACCTTGCTCACTCACAGAGACACTGACTTAATGATAACAAACTGTCCAAAAGCCTTTATGAAAACTCAGGAAACCACTTGAGAAGTTGTAGCACCTGAGGCATGCTCAAAGCTGCATTGAAATGAGTTAGAAAATCCATTATTTCTCACCCATGTGGCACCTTCCCCAAGTTAGCACAGCTTAGCACAGTTGGGAGTAAATGTCCAATTCTATAGATGGAGGAGGAGGGAAAGAAGTGGAATATATGTCCAACATCCTGGATTTTCAGAGGGTTGTCTGAGAGACTGGTTCCCATTATGTTTGACACTGAGCACTGATGCAGATCTTGGATGTTTGGGGACTTTTGAGAAAAAAAGAAAGCCCCTTGGGTTGTTGCAAAACCAGAGAACCTCCAGTACTTGAAGAAAGGCACAAGAGGGAGAAAAATGACAAGCTCTTAAAAAAGAAACACAAAACACACGTTACAATTAAAATGATAAAAGTTAAAGAAAACAGAGACACTCTTTAAAAGCAGCAAGAGAAAAACAATTTGTTTTATACATAGAAACCCCCACAGACTATCAGCAGACACCTTGCAGGCCAGAATGGAATAGCATGATATATTTAACATTAAAAGAAAACACTTCCAACCAAGAATTCCCTACTCGGCAAAGTGATCATTCAGAGTTGAAGATGGAGATAAAGAGTTTCCAGATTACCAAAAGCTAAAAGAATTCCTCACCACTAAGTGTTACATGAAAGGTTATGAAGATTTATTTAAGCTGACAAGAAAGGGTACTAATTACTAACAAGAATACTTGAGAAAGATCAAATCTCACTTGAAAGGTAAATTTATAGTAAAGGTAGTGGGTTAATTACTTACAAAGTTAATATAAATGTTAAAAGACAAAAGTAGTAAAAATAACTATAACTACAATACTTAAAAGTTGCAGAGGATAAAAAGGAATAAACTGTGACATCAAAAACACAAAATGTGGAAGAAAGTAAAATTGTTGATCTATAGAATGGGATCACACTTAAGTTGTCATGAACTTAAAACAAATTAATATAGATGTAAGTTGTTATACATAAGCCTCATTGTTAGGGGAAGCACAGTGACTGAAACCACACACCCTGGCCAGGCACCATAGTAACCGTTCGCATGAGTCATTTTACAACAGGAGGTCCTGGTAAGGAGCATGGAACTAAAAACCCACCACCAACCGGAAGAGTTCAAGAAAGGTCAAAAGGAAACACCACACGTCCAACCACCTCCCAGAATCCTCTCTGGCATCCATCTTGGCTGAACAAGGTATGCACCACCAGAAAGGACTCTGAGTCAGAATGATTGGCTAAAGACAACCCAGAAACTAATCCCATCACTGTAAAACCACATGGCAGAGCTGTTCTCCTGGGTTCCCTTACCCTCTTGCTCTCCACCTGGGTGGCCTTTCCCAATAAAGTCTCTTGCTTTGTCAGCACATGTGTCTCCTTGGACAATTCATTTCCGAGTGTTAGATAAGAGCCCAGTTTCAGGCCCTGGAAGGGATCCCCCTTCTGCAACAAATGGTAACTCTGACTGGGACTCTTCTTTGCTGCGACTGACATCCTGACCACTCGAGGTACTCAGGGGCCAGCTTGCCTGCCAATGGACCAGACCCAGCAGCCGCAACTGGGACTCTTTTGTCCCTGGTCTCCTCTTGACATGGCCAACTGGCCAGAGTGCCCTGACAGGTAAGGAACAAGAGACTTTATTGACCTCTCTCCCTTTCCCTCTCTCTTTCCTCTCCTTAACCCTTTCTATCCTTCCCTTTTTTTTCTAGTCCCCTGGTCCTGGAAGCAAGAGTCTGGTCAAAGGGCCTCAGCCTGAGCTGAGGATTGAAGACTGATCACCTCCTCTTGGCAGAGAACTAGAATTCTGGTTCTGGTCTGGTCTGATTTCTGGTAGGGCCGGGTTCCAGTCCTCCCTTCTCTAGAGGCCCAGGGTAAAGTCCCATAATGCCTGGGTGGGTGTCTGTAGGTGGCAGGAGACGTCTGTAAGGCCACCCCATTTGCCCCCTTCTCCTGCCTCCTCCCCCTTCTTCTTTCAACCTGGCTTCTTTTCCTCCCTTTGAAATCTTTGAATACCTGAGATATCTTCATTTACTCTGCTAGTACTTGGATCTGAAGTTCTCTGTCTCTATAGGAGATTTTCTGAGATACTGTATTCTTGTATTTAAGGGACTGTCTGATGAGGACTGCCAGGTCTGTGTGTGTTTTAACTCTGTGTTCGTGTTGTGATTTTTGATGGCCATTTTGCTTAGTCTGGCCACCATTTGGTTTAGACCTGCCACCATTTGATTAGAACTTGATTTTCTTTCCCTGTGCCTTGAGACCAGGGCTCTGGCTCTGTTTTCAGGAACACTTATCTAGACCATCTCTAACTCCTGCGACTGAGGCAAAATGGGGGAAACGCTTTAAAAAAATATTTATTCCAACTGTTTTCTATAAACTAGTAAATTTTATATTGTAATATCTAATTCATGACCAGGCTTAGGAAATGAAGCTAGATCTTGTGTTGTGTCTGTCAAAATATGTCTTGGTATGTCTTTGTCTCTGGGTAATATTTTTGAGGTTAATTTGTAAATGAGCTCTATTTAATTGGCTTAAAGAAAAGTAAGCACTAACAAATCAAATAATTCTAAATTAAACAATAAATTCCAGGATCATGTGAACTGGGAAATATTCAGTATTAAATATATGATATTAATGTTTGTTTGTTGACCTATCTAATATAGACATGCCTTAGAATAATCAACATTAAGTAGAATATTTTCATTGTACCTAGGTTTAATGTATGTTAAATATTATCATATCTGTTACACGTTTGTCAACAAGGAAACTAACCTTGAGTGAAGAAACTTCTTTGAAAATGCAAATGAGATATGAGCTTTTGGGTAAACTCTATTAAGAATAATTATGCTTTAGAAATGTCTGTCTAAAATATTCTCTCCAGGTTGGGTAACCTGAATTTCTAAGGGTTATGCTAAACTAAGTGTTGAAAGTCTATTGAATAGTTTGGTCATTTCCAAATAAAACAAAATTTTGAAACATTTACCACTAAGCACTAATTTCCTTTTATAGAAAAACTAAAGAGATTTGGGACTATAAATGAACAATGTTTGGTGCCATCCTAAAGTGTTCTAAGGAAGCAAGGGTTTTAGAAATTATCACTGGTATCCATGCTCACCAATCTATAAAGTGATAATATAAAAGTTAGTTCTTGGTTGCTAGAGGAAAGTAGGAAGTGTGTTTTCAGGGGGAAAAAAAAAAGAGTACTAAAAGAGTTATGCATAGTCAGGATTTTCTAAAATTGGATTACAATTAGTTAGATAAATGGATTTTGTTAGGAATGACACAGCCACAGGAAAACTGGTTAGAGCAGACTAGGTCCAAGATAGTGGAGTCGACTTTCACTAGACCTTGAGCCTCAGTATATACCCACATTGTGACGTATCAATAAGCTAAATGATACACCCATCAACATTGACTAAATCTAACTAAATGTTCTAAGCGTTTTTAATTGATCTTTTTGACAAAACTTCCTAAATTGAATTCTTTTGAAGTTCCTTTGACCTCTAGCTAACTTTGGGGTGCTTCAGAGGGCCCCTGATCTCTTTGGGATCAAAGAGAGATTTTTAAACTGTGTTTATTTGATTGGTTAAATTACATGAGTATTATCAAATGAATAATAAATCCGCTCATGTTATAATGTATGGTAAATATTACTAATATAGATACCATAGAAATTATATGGAGTTCTTAATATTTTGATATGTCCTGGTATTCTAATGGAAAACCTGATGACTTCACAAAAGTTAACAAAAGGACTGAATGAACCAGCGAATATGCTTATAACTTTTATGGTTTCTATCTGAAAACTTATGGGTTTGAATCTTATGTTTTCCAGGAGTAGGGAAAACCTTCCTCTCAAACTAATTATGACAATAATTTGGTAAAATTATACATTATAAACAAAACAATTATATTTTCTCTCTATCTGACTCCTCCAGGAATTGGAAACTCTGAGGTTTCCAGTAAGTTTATCAAATGAGTTAAGAAGGCTATCTCACTAACAGGTACAAAAATCTCAAAGAATAAAAAAAAAAAAAGCTCAAGGAATTTTTGAGACCTTCAAAAAGGAAGAAGTCACCTAAATCTGGTAGGCGAAATCTGTGATAAGCCTTTGGTGTGAGTTTCCCAGCCCTGATTTATTCTCTATAAATGTTTCAGCAAAAAAGTCTATGATCAATTATGATTATATAAATCATCAGGCCAAAATTAGTGAGGGTAGACCTATTTTGCAAACAAACTAGCCTTAATTTGGTTATATTTGATAAAAATGAGGGTAATTTTAGGGAGAAAAAGATGTTTCAATAAATGTTTGATCTCAGTTTGTTAATCTTACTTGCATCTAGTAAGACTCATTTCTTGGATAGTTCTTTGCTGTTTTGTGATATTAATGTAAGATTTAATTGAATTCTCAAAGAACACCCTAAATTTGTTTCTGAAACTTATCTCAGTAATCTGTCTTTGGATAAAGATCAGGTGCCTCATGACCTACAACAGGGACTGGAAAAAGACATGATTTAAGGGACTGTCTCCAACCTGGATAGAAGGACTTTTTTTAGCAGGTATTCTTAACTAGCTCATGCACAATGAGACTGAAGAGAAATTTACTCTTAAATTAATTTCCACTTCCAAAGGCCCCCTACACTGGACTGATCTATAGAGAAGACAGCTGACATGATCTCACCTTAAAACGATCCTCAAACACCAGGATGAGAAGACAATGACATCAGAGGTAGACAGCTTACCCAAGATGCTGGACCTGATTCGTATGATCATTTATAATGTTTTCTTGACTTCTTAGACCTTTGCATATAAATCAAATGCTTTTCTGTCATAGGCCTGATCTTATGCTGGTTTTAGAAATCTATCCAATTGTTGGGTTTGTGGCCAATTACATGCATCTAGTTCTGGGTTACCTTGGTAAATTTCTTTACTACAAGGTTCTAACTGGTTGGCTCTGAGAAAATTTACTTAAAAAATATTTTTAGTCATATTCAGGTCACTATTGATATTACTAGATGGGATTCCCTCACCGGGCCAATTAATACTGCCTACTCTGACTCTGGCCATAAGTTTGCATTTTCTTCTATTACTCAAGCTCAATCAGAGCAACAAGCAAAGTTTCAGCAAAGGAAAATATCTCCCACAATTATGGGGTGGATTTATATAGATAACATCAGGCTATGGTAATTTAGGTTTAAAGTCTCCTTTATGATGGAAACAATTAAATCACACTAAGGATTATCAGTCTAGTTGCACTAGAAAACTGGGCTATGTGCCTTATAGACAGTGCCAATATATAATTTCCCTGGAAGATAAAGATTCGTACAGAATAGACTAAGTCAGATGACCTGGGATATACTGGGCTACATCTAATGGAAGCTCTTAAGTCTTACTTGTGATTTTACTAATACTGCTGGCTATGTTATTTACATTTCACCTGTTTTACAAAACTGATGTTTCTTACACTGCCAAATGTGTGACTGAAGCCTCTGATAAAATGATATATAGTTCCATATGAGATCGATGATGGTAACAGTGTAGCTCAAGATATGGGAAGAAGCAATAACAGGGAATGTTTTTCCTGGGCCAAGAGGCTAGTAAGGCTGGTGGTCCAGAGAATTTTGGATACTGTTTAATGGCCTAGTCCAGTGACAGCACATTGAGTGGCCTGTCAACGGAATCTTTGCCAAACCCGAGAATGGACATTCTCAGCACCATGGAATAAAATGGTCATGAAATGCCCCCCTCAAAATCATGGTCAAGTATATGTGCAAAAAGGGGCTCTGCCAACTGAAAACTGACACTTGCTATCCACGTCTACAAAGATTAAATCATGGCCACTGCAACTGCTAACACTGAACTCCCCTGAAAGGAGTTCAGGGTGAAAATCAAGAATGAGACACTCTGTGCTCTGGGAAAAACTGGCAGAACAGGCCTTCAGATAATTAGATCTTTTCAGGAGAAGATTTGGAGTCCCAATTCTTGCATCTTCTCATAGCTAGAGAAATACTGACATCATTAATGGTGACATCTGCTTTGGCTATTAAAGAAAATTTTACAACTAAAAGTCAAAATAGAGTAGCTATGGTTCAGACATCCTGGGAAATAACTAGGTGATACTATGGGTGTCATTTCAGATTAGACCTTGCAATGCTAAACACTTGAGTTTTCTGAACTGTGTCAGGCTTGGACGCCACCATTCTCAAAACAATGTCTGCTGGAAGCTAGTAACTACAGCCTTACTATTTATAAAACTAGGCAACTGGCTCTCTGGCTACAAGTCTCCCTGAAGTGCCAGGTCCAGATTGGGTTTCGGGCCTATTCTTCTAAAAAGAAATGAGATTTATTTTGTCTATTAAAATCCCAGTTATCACTCCTCCAACTACTTCTAATTGGGTCTGTTACACCAAAATGGCAGCCTAAGGGATTGAGATTTTAATTATACAAGACTCAGATCTAGGACTTGGAACTCTGGAATACTTTCAGTTCAGTTTCAAGCTGAGGCAGTCCTATGCCCCATTTTGACAGGAAGTTATCACAGTCATAGTTGCCTAGTTCCCTAAGTTAAAATTGATCAGGACTCTGTGGGGCTCTGGAGTACATTTCTTGTCTGTAGGATATAGGCTTCATTCAGCCTCTTTGACCTTCCCTGAGTTCCAAAGGGTGGATTCAAACAATTGCTAACCATGAAAGGGAGGGGATACAGAAATGGAGGAGAAACAATCAAATGATGGTACAGCCTAGAGACAGGGTCCTGGCTCCTGCTCAGAGAAATAGATATAACAATGTCTTTGAGGTCTACAGAACTGGAGCCCCCACCCAGATGGAGGATGGTAACTTCAGACTAAACACAAGATTCCTGGAGCACAGCTCTGTTGCCTTACCATGAACCAATCAAAAAAGGTCACAAATTCTGTAGCCCTCATCCCAAATGTTGCCTCCTGTTTCTGGGGACCGGTGATGACCATCCTGTTAGGTCTCCTCTTTGGCCCCTGTCTATTTCATCTCTGAGAGGAGCCAACAGTTTCAAACTAAATTACTGTTATTACAAGGGTGAATGCTGGTTTCAGGCAAAAAAAAAATACCTTGACTTAGATCAGGTAGAGAGATGTCTGCTCTGCTAGGCAGGCCTACGCACATGCACAGCAGGAAGAAGTTACAGAAGAAAAAAACCTCCACCCCAATTCCCAAGAAGTATGTTGAGTATGAAGTCTCTCAGGGGGAGGGGTTGTTAGGGGAAGCACACTGACTGAAACCGCCCACCCTGGCCAGGCACCATAGTAACCATTTACATAAGTTGTTTTATGACAGGAGGTCCTGGTAAGAAACATGGAACTAATAACCCACCACCAACCAGAAGAGTTCAGGAAAGGTCAAAAGGAGACACCACATGTCCGACCACCTCCCAGAATCCTCTCTGGCATCCATCTTGGCTGAACAAGGTGTGCACCACTAGGAAGGACTCTGAGTCAGAACGATTGGCTAAAGACAACCCAGAAACTAATCCCATCACTGTAAAACCACATGGCAGAGCTGTTCTCCTGGGTTCCTTTACCCTCCTGCTCTCCACCCAGGTGGCCTTTCCCAGTAAAGTCTCTTGCTTTGTCAGCACATGTGTCTCCTCGGACAATTCATTTCCAAGTGTTAGACAAGAGCCCAGTTTTGGGCCCTGGAAGGGTTCCCCTTACTGCAACATTATGGTAACCATATAAATATTCCTTTTCACTAAAGAAAGTAATCAAACCACAAAGAAAGAGAGCAAACTTGAAAAAGAACAAAGCTACAAGCATCATGTTCCCTAATTTCAAACTAGAATACAAAGCTCTAGTAATTAAAACAGTATGTATATTGCTGGCATAAAAAGGACACATAGATTAATGGAACAAAATAGAGGATCTAGAAGTAAACCCATAACTTACAACAAAGGAGTCAAGAATATACAATGGGGAAAGAATAGTCTCTTCAATAAACCAGACAGCCACATGCAAAAGTGGTCCAAAAAACTGGACCACTATCATAAAGCATATTCAAAAATTAACTCAAAATGAATTGAAGACTTGAATGTAAGACCTGAAACCATAAAACTCCTAAAAGAAACCTTAGACAGTAAAGTCCTTGACATAGGTTTTAAGCGATGATTTCTTGAATGACACCAGAAGCAAAAGTAACAAAAACAAAATCAAACACCTGGGACAACATCAAGCTAAAAAATTTTTGAACAGCAAAGGAAACCCATAACAATGTAAAAAGGCAGAGTCCTGAATGGGAGAAATTTTGAAAATCATATATTTTATAAGGGCTTTCCTGATGGCTCAGAAGGTAAAGAACCTGGCTGCAATGAGGGAGACGTGGGTTCAATCCCTGGGGCAGGAAGATCCCCTGGAGAAGGGAATAGCAACCCACTCCACTATTCTTGCCTGGAGAATTCCATAGACAGACGAGCTCAGTGGGATATAAGTCATGGGGTCACAAAGAGTCTGAACACAACTGAGTGACTTTCACTTCACTTTCATAAGGGGTTAACATCCAAAATATATAAAGAACTCACACAACTCGACAGCAAACAATCTAATTAAAAAATGGGCAGAAGATCTGAGCAATTTTCCAAAGAATACATACAGATGGCCTACAAGTGCATGAAAAAATTTTCAATATAATTAATCATCAGGGATATGTAAATTAAAGCCACAGTGAAATATCATCCCACACCTGTTAGAGCGGCTGTTATTGAAAAGACAAGAAATAGTAACTGCTGCAAGAGTGCAGAGAAAAGGGAACCTTCATGCACTGCTGCTGCTGCTGCTAAGTCGCTTCAGTCGTGTCCGACTCTGTGCGACCCCATAGATGGCAGCCCACCAGGCTCCCCTGTCCCTGGGGTTCTCCAGGCAAGAACACTGGAGTGGGTTGCCATTTCCTTCTCCAACGCATGAAAGTGAAAAGTGAAAATGAAGTCACTCATTTGTGTCTGATTCTTAGCAACCCCATGGACTGCAGCTTACCAGGCTCCTCCATCCATGGGATTTTCCAGGCAAGAGTACTGGAGTAGGGTACCATTGCCTTAATGCACTAGTGGTGGAATAAATTGATAGAGCCACTCTGGAAAACAACATGTAGATTCCTACCCAAAATTAAAAGTGGAACTACTATATGATCCAGCAATTCCATATCTGGGCATTTATCTGAAGAAAATGAAAACACTAATTAAAAAAGGATATATTAGCCCTCGTATTCATTATAACATTATTTGCAATCGCCAAGATACGGAAACTACTAAGTGTATATAGAGAAATGAATGGATAAAGAAACTGTGTATGTATACAAGGCAATATTATTCAGCCATAAGACAGAATGAAATCTTGCCTTTGCAACAACGTGAATAACTAAGTGAAATAAGTCAGACAGAGAAAGAAAAATACCCTATGATCCCTCTTATATCTGGAATCTAAATACACACACACACACACACACACACACACCAAACAAAAGAACAAACAAATGAAGCTCTTAGATACAGAGAACTGATTGGTGGTAGCCAGAGGCAGAGGACTGGAGGTGGAAAAAAATGAATAAATTGTCTAACTGGTTTGTTTACTGTGCTAGTAAAATAAAGAAAACAGAAGCCAGCAAGTCAAGCCTCTCTAACTGGAAAATTATACTCACAAGCCTGTGGAAGATGATGCATCCCAAGAAAAGACTTTGGAGATACTCAGGATCTCTATCTGGTCTGATTAGCGAAGAAGTCAAAGTCAAATGGCCAGAGTGGTTGCTGTTTTCAAATGTGCAAGTCAGAGCAAAACATGACAAGATAGGAATAAGCAGGGAAACAGAGCCCAGTCAAAGAAAACACCCAAGTCTTCAGAAACTGACTGTGAACAAATGGCGATGAAAGATGAAAGAGAATATGTGAAACCAACACAAGACTGTAGAGATTACACTCCAATACAAGTCAATTTTAAAAAAGAAACAAAAGCACCCAAAACACTAAGATAGACGTATTACTTTACAATTATCATGTTTTATGTTTCCAGGGGTTTGTTTTATCCTTCAGTAGTCTCTAGGAAAGGTGCAAAGTCTGACACAGCAATCCTATACAAGTAAAATGGTGAAGTGCTTTTTGAACTGAGACTCAGGAAAACAGGTGTGCCAGCCATCTGCTAGTGTGTAGGGGATGCTCTTCCCCCAAATGTGGCAGGCCAGACATTGATTCACATGAGATTCCAGAACCACCAGCCTCTGAGGGAAAAGCGATGGCAGAAGCGGCCTCATTTCCCTTCGTAAACCAGGGCAGGAAAACCTGGTCAGATGCCAGGACCGCTTTAGAAAATGTCACTTGGGAACCAGGTGTGCTTTTCCACTCAAGAGTCCTCTCACTTTATCCCCAAGTAGGAGATGGTGCGGGCAGTCAGCACAGGTAGCCAAGCTCCAAAAGTCATCAGAGCCACCCCACTTTCCAGGCTCCTGCAGGGGTGCCTGACCCTGTCACCTCAACCTGCTCATTGTTTGACAAATGCCAGGGCTTCTGTGAGGACACCTCTCCCCTGTGGTTCACGGAACAGTGTCCAGACAAGAGAAAATACACCCCAGGAAGTGAACAAGAGGAACAAATGGAAGAGTTCTGTACTGGTCAGATGCAGACTCTGGGAAACATAGAACAGATACCAACACATCTTAGCTAAACGTTCAGGGTCTTTTGTTTGGAGGGTTCTTTATTTCTTTATGGAGAACTCACTGTTTGGAGGCATTTTGGACATTTACTAGGTGGAAATCACCTGAATTTGCTGAGACTTCATGAAGATAAGAGGCTTCCCTGATGGCTCAGTTGGTAAAGAATCTGCCTGCAAGGCAGGAGACCCCAGTTCAATTTCTGGGTCGGGAAGATCTGCTGGAGAAGGGATAAGCTACCCACCCCAGTGTTTGGGGGCTTCCCTTGTGGCTCAGCTGGTAAAGAGTCCACCTGCAATGCGGGAGACCTGGCTTTGATCCCTGGGTTGGGAAGATCCCCTGGAGAAGGGAATGGCTACCCACTCCAGTATTCTGGCCTGGAGAATTCATGGACTGTATAGTCTATGGGGTCTCAAAGAGTCCCCACTGAGTGACTTTCACTTTCACTTCACTTCATAGATAAAAGGGAGAGGAAATAGCAAGGGAGTGGGAAAGATGCTATGGTCAAACCTAAAATAGAATTCCCAGAAACTCACAAAATCTCCCTCAAGTAACCAAAGAGTAATTAACCTGATATCCTGTGTGGAACAAAGACCTCCTCTTTCTTTCACATTGTCTCCTTGCTAATTGGAAACTAGTTATCAGTACTTGTTAAATAAATTCTGGTTCATTTAGGTAATAGAATATGACACAGTCATTTACAGAAAGGAGACAGATAATATGTTTTGATATAAAATGTTCTCTAAGATAAAGTATTTAATGAAAAAAATGATCCAAAATAATGTGCAAAATATTTGTGGCAAAACAATGAGGATTCACGCTGTATCTGTGCCTGTGGTTAACTGTGTGTATATATAGGTGTGCAAAATAATGTATAATATATTGCATTCACAAACACACTTACATGCATATTAGAAAGGAGATTGGGAAAGGGACACTTTTCTCTGCTTACTGTTTTGCTTAGGAATATTTTTCCATGTGCATCTAACTGCATGTGTGTGTGCTAAGTTGCTTCAGTCAGGTCTGACTCTTTGGGATCCTGTGGACTGTAGCCCACCAGGCTCCTCTGTCCATGGGATTCTCCAGGCAAGAACACTAGAGTGGGTTGCCATGCCCCTCCTCCAGGGGATCTTATGTCTCTTGCATTTAGGCTAGTTCTTTACCACTAGTGCCACCTGGGAAGCCTTTGCATCTAACTAAACCTATTTAAAAACATTTCAAAAGAATATAACCCACAAAACCAAAACAGGTAATAATGTGGTAAACAATATGGTTTTTGTTATGGAGAGTCGGCAATTGAGCATGGCTATTCACATTTACTAAGCTAAACTCTTATCATGTAAACATTATTTCTCGAAATTCCCAAAGATGTTTGGAAAATATTGTGATGCTTGAAGCTTCCTGGGGTATCATGGTGTGGTCTTAAGCTATAATTGCTATGTCCTAGCACTGTGGTCTTACCAAAGCATTTGTTTTCCGATTTCAGATTTGAACCCTTAGAGAAAATGCATGCAGTGGGAGAGTCCAGACAGGCCCTTCCCAGGGTAGTTAGTTCTCAAGGCCGCCTTGGAGAAAGACCGTCAGGAACCATGGGTCAAAGCGACTGCTGACTCACATGAGGAAAAGACCAAGAAGATTTGAGTAGACAGAGCATTTAGCCCCTTGTAAGAAAGAAGGATTACAAGGTGGACAAAAGCTTCAAAGTTGAGATTAATTCTTTAGGCACTTGTATTAGGGACCAGCATCCTTCATCTTCTCAAAAACATAGGGAATGAAAATTTGAATCTCTAAAACGTTTACTTTAGAGCAAAGTGCAGCATCCACCTAGTAATTCTCAAGGATGTAGCAGCTAAGATCTAAAAATATCTTCACGGGGAGGGGTGTGCAGATGGGGCGTCGAGAGCAGGGGGTGGGGGCACAGAGAACCCAGAAAAGCAGCCATCTGAGCAGATTTCACACAATTAATAGGGAGTTTGTTGGCTGGTGGACTTTAAAAATAGAACCTCATTTCTGAGGGGTGGGTGCCCTGCTCCAGAGCCCTAGAATGAGCCTGCTGAGAGGGATGATTAAAATGAAAGATTGTGCAGCTTTAAGGAAATGTTGGCATAAAGAAATGGCAGCGATTACTGATGCTCCAGCCACCTTCTAAAAGGTTTCTGCAAATTGCTTTCCTTGGATGAAATACCAAATATCTGTTCCCAAATGTTATGAGGCAAAATAAATCACATTCCATTGACATATCCAATATGTCGTATTGGAGACCCTGAATCCAGACAAAGCAGAGCGGCCGTTACCTCGGTGCTATTACATTTCTTTCTTTTGCTTTTGTATTAAGGCTGCAAGATGAAAACGTGTTCCTTGTAAACAAACAAAATTATTTCTGCCTCCTCGCTGCATGAAATGAGAAATCAAATCCACCACTGACAAATATTTAGAGTTCAAGAGTAACTCAGAATTCATCTCCTCTGACCCCTGACTTTGATCAATGAAGAAGGTGCCACTCAGAAAGGGTGCATCATTTCTGCAAGGTCACGTTGCTGCTGTGCACACAGGCAGAATCAGAACACCGGCCGCTCAGCTAGTTATCAGCAGCTAGCTCTGCTGCTCAATAGGCTGTGCTCAGATGCTCAAGGCAGGATTCCTCGGCAAGAGCTTGCATTGTCCCTAAAATCAAAGTTTTCAGACAAAGGTGATTTCTCAAGCAGTAACCAGTACATGGCTAAGAACTGCAGAATTGATGCCTTCAAACTGTGGTGCTGAAGAAGACTCTTGAGATTTCCTTAGACAGCAAGGACATCAAACCAGTCAATCCCAAAGGAAATAAACCCTGAAAATACATTAGAAGGACTGATGCTGAAGATGAAGCTCCAATACTTTGGCCACCTAGTGTGAAGAACTGACACATTAGAAAAGACGCTGATGCTGGGAAAGATTGAAGGCAGGAGGAGAAGGGGACGACAGAGGATGGGATGATTGGATGGCATCACAGACTACTCAATGGACATGAGTTTGAGCAACCTCTGGGAGATAGTGATGGACAGGGAGGCCTGGCATGCTGCAGTCCATGGGGTCACAAAGAGTCAGACATGATTGAAAGACTGAAGAACAATAATAAAACCAGTGCATGAAGAAGGCATGTTTTGAAGTATGCAAAGAAAGAAATAGAAATATCTGGTCCTACAAAATAATTTAGTGTTAAAGTTGTATGCACTTTGGGACTATTTATTCCATTCTCTTGTAGTTTAGTTGGTAAAGAATCTCCCTGCAATGAAGGAGAACTGGGTTTGATTCCTGGGTCAGGAGGATCCCCTGGAGAAGGAAATGGCAACCTTTCCAGTATCACTGCATGGAGAATCCCATGGATAGAGGGGCCTGGCGGACTGAAGTCCAGGGGGTCACAAGAGTCAGACACAGCTCAGTGACTGCACCACCACCACCACCACAAATGTACATACTGCAGCATAATGCCATGCACTGTGTTCAACCAGGTGCAGAAGCTGCTGTTGGATCACCCTGACCAGCAGGCACCCCACTTCCCAGCCACTGTGAGTGTTGGATGCTAAGAACTCCCTGCTCCAGAGCGTTTACCTGCTCTTCTGCAAATGCCTGAGAATCGCAAACGACTCTTTGATATGAGGTCTCAAAAGGCCAGGCCCTGTGCCTGAACTCAGTGGTTTTATTTGCAGTCCAGAGCTCCCCAAGAGATCAGGCTGAGGCCCAGCTCCAGCTGTGACAACATGGTTGTTCAGCTCCTTCCCCTGCCCTGTTTTGCTTCCTTTACCTCCCCATTGTCTTGAAGCCCCCTTCAATAAATCAAGTGCTTCCAGGGACCCTGACCTCGAATACCAAGTGCATATGCAAGAGAGGTCAAGTGTCAGAGAGCAATTTGTAATATCCTACATCTTCATTCATCCCACTTTAGTCTCCATGCAAATGTGTATTTGAGACAGAGTTCTGTGTGTTTCTGCTGGAAGTACATGACTGTGCTCTCCTTGTCTGCTAATATAGAAGGTTTCCCAGTTTTTCTGCTTAGTCACATGTTTCCTGAATTGTCCTTCGAATTATGCAATGTCTTTTCTTTATATTTTCCCTAAAATCAAATAAAACCCAGATTTCTGGTGTGGTCATGAATGGAGCAAAGACCTGAAGGTACAAATGTGAATTTTCAGTCACTGACATTCAATAGGAGTTTGGGTGGTTCTCCTGCCTTCTGTCTTCGGTTTTCCTGATATGCAGTACAGCGCCCACTACCAGGTGCTGAGACCGTGATCAACATGGCAGATTGAGGGCCTTGGCAAATACAGTGACGGAAAGCTCATGCATTCCCTTGTTTAAGATTCTGTGGCTGTCAGCAACAGAAATGACTCTGGCCTGCTTAAAGAAAGGGGGTTTCTATTGATTAGGAAGGGGGTGTGCAAAGGATTGGATGGCATGCACAGCAACAGGGTAAAGGAGGCCGCCTGGTCTGGCTTAAGTGCACCGCAGAATGCTTCTTCCCTCTGCTGTCAAGAATCAGGGGTCTGGGAGAGCGTCCACTAGCCAACCGAGGTTATGGTCCCACTGTTTGACTGTGCTGGGTCAATGAGAGGAGGGATCTTGGGACAGGGTTGTCTGACCTTAACTGCACATTAAAATCACATGCCGGGAGCTTATAAAAACCTGATACTTAGGTCATACCACAGACTAATTACATCAGAATACCCAGAGGTGGGACCAAGACATTTGATATTTTTTAAACTCTCTAAGAGACTTCATTGTATAATTTGTGTAGCCAAGATTGTAAAATACTGATCTAGAGGGAAAGCTTTCAGAGAGCACTTCAAAATTCTTTGGTAGGAGGACAGGCTATAATCCTTACCATCTTAGCATGACTCTTCCAAACTGGACAGAAGGCATCTTCCCCAAACCGAATGGGGTTGCACTAAGAAGAAGGGCCAGTCAATCAATCAGTAACACAAAGATCCATTGCACTTACCATCTAATCAAACATGGTTCCAGAGATTAGAGCAAGCTCTGGCATATAATAGCTGCTTAATAAATATTTGTTGAATAAGTGAATAAATAAACAGTAAAAGGTTCTCAAAATGTCATATTTAATTCCACCAATAAAATTACTGACTTTTTTTATTTGAGCTGAGAAAATCTCTATTACAGATTAAAAGGAGTAAACTTTTGTCAAAAAGAGAATGAAACAAAGATATGTAGGGGAATTAGGTGTTGCATCCATGAGAAATTATTAGGAGATGTATGGGATCTATTGAGCTGCATACTTTTCTATTAGACACTAGTCTTGTTTACCATCATATTTGAAGAATAGTTTCTGCTGGTGTCAGCTTGTAATACTACACTTTTTTGTTTACATTTTCAATACATCCATCTGTTTTGATTGGTCAAATAAAGCCATTTGTTTCAAGATTCTGGTACCTTGGTGCTCAGAGTGTGGTTGGAGGACCATTACAGTCTCTAATAGAAGTGAAAATTTTCCCTACAGAATTTGGAGCCCCATCCCTAATCTATTGAATCAGTACCTGCATTTTAATAAGACCCACAGGAAAATCATAAACGTATTAAAGTGTGAAGACAACTAGCCTAGCCCACATGGCTCCATATGGCTAAAATAGCCTAACTTACCCATCATTCAGACTAGGTGGAAAGAAGTTTGGGACCCCTGAACATGGCGCCTTTGCTCAGTCCTCTCAACTCGAATCCCTTTGATTCTCCCAAGACAAAGGGAAAATGGATGCAGAGAGAGTCTGGCTTCTGATGAGGTTCTGGACATGAGTGAAGTTGTGAAATTTTTGATCTCATAATCTGAGCAAATAAGTGGAGAACAGCATCAGAAACTAGTCAAGGACTTTTAACAGATTCTGGGGGAAAACTTGGCATGCAGAAACCTGTAGCCCTGAAGGGAATGTTGATGTCAATTCTGGATGAATGTGCTAGATTTCCAAAAGTCCAAGTGGGAAGTGAGCAAGTGAGCTGGGTATTTCCTTCCTTGAGATGAGAGAGGTGGAGAATGCCAGTCTGCCTAGTTCTATCCATGTAGTCCATCAAGGTAGAGATCTCTCTGCTTTCCATTGCCTATCAGTTCAAAATATCTAGATTCAAGCTGAATCAAAAAAACACATCCATAAGCATACCATGGGAAAAAAATGTTGATCTCTAAGGAAAAAGAGCAAGTATGCAAACACTCTTAAAGGTGAAAAAAGTAATCTCCTATGAAAGAAAGTCTTATCACCAACATTAGATGGAAGAGGCTGTTAGAGCATCTACTTATACCCAGCTAAACTATCATTAATCTCTCCACGTGAATAAAAGTTATACTAGAAGAGGAAAGAATTTGGAGACAGCATCACTTAAGAATCTTATCTGAGAAAAGCACTGAAAAGTTTCTATTCCA
Source organism: Antilocapra americana (assembly GCA_007570785.1). NCBI lineage: Eukaryota > Metazoa > Chordata > Mammalia > Artiodactyla > Antilocapridae > Antilocapra > Antilocapra americana. Next base: position 1,911,603 of record ML663049.1, read on the forward strand.
ACAACAAATGAGAAAATTCAGAAACCTGGAGAGATAAAAATGTGATCAATAATTATATACAACATGCATGTTGCATGTACATATGTGTGTATACATACATGATAAATAAGAGTTCATATAGCTATTAAGCTATGTAGATAAATATTCAAAAATAATAGAAGTTTATATAGCAACATGTAATATCAGAAATTAATGACACCAAGTCAGAAGGATATATTTAAGATAAAGTTAACATTTAACAAGTTAGTAAGTACTACACTTTATCTCTCAAGCCTATGAGAAATGGTTACCCAAGAGGCAGCAAAAAGATTTCAACAGCTTTCTAGGGGAAGAAAAAAAATGAAAGGGAGGAGAATAGAAATAGGCTTATAAAATCTCATTTTTTTTGGAGTAAAGTGAGGCATGAAGAAAACAGTGATTTTTCTTCCCAAGAGGGAGAGGGAATCTCCTTTTTTAAGAATACTAGACATTGCTATATAATCATTTGGATCAAGAGAATAACTATTAATTATCAATGACAAGGACAAATACAGCAAACTTTTCCAATTAGCAAAGAGGAAAAGAGAATAAACAGGAAAAATGAGACAAAGAAAAAGAAGAAACAACACTCTGTCTAATAGTAAACATAAAATAAGATCAAAGCAATACACCCAGTATATCAGTCACTGTATAAAACACGAAAGAGGAGGAATCTACCATGAAAAGACAGAGAAAACTATTTCTTTATAAAATAAACCACAGCCAGATGTTATATATAAGGAAACTTCTCAAAATAACTCTGAAATAATACAAAGATAAATGGAGTGAGGAAAGAGATATCAGAAAACTGAAACAAAATGGAAATAAAAGTGGCAATATTAATATCAGCAAAGTGTAATTTAAAGGTAAAAGGTCCAAACAGGATCAAAAGAGACAATATAGAATTATAAATGGCAAAGTGGAGAAGTAGCAGCAGTTTAAATGAGATGAGCCAAACACTGTAGCTGCTCAATACATACATTTATTTTAAAAGACAGAAAAGCTTGTTAGAAATATAATAATGGTGGAAACACCAATGTGCTTCTCTCACAACCGAAAGATCTAGTTTAAAAAAAAAGTCACTAAAAAATACAAATAATAAGCAAGTCAATATGTCACTTTGTTATTGAATGTGCTTTTAAAACTAGTCATGGAACATTTCAAAGGTTGGTCATATATATGGCCACTGAGGGGAAAAACAGAAAAATGTGTAAGTAGACAGTTTTTATTTACTGCATTCTCTGTCAGTAGCAAATAAAATTAAAAAGAAAATACAAATGGTAACCAATAAGACCTTAATGACTTGACAATGAGGCAGCCTGCTTCGAGGTAATTGATCAAAAAGGAAATTAAAACTTGCCTAGAAAATAATGAAAAAGAACACTCCTAACAACAAAACCTACAGAACACATCAAATGCTATATTCGGAGGAAAGTTTATAGCCTTCATTGCCTTCAATATTAAAAAAGAAAACTGGTGATAAAAGCAATTTTTCACCTGAAAACTGAAATACAAAGGGCAAAATCAAGCAACACTTAGGTAAAGGAAATTTTATAATATTTTGACATGGGGAAAAGTAGTGAAAAGGATAAATTAAAATATGATTCTGATAAAGGAAAAAAAAACCGAAGTAAAGGGAACAAAGGAAAGAGTGAGCTACAGCCACAGTACAAAGGAGATTAACAGCATCATAAAAACACAATATGTGACTTTATGACTGCAAAAGAAAATGAATCATTTTTAAGCAAAATATTTCTAGCCCACCAACTTTTCATGATTTCTACTGTATTTTACCAGTTTACTGTTCTTTTAAAGTGTTGCATTTTGATCAACAATCTTCTCTTTCCTGCCCAACTCTTCACCCTTGATTGACTTTTTCCTTCAATCAAGGGTCATTTTGGTTTTATTGGTGGAATGTAGGTGGAGGACACTTTGTTTATTCCAGCTCAGATTCAATAGGGGTAGATTTTGTACTCTTACATCTCACTTCTAAGTTCTTAGAGCATTTCTCTCTTGTACCCCATTTAGCCCATACATGGCATCACTCTCTTTTAATATTTCAAAGTTCTTTCACATTCAATGTAGTAAGAATTTTTGACATTTTAGATTGTAGAGAAAATGTTTATATGAAAAGCAAAATAAATAGTTCTGATAAACTGAGAGGAAGTTTTCCATAAATTTTTTTTTTTCAATTTTTGACTATGCTTTGTGGCATGTGGATCTTAGTTTCCTGATCAGGGATGGACCCTGTGCCCCCTGCAGTGGAAGCACAGAGTATTAAACACTGGAACAGCAGGGAATTCCTTCTACTAGTTTTTAATTATTGAACACATTTCATAGGCACTAGATAAGAGCTATGTTATCTCACAACTTACTCTTAGGAAGTTAAAATAGCCTCTTTATCCAGATAGAGAAAAGCCAACATAATCAATATTAAATGTGTTTGCTCTTTGCATCAGTAAGCATTTGCTGTGTAACAAACTATCCCCAAATGAGTAACTTAAAACAATAGCCAGTTATTTAGCCCACAGCTGTGTGGATCAGCTGTCTGGGCTGGGTTTGGCTTGGTTAGGTGGCTCTGCTTCTCTTACTGGGCTTCCTCCATCCCCATGGTCAGCTGATGGTCAGCTCTGCTCTCTGTCTAGGGATTTGGCTGAGGCAACTGGGCTGGCTCAACTCTTGGCCATGTGATCGCCAATCTTCTATAAAACTAATTCATTCTTATTCACATGGCACATTGGTCATGGTTCCAGCAGAGAGCAATAGGGAGCTGCTGGGGAGGCATAGACTTGGGCCTGACGCAGTTTCATTCACTTAGTCCAGTTCCATTCAATTGCTCTCCCTCTTGCTTCTCCAGCCAGGACTAACACAGCAATCCCTGTGCCTCTCACCTTTAAATTCCATGGGCCCAGGTCATGTTTTCCAAGTGGTAGTCCCCTCCTCACCTAGCTTCATGCTTATCTCACCAAAGAGGTGGGGGGAGATGCACACTCTCCAAGCAATTTTCTCCATATATGAGTAATGTGTGAAGGGGTTAAAAACTAGTTTCTTGTTTTTCTTAATTTGTGTTCCCCCAGAAGCATCAGGAGATGTGAGTGCAAGAAGATTAATTAAGGATGTGATCCCAAGAATCTGAGAGGCAAGAAGAGAGACAGGGAGGAGTGGGAAGCCAGAACAGGCTGTGTTTTCAATGTAGCTATCACTATGGAAAAGAATTCTGAGAGTCAGGGTAAGACATAGACCTCCAAGTTGCCCCACATGGGGATGATGGAACTGGGGCACACATGCAACATCCCATCTGTGTATAAATACACCATTTATACAGTCAACTTATTGTTGATTGGAGGTACTGTATGTGAGCTGTGCCTAATTCCCTGACACTTCCACTGTGCTATGAACACTTTCAGGCAGAGCAGGCACCAGAAGTCAGAGAAAACCATCAGACAAGGAAGGCAGGTGCTGGAAAGAGTCAAGAACACAGCAATAGCTTCTGGCTGTCATGCTTGTCTTTTGTAAATGCTGTGGCAACTCCATCAGACTTCAAAACAACGGGAAACATTGGTTTTAGCATTTTATTACAGATGCTATACACTCAAAGGGCATGTAACCTCATCTTCTTTCAGAAATGTGTCTCTTCCTTCTATCCAGTCTCTGTTATTTTTTTTTTTTTTACCAGTTACACATTGTTCCCTTCCCTGTCTTCAGAAAGCTTTGAATACTAAAGTTGAGATTTATTGCCTCCTCCCTCTCTTCTACCTGTCTTCTCTCTTAACATCCATTCTCTCCTGCCAATATCTTGTCCTCTGATATATGTCTCCCATATACTACAGAGTCTGGCCAATAGTAGAGATTCAACAAGTATTTCTGGAATAAAAGAATTAATAAGTGAGCTTCATTATTTGTTTGCAACCAGGCATCAGGGTATTTTCCATGAAAATATCAGATACAAAATATCCTTGTGCTTCCTCTTCTCAGCTCCCTGGAGAGGTGCAACCTCTCATTACCTGAAAGTCTGTGTTAGTTTTAACCAGGGGTTTATCATGGAAGAAATTCAACCTGACACTTCCCATTTGTCATAGTCATTCTATTTCCTGCAACTTTAAAGATTTTTTTTTTCCTGCAGGTTTATGCCTATCACTTGGAGAGGGCAATGATACCCCACTCCAGTACTCTTGCCTGGAAACTCCCATGGACGGAGGAGCCTGGTGGGCTGCAGTCTATGGGGTCACTAGGAGTCGGACACGACTGAGCAACTTAACTTTCACTTTCCACTTTCTTGCGCTGGAGAAGGAAATGGTGACCCACTCCAGTGTTCTTGCCTGGAGAATCCCAGGGACGGGGGAGCCTGGTGGGCTGCCGTCTGTGGGGTCGCACAGAGTTGGACACAACTGAAGCGACTCAGCAGCAGCAGCAGCATGCCTATTACTTTCCATTTTGAAAGCACAGATTACTGAGCATCTTAGGCATTAATACTCTAGGAATAATATGCTCTATATATTATCTATATTTAATATAATATACTCATTATACTCTTGGAATAAGAACTGCATTTCTCTCTACCTCACCTTCTTCCTCTTTCCTTCCCTTTTTCCATCTCTCTGTCTCTCTTTCAGAAATACACATAGACACACAGCAGTTAAATCATGCATTTTCATGCTGTTCTCTCTGCCAAGAATTTCATTCCTCTCGTCATCACCTATACACCTCAATTGTTTTTTAGTACACTTTCTTTGAGGTAAAACACCCACATGGAAAAAGCAAATAAATCATAGAGTATAGCTGGGTGAATTTTCCCAAGGGATGTGAAGCCAGGGTGCCTTCCTCAGGCACACCTTCGGCCTCTCTGCTGAGGGCTCCTGGCCCTTCCCGTTGGACCATTGACAACCTCACTAAGACTCAGTCTCTTCCGTGGTCCTCATCCACGTGTGGAAGATCCCAAACCCCACCTACTTGTGAAAGGCAAGAAGGCTACACTGCTCAGCTCCGACCATATTGTTAGTTCTGTTTTCAGGTTCAGAATGCTACCTGCTTACTTTCTAGCTCCATTGTCAGTCTTACTGTCTATTGCCTGATCTTCATCATATAAGTTCCCCTGCTTTCTGTGATTTCTTTGAATGTGCAGCATGTGTGATAATTCACTCGGAGGGTCCTCTGTTTCAGAGAAAGTTTCCCAGGGGCATCTTCAGACCTTTGCATATAATATTTATTTCACCATTTTGGAGAGTAAGTGCCACAGCCTCTCAGTCTATTTCACCATCTAGCCCCATCTATCTATTCTGAGCCTAGAGCAGAGCTTGACTCATTGCTTGTACTCAAATATTTGCTCAATGAATATGGAATGAAGCTTTGCCTGCTTTCCACGTGGGGACCTTTGGCTTCTCCCTGATCTTTGAATGGGAGCAACTCTCTTCCAACATTCAATTACTGAAAAACATCCAAATAGCTTTTTAGGGTATGAGTGTGCAAGGGGTGATTAGGTGAAAACGCAGAGAAATGTGAGTGACAGAAAAGAAAATCCAGGAGTATAAAAATTACTATGCTGTTTTGGAATAGTTTCCTAGTCATTTCCTAGTTTCTGTGTTAAGAACTTTCTATCAGCTGTAAATACCTACACCCTTCCCAACATAGACACATACACAGCTACCCACACACCCAGCTAGCGTTATGCTTTAAACAACACTGATGAATCCTTATGATGCTGTTGTCTACTTCTCATGAATCCCCACTGTCTTAGCTCTAGGCAAGTTCTCCAGAGTAAGCATGCAGTCCACAAAAAAAGAACAATAAAGGTAATGTGTTTAAAATATGTTTTCTTTAGCCCCCTGCCTCCACTGCTGCACCAAGCACACATTCTTTAACACATTTAAGGAGTCTAACTTCTCCTTTTCCGACTCCCACCATGTTCCATTTATTTATCATTCCCACAGAATCCTCCAATTTATTTTCAAAGAGTATAGCACTCTGCTTTAAATCTGAGTGTTTCTGTATTTGTCCATGACATCTTCCCTTGAATCTATTTGCATGTTACATTTAGCTAATATTCTTTATTGTCTGTGGCCATGGGCTTCAGCAGTCCTTGTGGGTCTAGCTGGGGTCTTGTAATTTTCAAGCCTCTCCTCTCTACCCTCATGCCAGCAGGTTTCAAGAGGGAAAATGGAAAAAAAAAGCCATTATTTCACTATATTTTCCTGAAAGTCCTAGTCAATATTTTAAAATATCTTTGTAGTTACTAAGATGCTCTGATTTGAATACTCTCACATCACAACTGAATTCTATTTCCCTTGCTGGAAAATACAAAGAGCTCATCAGTAAATAAAAGCATTTTACAGGCTATCTTCAAAGGAAGTTTTGAAGTGAACACTGTCTGATCCTCAGCCACATTCTCAGGATAACTCTTAAGCCAGTGACCCAGAAGGGGCTGAGTAGTAGCTTCTGAGCTTTAAAATTCTGTGAAGTTACCTCTTATCTTTGATTACTATTTTTCTCTGTCCATATTTATAGCCTCTTAGGGTACAATTAGTCATTCAGAAACTACAAATCAGATTGTTGGAAGGAGAAGCTGAGTCAGCCATCCATCATAGACCTGTTCTAGAATCTAGAAGGGGAAGCAGAATATCATAGTGCTGAATTTTGGGAATGCCATTTCTCAAGTTCCCTCTTGGAGCCAGCTTGTCCAGAGATTGTTCTATGCCCTGAGCAAATCCTTTATCTGATGAGAACCTGATATATAAATGGACCCAATATGGCATACACATATACCAAGCCTCTGCCATAGAAGTAGCCAATGGTCACAGTTCTGTGTAGGCATACTTCCTCTGCTCTCTCTGCCTCTTCTCCTATATCACAGCTGGATGTTCACTGCTACCCCTACAAGGACTCCCACATGGATCTTTTAAAGAAAAAGGTTCAAGTGTACAAGCAGTTCCCCAAACTGGGTTCTACAGAGTGCTGAGGTCACATGAAGATGCTGCATGGAACTTGAGGGGCACTCGTGGGAAAACTGTTTATGAGCCTCCAGGTCACATCAGGTGAGAGAATATAACTTTGCCTTATCTGTCCTATATATGGAATTATTTACATCATTCTGATTTAAAAACAAAAGATCACCTGATAAAGAGAAATCGATAAAGATTAAGCTTCTGCACCGTAGATGATGTGGTATTGCATCAGCTATCCACAGAGCAAAACTCTTAATGGGGGGATCTCTATTAAATATACTGTGGCTAATAATGGTTGGGATTTTCTTTTATTTATTTATTTAAATTTTCTTTACTTTATTGTGTTGGTTTTGCCATACAATGACATGAAACTGCCATGGGTTTACATATGCTCCCCCTCCAGAACCCACCTCCCTCCTCCCTCCCGATTCCCTCCCCCTGGGACATCTTGGTGCACCAGCCCAGAGCATCAACCCTGGGCTGGTGATTGATTTCACATATGATAATTAACATGTTTCAATGCCATTCTCCCATATCATCCCACCCTCGCCCTCTTCCACAGAGTCCACGAGTCTGTTCTATACATCTGTGTTCCTTTTGCTGTCTCGCATGCAGGGTTCTCGTTACCATCTTTCTAAATTCCATATATATGCGTTAGTATACTGTATTTTTGTTTTTCCTTCTGACTTACTTCACTCTGGATAATAGACTCCAGTTCCGTCCACCTGAGTAGAACTGATTCAAATGAATTTTTTTTAATGCTGAGTAATATTCCATTGTGTATATGTACCACAGCTTTCTTATCCATTCGTCAGAGCAATTTCATTTTATCTTCCTTCTATCCTTTCCATCAATGAGCTAATCAAACCAAAGGCTTTTTCTCCTCTGCCTGAGGATTTCGATTAAATGCTTATGTTCTAAAGCCTCTAAAATGCCAATAATTGGATGAAAGGGGACTAGGAATGGGAGGGGATATTTTCCAGCTACAGTCAAAACAGATGGATGCCCCCCCCCAACTCACTAAGGACATTGGGAGTAATCAATCAAACTCAAAATTAAATCAGCTTTGTTCTGGATATAGCATAAGGCTCAAAGGTGGCTGTAATAGTCAATGGTTCTGAGAACATTCAGGCTGGTGGGGAAGACATCTTTGACCAAAGTGTCTGAAACTCATCACAAAGACAAGAACCTAAACACCTAAAATCTGACCTCTTATTCTCTTGCTTTGATTGATTCTGTAGAATATGTGGCATTTTTCTTCCTTCACACCCACTCTACACTCAAGATTGTTGAACTTAATAGCAGCAGCATTTACAGCCTGTAGATAAAGCATTACAATGTTCCCTGAAAATATGCTCAAAGGCTACAGTTGAATAATAATTAAATGGCCTAAAATAGTTTCACGGCACTAAAAAAAAAAAAAAAGAACTATTAGCCAGAATATGAGAAATCTTGTTTTAATTGGGGATGGAGAGGTATGTGTGCATGTATGTGTTTATCATGGCTATTAAACCTAATCTGGTGTTCACTGAAATGTAAAATAAATGAAGAATCACACTATACTGTTTATGTCAACCAAATGGTGGGAGACTAAAGATCATTGGAGATCTATTTGAACAGGTGTGCATGGGTTTTTTTTTCTGCCAAGGGGATGGACCTGCCAGCAACAAATTCTGTTCCCCATCCCCTCCTAGTTCCAGCTAGTGAGACTGTGTTTGTTGGGTTCTGACTTCAGCTCAGAACTGAGTGTGGGTGTTTTGGGGGCTGAGCTGGTGAGCTGGCTGAGTGAAAAGGCTGATTCACATAGACACACACCCACACACATCCACACGCATAGAGGCACACAGGGATAAATCAGGTGTCACCTCATAGGACCTTGGTTCTGTTTCCGTTTCCATAGTTTTAGGCAGAGAAGAGGGGAATAAGAGAGAAAAAGAGCAAGTTTTCCTATAATCTGCTTGCAAATAGAGTAGGACATCCTTAACCACAGTGGAAGGGCATCCATAAATAAAACTTTCATGAGTGGTTTGTGGCTTCCTTAAGTATACATACACAAAAATAGAATACATAGTTTTGTGTTTTTTTAAGTTTTGTGTACATACAAAAATATTTTAAAATTCTAGTATATTTATATTTTCATCTAGAAATGGAATATCCCTCTGTCTTTCAAATTCCACTCAGTGTTGTTTCTTGGTATTTGAGATATCATACAGAATTATGTGAGAGGATTGATTAGGAATCTGTGTTTAATCAAAACTCTTGAAAATTAGTTTTCTTTCAAAGATTATTTGAAGAGGAAAGCAAGATGTACTGATACCAAGTGGAGACTGAGTTTTAACATAATGAAAAATGATCATTCTTAACTTTTTGATGCAATTTCCAAGTTATGTCTACCCAAATTTAATGACACCCAAGGAAGTATTAAAACATTGGTTTTATCCTCCAGTGTTTCCATCTGGCCCAACTGAAATCTTCTATGATCTAGCATTGCAGAAATGAAGAAGTAGTCATTTTAGGGGTGAGCAGAACTGGGTATGACATTGTCTATTCCAAATATAGGCCGTTTCACCCTGGGTAAGACCTATAACCAATCCAAGCTTCAGTTCCTCCTCTGTAAAATAGGAGTCATAATGTACTGTCTGGATGGCCTGTCCATTGATGTAATGAGTTATTAAATTTTCCTACTATCATTGTACTATTGTCAATTTCTTCTTGCATGTCTGTTATATTTGCTTTACGTATTTAGATGCTCTTATGTTAACAAATATATGTTCTTTTTCTATTGATCCCTTTATCATTATATAATGCCCTTCTTTGCTTTCATTATAGACTCTGTTTTAAACTCTTGTCTAATATTACCACCTCAGCTTCTTTATCATTTCAATTCACATGAAGTATTTTTTTCCACTCCCTCACTTTTAGTCTATGTGTGTATTTACATCCAAAGTGAGTCTCTTGTAAGCAGCATATACATAAGCCTTGTTTGTTTTTTAATCTAATCAACGCCTTTGGAACCCACTGACACTTAAAGTGATTATTGATAGATATGTACTTGTTGCCATTTTGTTACTTATTTTATGATTGTTTTTGTCATTCTTCTCTGTTTTCTTCTTCAAGTTTATTCCCTCTGGTTTAATGATGTTCTTTAGTGGTATATTTGTATTCCTTTACTTCTAGTTTCTGAGTATCTATGGTAAGTTTTTGAATTTTGGTTATGATGAGGTTCATATATATTGACCTATATCTTCCTGTTTTAAACTGATAGTTTGAATCAGTTCTACTCAGGTGGACGGAACTGGAGCCTATTATCCAGAGTGAAGTAAGTCAGAAGGAAAAACAAAAATACAGTATACTAACGCATATATATGGAATTTAGAAAGATGGTAACGAGAACCCTGCGTGCGAGACAGCAAAAGGAACGCAGATGTGTAGAACAGACTCATGGACTCTGTGGAAGAGGGCAAGGGTGGGATGATACGGGAGAATGGCATTGAAACATGTTAATTATCATATGTGAAATCAATCACCAGCCCAGGGTTGATGCTCTGGGCTGGTGCACCAAGATGTCCCAGGGGGAGGGAATCGGGAGGGAGGAGGGAGGTGGGTTCTGGAGGGGGAGCATATGTAAACCCATGGCAGTTTCATGTCATTGTATGGCAAAACCAACACAATAAAGTAAAGAAAATTAAAAAAAAAATAACCTGATAGTCATCTAAATTCAAACACATTCCAAGAGATTTACATTTTTCTAACCCTCCTTTCTCATATTTTCTGTTTTTGGTATCATATTTTACATCTTCATGTTTATTATCTCTTAACTGTTTGTTGTAACATAATTGATTTGATAAGTTTTGTCTTTTAATCATTGTACTATTTTATTTAAGTGATTGGTCCATAGCCTTTACTATATATTTGCCTTTACTAGATACTTGCATGGTAGTTGAGTTGCCCAGTCGTGTCAGACTCTTGTGACCTCAAAGACTGTACCCTGCCCGACTCCTCTTCCCAGGAAAGAATACTGGAGTAGGTTGCCATTTCCTTCTCCAGGGTATCTTCCTAACAAAGCAATCAAACCTGGGTCCCCTGCATTGGCAGACAGATTCTTTACTGACAACTACAATTTGCGTTTACTAGTGGGGCTTTTCCTTTCTTCTAAATTATTGCTTCTTGCAGCCTTTTCTTTTCCATTAAAAAAAGACCTTTTTTATTTTTTTTTCAGAGTTTTTATTTATTTATTTTTTTAATTAGTTTTGCCATACAATGGCATGATATCGCCATGGGTTTACATATGCTCCCCCTCCAGAACCCCCCTCCCTCCTCCCTCCCCACAGGAAATCTCGATGCACCAGCCCCGAGCATCAATCCTGGGCTGGTGATTGATTTCACATATGATAATTGACATGTTTCAATGCCATTCTCCCATATCATCCCACCCTTGCCCTCTTCCACAGAGTCCACGAGTCTCTTCTATACATCTGCGTTCCTTTTGCTGTCTGGCATGCTGGGTTCTCGTTACCATCTTTCTAAATTCCATATATATGCGTTAATATACTGTATTGTTGCTTTTGCTTCTGGCTTACTTCACTCTGGATAATCCTTTTTGTATGGTTGGTTTAGTACTGACGAATTTTTTTAGATTTTGCTTTTCTGAGAAGTTCTTTATCTCCTTTCCAATTCTGAATAATAATCTTGCTGGGTAGAGTGTCCTAGGTTGAAAGTTACCCCTTTTCAACACTTTATATTATGCCACTCCCTTCTGGCCTGCAAAATGTCTATGGAATACTCAGCTAATAGCTCTATAGGGGTTCTCTGGCTACATGACCTTTTTGTTTTCTCTTTGGCCTTTAAAATTCTCTTTAAATTTTGCCATTTTAATTATGATATGTCTTGGCGTGAGTCTATTAGGGTTCATCTTGTTGGAACCCTCTATGTTTCCTGTACCAAGATATCTGTTTTCTTTGGCTTTGAGAAGTTTTCAACCATAACCCCAGCTCCGTGGGCTCCTTTCTCCATTGTTGTAACCTGGGACTGTGGCATCTGATAAATGGCTCAAGGTCCTCACTCCCCAGGGAGGATTTCTGAGCCCAGAATATCCCCCTGACCTCCTGGGATGCGGGATCCAAACTGATCACTTCTCTTCCCTTCCCATCCTACTTTGTGTGGATATTTCCCTTATAGTCTTGGTTGTAGAGGAGTCTTCCTGTTAGCATCCAGATTCTTTTCAGAGAGGCTAGCTCCATCTGCACGTGTATGTTGGATGTGCTCTTGGGGCAAGGTGAACTCAGTATCCTCCTACTTCATCATGCTGATCTCCTCCTCAATTATCCATGTTGGAATAATTTTTATCCTAATTATTTTAAATTTATATTTTCTTATCTTTGTTATCAACTAATAACATTAAGATGACCTGGTTAGCTCTGCCTTGAACAGAAGTTCCTTAGATAGCGTGGAATCTCTGAGCGCTCAGCTCTCTAAGCAAAGTCAGGGCCTCTCTGCCTCTCCCACTTGACCAAAAGGAAACTCCTATTATTTAAACTACCCAGAGTCCAGACCAGCAACTCTTCCTGGGCAATGTCTTCTTCCCTTAAAAGAGAGGATTGATATCTGAGCTTAGCAGGAAAGTTTGGATGAGAGGGTATCAAATAGCCTTAGAAAGGAGCATCTCCTAGTGTGTGCATCCTGAAATCTTACTAGAAGTTTGACCTCGAGTAAATTACTTACCATCTTTGTATCACGCTGTTTTCATTTTCTAAGTGGAGATGATAAGGTCTACGTCACAGACTTGTTGGAGGTTTAAGTGTGAAAATCTATCCAATTTAATGCAATGACTAGCATTTTAGCAGCACTTCATAAATAGGTGTTATTGATCATTCTTTATCTAAGCTGTTTATGCTTTATTCCTCTTATATCCTAATGGTCTTTTGACTTTGATTGTAAAAATATTTGCTCCCTATGTTTTCTTTCTTCCCTTTCTTTTGTCCTTACCTTTCCCTATTTTTAAATTAGAAAAGAGCTAAGAATTTAGAAAGTCAGAAAGAATTGCAAAAAAGACATATCTATCTCAACCATACACAACACACACACACAAACACACACATAATCAAGACAGCCTTGCCATTGGCTTTGGGTCAATTCAAGCCTTAGCTTACTTCTCAGCTTCACCATTTGCCACCTATATAACCACTGGCTATTGTTTAATCTTATGCAAAATGCAAATGGGTTCATAACTCCAACTCTGTAGTTACAGCTCAATGAGATAATTGCTACTAGAAAACCCCTGTTTTCTAGATTGAGTTTCCCAATGTAGAAAACAGGGGTACTAATGACACCAATTTAAGAGTTAATAAGACAATAAGCTGGAAATTGACTGTCATACATGAGATCAATAAATGATGGTTGATATGACCCAGTAATCCCACTCCTGGATATATACCTAGAAAAGATGAAAACTCCAATTTGAAAAGATACACACAGACCAGCTGTGTGTACCACAGCACTATTTATTATAGCCAGGACACAGAAACAACTCAAGTGTCCATCAACAGACAATTGGCTTAAGGAAGTGTGATGTATGTGTGTGTGTGTGGAATATTTGTTGCTGTTGTTTAGTTGCTAAATTGTGTCTGTGCATGCATGCTCAGTTGTGTCAGACTCTTTGGAACCTCATGGAGCCTGCCAGGCTCCTCTGTCCATGGGATGATCCTGGCAAGAATATTAGAGTGGGTTGTCATTTCCTCCTCCAGGGATCTTCCCAACACAGGGATTGAACCCATGTCTCCTGCAGCTCCTGCATTGGCAGGCAGATTCTTTACCACTGAGCCACCTGGGAAGCCCCTAAGTTGTATCTACTCAGACAGAAAAAAAAGAGTGAAATATTGCTATTTGCATCAATATAAATGGACCTAGAGAATATTATACTAACTGAAGTAAGTCAGAGAAAGACAAATATATGATATCATTTGTATATGGAATCTAAAAAATAATACAAATGAAGCTATATACAAAATGGAAACAGACTCACTGACATAGTAAACAAACTTAATGGTTAAGACCAAAAGGGAAAGGGAGCAGGGAGAGATAAATGAATACAGGATTAATAGATACAAACTACTATACATAAAATAGATAAGAAACAAGGATTTACGTATAGCACAGGAAACTCTATTCAATATTTTGTAATGGCTTATAATGGAAAAATATGAAAAATTAATATTTATATACATGTATGTATCTATGGGTATATATGAATATACATATATATAAAACTGTATCACTTTGCTCTACATTTGACACTAATGCAATATTGTAAATCAACTATATTTAAATACAAAGAAAATTAAATAAGACATAAAAATAAATGATAGCTGCTATTATTTTTTGAAACAAATATAGTAATTCTCATTTTATAAAACATTAATTAGGCTCAAGCGAGCTAATATGTAAGAGGCTTTGCACAGAGCAGAAATTCTAAAACTTCTAATTTCTAGTTTCTCTTTTTTCCCTCTGTGCTCAGTAAATAAATCTACTTAAATAGGTTGATGGGAATACTTAGATAACACACGCAGATTTGCTGAAACAGCAGACCAGGATATTTCTCTTCACCATTGCTAGCAGTGATGTCTAGCAGACAAAATTTCACTTCAAAATAGACTTAATTGATTCACTGAGGGGACAGTGAAATCCCCTTGACCTCAACTCAGCCAACATCACCCCCACCACTGGCGGATGCCAGAACCTGTTTCTCCCTTACTTTTGACTTTGATGCATGTTAAACCATTAATATTCTTACAAGAAATGCTTTTGAACAAATATTTCTATCTCCTCTAGAGCAGGGGTTGCCCACCCTCTGGGAAACCAGGTCATATAGCAGGAGGAGAGCAGTAGGCAAGCAAGCCCCGTCTGTATTTACAGCCGCCCCATCACTCGCGTGCAGTGCTGCTGAGTTCTGCCTTCTGCCAGACCAACGGTAGCATGAGAGTCTCACAGGAGCGGGAATCCCAACCCTAAAGTCAAGGCAGCACATTCTGAAAGTCGCTCAGTCATCTCTGACTCTTCGTGACCCCATGGACTACACAGTCCCTGGAATTCTCCAGGCCAGAATTCTGGAGTGGGTAGCCTTTCTCTTCTCCAGGGCATCTTGCCAACCCCGGGTCTAACCCAAGTGATCCTGAGATTGCCACAAGGTAGAAATGCCCTACACAATAAATGTAACACCCTGGAATCATCCCCAAACCATTTCCCTGACTCCAGACCATGGAAAAACTGTCTTCCAAAAACCAGTCCCTGGTGCCAAAAAAGTTGGGCACCACTGCTCTAGAATAAGAGAGTGGAAGAGATTTATAAGCAGATTTCTGGGATATATGTTTAGGGATGTGTGTTTTGAAAAGAGGAGAGAAATGCTGAATCCCAGAAGGAAATGGAAGCAGGAGCCACAAATCTGAAAGGGGAACATATTGAAGACAAAGAAAACATTGCTTATTTTGGAAATTTGCCCAGATTTAATCCTTAGTTCCAATACATAATGAGCCTCCACTGCACGTTGAGACCTGAGTGGGGCACATCCCAAAGAGGGAAGCACACTCTCTTTCCTGTTACCTCAGCTTGAGAAACGGGTGGCCCTCAAATGGACTGTCCTAGTTCTTCAGCTCTTTTTTCAACAAGTTAAAGTTTTTGAGGTGTATTTTTGTGAAATTTACTTCAGGGAAGATGAGACCAAGATAGTATTTGGTTTAGAAGTTCTAAAATGAAAAATGAGATTACTCACAATTTTAACTAGTGATTACATGGAACAACTTCCCCAGAACTGACAAGAAACAGAGAAAAAAGAAATATGTTCATTTTTAAAGCTCTTCCATTTGAAAAATTATCTTGAAAGACACACACACACACACACAAAGTATTTTGAGTGAGTTTTTTTTTTTCCCTAAGATGGGATTGGGTGTGTTCAGCATGGTATGGTGGCAGACGAGGATTTTTTTAGGACATAACCACACATTCTACCACGATATATGGAGTTTTCTGGGAGTGGGGAGAGCAGGCTTGCTGAAAGTCCAGGAAAAGAAGTCATAATTTGAAGTAAGTAACAATAAGAATAGAAAACCCTTCAGTAGTTTCAGCTATATAGATAGTGGTGCTATTCTTTTCAAGAATTTAAATGTGAATATTTTATTGCATTATTTATCTATCATGCACAGCAGAGAATCACCGATGTTCCTCCAGGAGCAACCACATGGCGACAACACTCTCAAGACCCAGCAGTGAATTCCTCTTACACTAGGTCTGAGGAATACCGACTGAGGGAGATTTTACAGTCTGCGGATTTCAGCCATCTAGCCAGCTTCTCAATGCTACTGAAATCTCATGGTTACACTCAGAATTTGTCTTCTCCTTGAGATCACTTTCAAAGCATTTCACTGCCTGTCACAAGAGAGAGTCACTGCTGATGAGTCTGGGATTCTTTCCCCAGTCTCTCAGCTTTTCTATCTTGTAGTTTGTCATCTCACTCCTCCGTTACATCAGATGCCATATTAGAACTCCCTGTTCGATCTTGACGTATATCAAAGGTGCTGACTCATGAGGCTCTAGGTACAGCTTAAATCCAGTCCTTAATGGCCACCACTTTTCAAACATTTTAAAAATGCAGTTAGGAAAGTTCAGAAAGCATTTGATACCTTCACATAATAGCAAATTCAGATTTTAGTGAACCTGTCAGATGTTTCTACATCTTTCCTGATACCAGGACCAGAAGGATAAGGCAGATTCTCAATAGTTTCAGAAATAATATTTCAGACTAAATATACACTGGACATTTCATTTTGGTCTGTTCTTCCTCATTTTTACATATTCCTTTCTTTTATTTCTCAAAAGATGCTACTGAATTAAAAAATGGTGATAATCTTCAAAGTTTTCACCTAAAAGCAATGATATAAAATTTCTTAATCTGAGATAAAGTCTTGAAAAAGAGGGATCATTTTCTGGATCAAAAGATTAAAATGATGTATTTTTAAACCTATTAAATCTGGACTAACTAGTATTCCATTCAATTTACCATACTGAAACAAAATTATCACTAAGGCACCTCAACATTTTGCATTAATAAATTTTAAAAGCATTAATAAATTTAAAAAGATTTAAAAGCAGAGACATCACTTTGCCAGCAAAGATTTGCATAGTCAAAGCTATGGTTTTTCCAGTATTTGTGTACGAATGTTGACAGCTAGACCATAAAGAAGGCTGAGGGCCAAAGAATTGATGCTTTTGAACTGGTGCTGGAAAAGACTTTTGAGAGTCCCTTGGACAGCAAGAAGATTCAATCCTAAAGGAAATCAGCTCTGGAATATTCACTGGAAGCTGATGCTGATGCTGAAGCTCCAATATTTTGGCCACCTGATGTGAAGAACCAACTCATTGGAGAAGACCCTGATGCTGGGAAAGATTGAAGGCAGGAGAAGGGGACAACAGAGGATGAGATGGCTGGATGGCATCATCAACTCAATGGATGTCAGTTTGACCAAACTCCAGGAGATGGTGAAGAACAGGGAAGCCTGATGTGCTACAATCCATGGGGTTGCAAAGAGTAGAATGCAGATGAGCGACTGAACAACTACTACAAAATTTAACTGAAGGAGTTCCAGATGAGAGGGCTCTAAAGAGGAGACAGTACAAGGCTGTTTATATATTTATATGAAAATATATTTATTTTTCAATTAGTAGGACCCCTCGTAAATCATTTTGTATATTGAGAATTTTACTTCAGTGAGAAAGCTGCCACAATTATTTATTTTCATTTCATAACAAAATCAGAACTTGTTCAATAAAACAAATAGACTGCATATTAAATACAAATATACTGACAATATTCACCAGATAACTATGATGTTTCTCCTGGAGAGTGAGAGACTCAGAGTGCCTACTTTCCAAGAAAATAATGTGTTTGCTGTGGTATGTTTTTTATGCCATCTGCAAATCTTTAAATTTTACTTTAAAATAGATGTTGGATTTCATGCTCCTGCAAAGAGGAAACCTGAATTCACAAACAAGGGCACATGACATGAGATACATTAAACATATTTTGCAAATAGAATATGCCAGACTTAGCAGAAAAGCAGACTTTGGGGGAAACTTCTATTATAAATAAAGTTGTTGTTTGTTACTTTTATTTTGCTGGGAGGCAAATTAGTCATCACATAGCCTGTTCCTTTTTTTTTTTCTTGAAATCAGGTCACTTAATCCCTTCTGGGATGTATTCAGAATGAAAGCCTATATTTTCCTTTCAGATTAGTCTGGAGAGAATTTCAAGTTGCAGGTCTTCATATAATAGGGCACATGGAAATGGAGTCTGAAGTGTCTGACACTTTTAATGATACGACTTCATCCACAATGGCATTACTTGTGAATATAATTTAAATGAAAATGTAGGCGAACCAAATCCCCATATGACTTCAGCAACTCTCAAATTATATTCTTGTAATGGGCTTTGTATCTCCTATTTCCTAAATACAGTTGGTAACCTCTAACTGCCAGCATTTGTGGAGAGAAACCTATTTCTGAGTACAATATGTCATCTGTTCCTAGAATATAACATTCATTCTTCAGGGACAAAAATCCTTGTTTAACAATATTTATGATTTACAGGTAAAACTAGCCAAAGGCATGAAATTCAAAGGTTCAGGTAGACAATCCAACTATTCACCACCTATTCAGTTTTCTTGACTTTTCTAAATATAATAGCACATGCTGAGGAAGGAGGGTGAGTTGGTTTCAGGTCTCTAACTTAAAAGCTGAACAGTCACTGTATAATTACTGAACTAATATTATCTCTAAGAAAAGTCTTCAAAATAAAACATTTCCTCTTTTCAAAGAATAATAAAAAATAGACATTTTGATGCTAGTAGGAATCCTTTTTCACATAGGGAAAAGATCTAGAGAAAAATCAGAATATAGATAGATAAATAAATAATTCTAAAATGATCTGCAATGAAGGTCCATTTTTTTATTTTTAATTTCCAATCTGTCAAGGATATATATATATATATATATACATTTTTAGAATTTTAAGAATGGTTTATTAGAAAGTGAAATAAAAAGTAAGCCAAGCCACACAAACTACAAGCCCAGATCTCCATCATTAGATTCAACAGTCAAGGAAATTAAATTGGAATGAATATTACCAGAAAAAGAATAACAGGAAAATTGGTTAGAATCTTCTAAATATTTACTCTCAATCTACACACTTTACACCACAGACTGGCACCAGTCCACTGGACCATATTTTGAGAAACATTGAGATAGAACAAATATTCTTGCCTTGCTTTTCTCCCTATCTATTTCATGCTTGGTACATGTCTCAGCATCTCTAAACAGTGTGTTAACTGCAGCATTTTAGTGAAATAAGTAATTCTTCTCTTCTATTTCTGCTTATCCTTATCCCCTGCTAGCTGGGATGATGCCAAGAGCCTGGGAATCGTGCCATGCTACAGAAAAATGTTAGACGTGATTCCTACCCTAAAGAAATATAACTCACTAAGAAAGGAAAGCATCATAAACTTCTTAATGAAGTGTTTCCCACTGTGGTTATGGATAAGTAGAGTGTCATAGACTTCTTCCAAGGTAGAATTCCTATGTGTACCAAATAATGTCAGCAGCCTGAATAAATGCTTTATGGATGTGAATTGATAGTAACCATATGCCAATATGTATACACTCTGTTGGTAAATTCCAGAGATTCTAGAGTCATGGGGGGAGGATGTGGCACTCAGAAAGTAGGAGATATCAATCAGTAAACATTTTAAAAGGAGACCATTTAGGTTTGGAAAAGGCAGCAGAGGAACAGAAATTTGAGTTTGTGCTGGAGGAATGGGTGTGACTGTTTCCATAGAAATCATTATAAATGGAGGGAGTAATATGAGTAAGAATATAAAGCCACAACAAACTCTCCTATGGAAAATGAAATAGACTGTGGGGGTGAGTTCCTTGAGAAAGATTCAGTTCAGTTCAGTTGCTCAGTCGTGTCTGACTCTTTGCAACCCCGTAGACTGTAGCATGCCAGGCTTCCCTGTCCATCAGCAACTCCAGGAGCTTGCTCAAACTCATGTCCATTGAGTCGGTGATGCCATCCAACCAATCTCATCTTCTGTCATCCCCTCTCCTCCTGCTTTCAATCTGTCCCAGCATCATGGTCTTTTCCAGTGAGTCAGTTCTTCACATCAGGTGGCCAAAGTATTGGAGTTTCAGCTTTAGCATCAGTCCTTCCAATGAATATTGGTCCAGTGAGAAGGACTAGAACATTGCTAAAGGTGGATGCTTAACCACAACACCAGGGACGACAAAAAATATTTCAATGAAAGTCTAATTCTCTGACTTACAAGTGGTAACTTCCTAAAGCTTGATGTTGACAATGACTCTGAAGTTGTACCTTCACTCAGATATTGCATTTGATTACTGATGTTGGTCACAGGTATTTCATAAGGAAAGCAATGGCATACATTATCACTTCTGCCCCTGAGATGTGGTTTCCAAACCTTTCTGAAAGTTGAAAAAGCTTATGGGATTTAAACATTCAGCTCTACAAGGTCCACAGCATCTAGCAACTGGTCTCTCCACTAGAAAGGAATTAAATACTTTTGAGGACATCAAAGTGAGACCTAAAAAGGAAAGGCTTGAGCTGAGTGCAGAAGGGCAAGAGTCCAGAACATGAGCTGATGGAAGGCCATGACAAAATCAGTGCACAACAGAACAAAACAAAACCTCCTATTTGAGAAACATTCTGAAACATCATAGAATATTAGAGCTGAAGAGTAATTTTAAAATATCATAGCCCAATTTTAATTTTTAAAAATACAGAGACACACGAATATTATGTCTCTTGCTCCCCCAGAAAATTTTAGCAACTTAAACAACAGGAATTAGAACCATAGTCTCTCCCAGTCTCTGTTTATGCTATCAAGAGCACTTAGCAAATCATTAAATGGAAGAATCACAGATATGTCCAAAATTCTGAGACTGAATTACTGAGGAATAATAGTTTAATGTCAGTAGAGGGCTTTTCATTTTAATTCTGATAATGAAATTCTTATGATGAAATATAATATCTTTATTAGTAGAGGCATTTCTCCCTTAAATAACTAGATGTATATTACATTATTCAGGGCAGGTTAAGTTACGTTTGCAGCAACAAATATCTCTAAAACCTCAGCATCTTAACACAACCAAAGTTCATCTCTTGCTTTTAAATTGTATACTTGCTGGGTACAGGTGACTCTCAAGGGCAGCAATCCTATACCCACAGGTGTTAACTCAGCATTCCAGGGTCTTTAACCTAACAATTAAATGCTGCTATCCAGAAATGACACACACTATTTCACTTCAGTTTCTCTGGCTACAGCAAGTCACATGGCAATGCCAGCTCCTGGAAAAGGGGATGCTGGTGAATAGTCACAAAGCTACCAACAATAACAGGTACAATAAAATTTAAAATAAGGTAGAGATGAATGTATCCCAAATGAGGAATATGTCACATATAACGCAGCTTGTTTTGGTGACTTTTTTGGGCCAAAAGTCTTGGGTGGTTTTTATGCAATCCTTGAAGGGATTCTAGTCCACAAAAATGTAAATAATCAGGAAAGCTGTGTTTTTCTACATCTCCATATGGTATGTAGCTCAAAGGGAAATACTGTAAAGAAAAAATGAATTCCAGATCAAGAGTAGGATACATTTTATGACAACATTATGCCAAGTAAACAAACATAAATTTAAAAAACATCCATTTTAACAAAGCAAAATTCTAATTTACCTATGAAATGGAAGCATAAAAATTTACTGATTTTTCTAATTCTGATACCTAGGTAAATATGTCTCTTTGTTAGAATGTTGGTGTTTGAAAGGTAACTTCTTGAAGAATTTTTAGTGGGACCCCTTAAACAGTCAGGAGTATTATGCTTACACCAGCTCCATTATGTCTAAGCTATAAACTCACAGGACGATTTTGGGAAAAAACAAAATTAGAATTAAACAAACAAACAAACAAAAAAAGGATATGAATCTTAAATTCTCAAACCCAAATACTGGTTGATTTGCCAAGCAGCAAAGTAAACAATGGAAAATTGAAAAATCATGCTGATCAGCAAGTCATTTGTTGCTATGATGTCAAAAGTCGACACATTCTATATACTCTAGAAAATTAAGGGAGTGTAGTACATTCTAAATTTTTAATTTTGATTCCTCAAAGATGTTGGAAACCATAATGTTAACATGAAAAATGTTGCCTAGCTATTTCCACTAACTCTTTATGAAACTGATATTTGTGAATTTCATGCCCTAATGTTGGTTCTCTGGGAGTCTCTGTAAGGAGCAATACAATGGCCCTTCCCAGATTCCATTTGTCTGTGAGCACTGCTCTTTTCCAAACAGAGAACAGTGTGGTTTTCTATGTTGCAAACTGACTGGCTTACGGAATGGCAGAGGAAGGACCCTCCTGCGTACCCGTGTGTGTGTCTCTCTGGAGTGGAGTCTCATAGATGTGGGAGTTGTGAATATATAACTGGATTGCAAATGCCAGTTGATTTTCCAAACCCATGTCCCTGCATTGGCAGGTGGATTCTTAACCACTGGACCACCAGGGAGGTCCCATCTGAAGGTTTCTAAGAATCACTACTGAGGACGTTTGATTGTCTCCCCTTACATAATGAGAGGATCCAACACAATATAAAATAAGATGTGGCAATCTTGGCCCCAGCTCTCTCCTGTCAGCTCCGTGTTGATAGCTGCTGCCCCTCTGTTGGCAGGATTCATCCAAGGGCTGCAGTCCAAGCCTTCAATTGACATCTTAAGCACTAAACTGCAGCCAGTTTCCATGGAGCTTTGAAGGAGGCAGTTCTTCTTCTGGAAGGCCAGCCTTCAGGGAACCCATTTTTTGGACAAATTAACCCTTCCCTTGCATTCCGCATCTCTTTCTCTCCAGAATAAATTTGTTATTAATTTCTAACTTAATTATGTTGAAGTTAGAGTATGTAGCACTAAGATTATAAATCTTGGAAAGTTAAAAAACTTTCTCTCTGGCCTACTGCATCATTAATTTTCATAAATTTTCTATGCATTGACAGGAACAATATTTTAGATGTATCCATTATGTCAAACCTGTTAGTTATATTGTTCAAAACATTTATAGCCTTATTTTTGTTTGATTAACCCACCAAGCACTTAGAGAGATATATTGAAACCTTCTAACATACACATGAATTTTTTAGCTTCCCATCAAGGCTGTAGGCTGTCACTCTGCTTATTTAACTTATATGTTAAATGTGAAATGCCAGGCTGGATGAAGCACAAGCTGGAATCAAGATTGCCGGGAGAAAATATCAACAACCTTAGATATGCAGATGACACCACCCTTATGGCAGAAAATGAAGAGGAACTAAAGAACCCCTTAATGAAAGTGAGAGAGGAGAGTGAAAAAGCTGACTTAAAACTCAACATTCAAAAAACTAAGATCATGGCATCTGGTCCCATTACTTCACAGCAAATAGATGGGCAAACAATGGAAACAGTGACAGACTTTATTTTCTTGGGCTCCAAAATCACTGCAGATGGTGATTGCAGCCATGAAATTAAAAGATGCTTGCTCCTTGGAAGAAAAGCTATGATCAACCTAGACAACATACCCAAAAGCAGAGATGTTACTTTGCCAGCAAAGGTCCATATAGTCAAAACTATGGTTTTTCCAATAGTCATGCATGGATGTGAGAGTTGGATCATAAAGAAAGCTGAGCACCAAAGAACTCATGCTTTTAAACTGTGGTATTGGAGAAGACTCTCGAGAGTCCTCTGGACTGCAAGGATATAATGCCAATCAATCCTAAAGGAAATCAAGCCTGAAAATTCATTGGAGGGACTTATGCTAAAGCTGAAGCTCCAATACTTTGGCCATCTGATGTGAAGAGCTGACTCATTAGAAAAGACCCTGATGCTGGGGAAGGTTGAAGGCAGGGGGAGACGGGGATGACAGAGGATGAGATGGTTGGATGGCATCACCGTCTCAATGTACATTAGTTTGAGCAAGCAACCAGAGTTGGTGAAGGAGAGGGAAGCCTGGTGTGCTGCAGTCCATCGGGTTGAAGAGTCAGAAACGACTGAGAGACTAAACGACAAATGTAGTTTTATACGTTTTTAGTTTATTTATTTAAGACCTATTTTGCAAGATGCATACAAATTTATAACATATTTTTCTGATAAAAAATCTTTTGTTGTTATATAAATGATCCTCTTTCCCTCTTATTTTGCTTTCTGCTATAACTTGATTTTGTTTTGCATTATTATACTCCTAAAAGCTTTCTTTTAATTAATATATGACAGGCATTACTTGTATTTTCAATTTTCCTATTGCCTCTGTCTTTGAAGAGCATTCATTTATTTTTTTAATCTGAACAGAAAAAAGGAAATCATTGAATTTTAGCAGGGAGTTTAGTTCTTTACTTTATGGATGATGAGTGTTTATATATTTATTTTTGTTTTTCTCAGCTTATCTTCTACCCACCTGTTTTATTTTTTATGTGCTGGTTTATCCTTTCTCTATGCCACTTCAACTGAGGTTTATTTTCCCCATTTTTTTTTAACATCTTACTAGCTTGAAAGTTCTGAATTCAATTACTACTTTTTAGGGACTCCTATGGAAATTTTAACATGCATTATTAGCTTAACACATTTAAAGTTCATCTGTATCTTCAGTCTTCTCTACATAAGAGATGAACTTTAAAACAATCACTCTAGTCACTCCTGTTAAATAAGATTTGATTGTTGTCCAGTATTCAGGTCTATTTTGATTTTTTTAACCTTCTAAATAAGATGTTATTATTGTTTCATTTAATCAATATTTTTTAGGTCTAACAACATACTCATTATTTTAGTTTTGATTTCTTTCATTTCATTCAGGCATACCTTCTGGGATTATTTTCCTTTTACCTGAATACATTCCTGATGCTCTCCCTCTGTGAAGTTTGCTACTTGTGAAAGCTCTCAGTATTTGTCTGAAAATATTTTCACTTCCCCTTTTCTTTCTCAAGGTATACATTTACAAATTGACAGGTATCTTCAATACCTGCACTTTATCAGTCTTATTCCCTGACTCCTGTCTTCCAGTGTTGCTTCCAGAAGCCAGTTGTTACTCTCATAGCTATTCCTTTGTACATGCTATTTGTCTTCTTTTTAAAATAACTGCTTGTAAGAACCTCTGCGTACTCTGAGTTCACTATCATATATTGAGATGAGCTTCTTTTAATTTATTTTTCTTGGGCTTCACTGGGACTTTTTAATCTGAGGACTGGTGTCTTTGATTTATTCTGGAGACATCTTAGGCATCACATTTAAGAACACTCCTTTTAGGACTTCCCTGGTGGTTCAGTGGTTAGGATTCTGAGCTTCCACAGCAGGGGGCACAGGTTCAATCGCTGGTCAGAAACTAAGATGCTGCAAGCTGCACGGTAAGGCCAAAACAAAAAACAAAACAAACACTCTCTTTCCCCCTTCTTCTTTTCTTTTTGTCTCTGTATAGCTATACATGCATCTGAAGTGCTTTTTCATTCCCTTTTCTCTATACACTGCATTGTGGGTAGTTTCTTCAGATCTTTTTTCCAGATTACTAACTAGCTCTTCAGTTGTGTTGAATCTGCTACTCTTAAAATCATCCATTGCACAGCAAATCCATATCTGAAACTCTTTGCCTTAGAAATACACAAGTCCAAACAGTTTTTGCTTAAAGGATACTCCTTGAGACTTTATTTGAAATAAACAGGAAAAAGGACCCTTAATATCTCTTGGTAGGAAATTGTTCAATAAATTACACACATCTCTTCTATCAAATTAATATGAAAATCTTTTGAACAGCAAAGGAAACCATCAACAAAACAAAAAGACAACCTACTGAATGGGAGAAAATATTTGCAAATGATAAAAATATATGAATAGCTTATGCAACTTAACATCATAACCCCAAATGACTTGACTTTAAAATAGGCAGAAGAACTGAATAGACATTTTTCCAAAGAAGAAATGCAGATGGCCAACAAACACATGAAACGATGCTCAACATCACTAATTATAAATAAATTCAAATCAAAACCAAAATAAGATATCACCTCACATCCATCAAAATGGCTATCATCAAAAAAAAAAAAAAACCCGCAAGCAATAAATGTTGCTAAGGATGTGGACTGTGGAAAATTCTGAGGGAGATGGGAATACCAGACCACCTGACCTGCCAATTATTTCATTGGTAAGTACAATATTGATACATCCTATTTTTTAGTCACACTTTTAATACTCCTTTATTTCTTAAATATGTGCATCATAATCATTTCATATTCATTATCTGGTAGTTCCAATACTGATTGTCATTATAGGTGTGATTCTAAAATGTGTTGCTTCTGTTGACTCTCTCCAATAGTGGCTCAAAGAATTCTGAGTTTAATTCACATTTCTCCAAAGCAGATTTGCATTTACTTCTGTCAGAAATATGGAACCCTGCCACTCCAGCACAAGTTAAAATATGTGCTCACCTTATGAGTTTGGGGGGAAATCATATAGGCATTATGACTTTTTTCACTTTTTGTTATAGTATATATGCACAGAAATATGTACACATCTAAATAAAGGCTCAATAAACTTTCACAAACTAAGCATATCTGTACAGTCAGCACCCAAATCAAGAAAACAAATATCACAAGTACTTAGAAGTAGATGCCCTCCACAGGTCCTGCACTACAGAGTTTATAGTTTTGAATTCAGCAGATACCCTCTAAGTCTCCTGTATGGGTGTAGGCCCTCTTTCCTAGAATCTGGTTTTGCTTCTTATTTGTTGGGATTCCAGATTTTGTCTCTTGTCTCCCTGACCAATTTAAACTCAGGCTTAGGTATTTAAGGATGTGTAATATCCCCAGGAAAAACACTGTTCCTACTACTTTAATATTCTCCAGATTTGAGCCTTTCTTTTCCTCTGATCTTAGTCCTTACTTTCCTAGAAGCTACAAAATGTATAAGAGGGAGATAAGGACACAGAAAAATTAAGAAATGCTGATTTTAACCTGCAATAGAGAATTAGTTCAATAAACTACCATAAATGATAAAGATGAAAATTCTACAGCATAGAAATCTTGCTTAAATGTCCACGATGTTGTTGTTCAGTAGCTCAGTTGTGGCCAAGTTTTTGTGACCCTTTGGACTGTGGCATGGCAGGCCTCCCTGTCCCTCACTGCCTCCTGGAATTTGCTCAGATTCACGTTCACTGAGTCGGTGATGTTATCCAACTCTCTCATCCTCTGTTGCCCACTTCTCCAGCTGCCTTCAATCTTTCCCAACGTCAGGGTCTTTACAAACGAGTCAGCTCTTCGCATCAGGTGGCCAAAGTATTGGAGCGTCAGCCTCAGCATCAGTCCCTCCAATGAATATTCAGAATTAAGTTCCTTTATGATTGACTGATTTAATCTCCTTGCAGTCCAAGGGACTCTCAAGAGTTTTCTCCAACAACACAGCTCAAAAGCATCAATTCTTAGGCGCTCAGTTGTCTTTATGGTCTAACTTTCATGTCCGCACATGACTACTGGAAAAACAATAGCTTTGACCGTATGGACCTTTGCTGGCAAAGTAACATCTCTGCTTTTTAATACACTGTCTAGCTTTGTCATAATTTTTCTTCTAAGCTGCCAGTGTCTTTTAATTTCATGGATGCAGTCACCATCTGCAGTGATTTTGGAGCCTAAGAAAATAGTCTGTCATTGTTTCTCCATCTATTTGCTATGAAGTGATGGGACCATGATTGGTCCATGATGTTATTAGCAAGAAAATAGTGATCCAAACCTGTATATGCAGGTGTGTAAAAAAAAAAAAATTCGTGTGTTCATACAGACCTAAAAATTAAGGAAGGAAATGAATTAAAGTACTAACAGTGATTTTCTTTGGGGAATATACCCACAAATTCTTTTACTTTTATGCTTTTCTGTATTTTATACAAGTTACTCATTTTGTAAAATGAACACAAATTAGGAAGAATTAAGAAATTAATTAGAAAGAGTAGAAGCCTGAAACACTTTTCTTACCCACCTTCACTCTCTGTCACACACTCAGACTATGTCAGTGACATAAGAGAAGCTGGGGGAAGAAAATGAATAGCTCCAATAATACTCAACAAGAAAAATCTGTAGCAAAGTGGACATGATGCTGCCCTGCCTTCTACACATGCTCATGATGATCAAATAGAAAATGCTACCTCATTAAGGAGGAAGCTTTGACTGTTTCCACCCATGGGTTTTCTTCTTTGTCGCATCTTAAGCTTCCTTCCTTCTAACAGCCACCGTAGGTGTAGAAAGGATGTAACAGAACTCTTCACATCCTGTCGTTCAAGACTCACGATGTTTCGTTTCCTTGGTTTGATGGACTTTGTGAGGTACTGGAAGGCATGAGAGTCAAGAAAGGACAGAAAAGCAGTAGCAACTTTTTACAGATTTCCATTATTGCAAATGGATTATTAGAAAGAAATGTACCTTTTCCCCCCCAACACAGCATGTTGATCTGCACTCATGCTTTTGGAGGAGTCATGACAAATCAAGGACCAGTTATTGAGGACAAGCTTTAATTTTTAAAGAGATGAAAATAATTTGCCTAAGAGAAAGCATTTATGTTTCTCTTCAGAGTTGTGATAGAGGCACCTGCCACTCAAAAACATGGTCCATGAACCAGTAGCATCAGCATCACTTGGGAACCTGCTGGGGATGCAGGTTCTTGGGCCCTACTCCAAACCTACAGCATCGGAATCTCTAGGGATATGTGATTTAACAAACTCCCTAATATTTCCTATATACACTTAAGAACCTCCAAAAACAGTATCAAGAAATCGCACTCCAAGCTGAAAAGAAAAGGAGCCAATTTTATTTCTCTAAATATCTGAATTCCTCTCTTATCTGAGAGAAAAACATACTATAAACCCTCATGCTAGTAGCCACGATAGCGTGTGGGAACTCTTTGCACATCAATAAATAGAGGTCAGGGACATTTAAGTGGACTGGCCCATACCCGCTTTCCTTTCACAGTCAAGCCCCAGGAATGGGCTTTTTGTTCAATTTCTCCTTTCACGTCTTCTTTGAAGAAATGCAACTTTGAACTAACAGTGTCACTGTGGGGAACTGTTTTGTGCCTGCCATAAATTGTGTCTTCCTCTGCATGACTCTCTGTTGAGCCAGTGCAAAAATAGGGACAAAACCAACAAAAACTTGCAAGGAAACAGGAAATGCTCTAAAACACAGGAGTCTGCCAGCTTAATTTAGTTGTTCTTTTCTTACACATCACCGTGCTATATGATTTTCTGCTTTTTTTTAGAATCATGGTTAATTGAACACATAAAAAATATTCTTTTTGACTATAAGCATATGACAAAGTATGAAAAATAAGTCAAAAATCTAAACTATGCATTTGGGATCTTCTTTTCCCATATTATTCACTATAAGGACCAACACTTTCATAAACTCAACTTGTGAAAAGTGTTGATTAATTACTTACCATGTCTTAGAAATTTTTCAGGGTCATAATTTCCTCTAATCAAAATTTATCTATTCAATTTCCTATTCTCTCCAAATGCTGCATTATGCTAATATAACATATTGAACTATGATGGCGGTGCATATGAATGACTATGCTCCAAATATTTTTCTCCCTTGCTTCTGTATCAGTTATCTAATAATGCTTGTAACAACAAGAAAAAAAAATCACAAAATCTCACTGGCGTAATACGGTAGCATTTATTGCTCACATGTCAGGGATGAGCAGGGAACTTGTTGGGGCCCTGCGTCTTCTGACAGGGCTCACTCACTGGGCTGTGCACCCACTGGCTGTCCATTGGTCTGGACCGGACTCATCAGGGCTAACAACAGTTGGAATCTGCTCCCTGTGTCCTTCAGGCTCCAGCAGGCCCCCTTGGACATGTCCTCGTGGAGATGGTAGGGCCACAAGCAAAAGCAAGGCTTCTTGAGTCACAGACTTGGAGGTACCACAGTCACACTTTTCCTTCATTCTATCAGCCAGAGTCAGGCACGTGGTCAAGTCCAGAGACAGAGGCAGAGGATGCTTCAAAGTTAGATGGTGAAGGGGATGCAGACAGGGTGAACAAGCAGGGCTGTGTTTGCAACGAGTCTGCCATACCTCCTCATCCAGCCCATCAGTGAGACTTGTTGAGTACTCTTTGGAAATTCTTTCCGCACCCATGCAGTGTTCTCCACTGTATCACTACTATCACTTCAGGCCACCATGACCTCTTTCCTACAGCCTCTTAACTGGCCCATTCACACCTTTCTCGTCCATTGCTTCTTAGGCCATTCTCAACACAGTGGTGGGGGTAATCTTTTTAATAAGAAAATAGAGAGTGGAGTTGACATATACACACTGCCATGTGTAAAATGGATAGCTGTGGAAAGCTGCTGTATAGCACAAACTCAGCTTGGTGCTCCGTGATGACCTAGAGGGATCGGATAAGGGGTGAGGTGGAGGCTCATGAAGAAGGGGATACATGTATACTTACAGCTGATTGACATTGGTGTACAGCAGAAATTAACACGACATTGCAAAGCACTTATCCTCCAATTTAAAAAGAAAGAAAATAATTTTTTCTTGCTGCTCATTTACTCAAGTCCATTCAATGCTTTCCTGTTGTTCTCAGGATAAAGGCAGAAATTCTGAAAATGCTGTATAAAGCCCGGCCCCGTGTGAATGCGGAACCTGCCTCTCTCTTCAACCTTACTTAGCTCTCCTGCAGACTCTGGCTCCACCCGCACTGGCTTTCCATCCCTTTCCCCAGTGCCGCACTGCTCTGCACCCCGAAGGTTTCTCTGCCTCAACTAGTCTTTTCCTAGTCCAAGACTATGCATCCATCCGATTGCATGCAGACATCATTTCCTCCTCCGTCAGCCCCCTGACCTTATCACAAAGTGTCCTAATTTTATGTTCTCAAAGCTGCATATAATTTTCTATCAATGCCTTTGCCACTTTTTATAACCAACAATGATCTGTGTCACTAATTGATTAATGTCCACCATAAAACTAAGCCATAAAACTCCACGATGTCACTAGTCATGTCTGTAAGTTTGATCTGGCTTCCTAAAACATTGGCTAAAATATAAAATAAATTATGTTTTACTTAATTTTGAATACACAGTTGATTATATCTTGAACTTAAATGAAATGACTATATATGATGGTATTGTGTACCTCGATTCTTTTAAAATAATTACATAGAAATATAGCAAAACATCAATCATTTCCGCACCTTCCAAATTTATCAGCCAAATCCTCTCATTAATTTGAGCACATATGCCTTGCCCCTGGGAATAAAACCATAAAACAGATTAACCAGATTGCTGGTAAAATTATTCCTGAAGGTTTGTGTTTATTTTTTGGTCATTTATAAAAATGATTACATCCCCTGTAGGCGGAAAGCATAAATTCAAGTCTGTTTTGTATTCTGACAACCGAGAAGCACTACCTACACATTCAAGGTAGCTACTGTTTCCCTCTGACAAAAAAAAAAAAGCAAATTATAATGAAAATTGCAAAAACATATGCATACAGTAGTGTGTAGTGATTTGGTGTAATCAAATTTTAAGTAATTCAGAAATTTGGTCAATGCTTTTTCATATGTGTTAACAGGTTAACACGTGAGTCATGTAAATACAATAGATTATCTTAGAAAATTCACTTATTACATTCAGGAATACTTCCCTCTTAATTCCACACTTTATATTTTGTAAACCTGTTCTCAGACCCAAAAAGAACTCTTTAGAACTTTAGATCCTTTAGAACTCTCCCTTTCATGGGGGGTTTGACTGGGTTTGGACCTTGGATTCGAGTTGGACTATAGTTCTCCTCCTGGCAATTTGTAATTGGGACACAATGGCATTAAGCTGCCTGCAACCAGAATGTCAGGCAAACTCCAAGACTGAATCTCCTCTATTTAGGGATGGTATGTAGGCTACTGAGCAAGAGAAAGGCAGTCTGCAAGAAGGAGGGAAAGAGGATACAAGATAGACACAGGGGACCCAAGGAGCTCTTGGGGGGGAGACAGAAAAGACAAAGGGAAACTGTGTAAGAGCAACATGGCATCCTTGGCTCCTGTTGCTCTCATTTCCAAGTCTAAGCCTGGAAAACCCTGGCTGTGTTTTCTGTCATACATTTGGAGAGAATTCCTTAAACCATGTAATAAATTCCCTGACTTATTCAGTGAATTTCTATTTCCTACAAGAAAATAATTTCTGGTCAAGACAGAGGAAAGAAGAGGCTGGTAAATACATTCAAGCACCAAAGAACATAGTCCTTTTGGGAGTTTCTAGGTCCTTTCATTCTTGGACTGTCCTCACGGGATTCTGACTTTATCTGGACATTTGCTTCTTATGGTGAATTACAACCCTAAAATGGGGCCTCCTGTAGGAGAATCATCTACTTTTAATGCCAGAAAAATCCTTACAGGACTTTTTTCATTCTTTCACATGGGCATAAAAGCCACTTGTGAATTTTACAGGAGCCTGGACTTTGGGGCCCAGCCAAATCTAATGGTTCTGATTCACCAGATTGACATCCACAGGTGATTATTGTATTCATGTGTACTATTATAATTGTATTGCTATTATCAATATTGCATTATATAATTGTGGTATTATATTATTGTAGACATCAGCCTACCAATCCTTCCTTCAAAGGTAAAATCATTGAGGCCATTATCTGATAACTATCGCTATGGATTAATAATAAGCAATCCCTAACTCCATGGCTTGAAATAACAAGAACTATTGCTATGAGTCTGTGTGCTGTAAGTGGGTGACTTTTCTGGTCTTTGCCAGATCCACACATTCATGTTGATTCACAGAGGAGCTCAGTTCTCATATAGCTGGGCCCTCTCACATGATTGGGGGAGACAGGCTCAAGAAGGTCCTGAGCTGGGACAACTAGGCTTTCTGCCCTGTGGTTTCTTGTTCCAGCAGGCATCTTATGGTTCTAAGATAGAAGAACAGAAGAATGTATGGCCCCCTGAGAGGCAGTTCAGAACTGACACAATGTCGCAGCCTCTGAATTCCATTGGTCATAGTGGGTCACACATCGCACCTCGATCCAAGGGGTCAGGAAATCAACTTCACTTCTGGAAGTAGACTAAGAGGAGCTACTTAGTCTTGCCAGCAATGTGGATCCAGGGAGGGCTGAATTGCTTCAAGAAGTTTTTGCAATTAATCTATTGGAGCCCCATAAAGGGTTAAGCAAAGCACAGCAAAGAGATAGATTCCCTGACATTTAGTTGAGTGCTTGTCTACCACCCAGGTTTAAGATCCCCTTTTCACAGGTCTTAAATACAGGTTCTCCCTTCAAGCTTCCCTGGGACTAATGCTTGAGAATACTAATGGCGAAGGTGGGCTGTGGTTCCCTGTCCACTTGAGGCTCGATGTCCGCTCCCATCAGCCAGCCTGAAGAGAGTCAGTAACTGCCAGACAGCTTAGAAGGACTCAGAATACAAAATCGAGAAAGCTTCTCCAATTCAGCCCAAGTGACCCAGTCACCTCCATCAGGACAAGTGAATCTTGGGGTAGTGCAAACCATGAACATTTCATTCTGTTTTCAGATGCAATTCTCTGGAGTGACTGCCTTATCTACTAAGCAGCCAAATAAGCTCATTTCAGCAGAGGCAGAACTGGATACAAATCAAGTGAAAGCTGGATGCAGGAACTAGAGATAGCATGTAAAAACAAGGGAGAAGAGAGTGGCAAGATCAAATGGAATAAACAGCCATTTACATGACAGCTTTGTTACAGCAAACAGTGGAAAGAGGAAAAGGGCCATCATTGGCATTCCAAGTCTTCCAACATCAGTGTTCCAATAGCAACTGCTACTTCCAGCACCCTAGATCCCACATCACAGAAATGCAATGATGCCTTAAGTAGAACCAGCAAATACTAGCACCTAAACCAGTGATTCTCAATTTTGGTGGCCCAGTGAGATCCTTGGGTAAGTTTGGAAATACTGAAGTCTGGCTGCTGCCTCAGTAATCCTAATTTGATCAGCCCAGAGTGTGACTTGAGTGCTGGGATATTTTAATTTTAACTCGGAGTTGTTCTATTCTGCCATCTGGGCTGGTCCTCTCCTTTGCATTCTTATACAAAGTCTCATTCTTAGGAAAGTCCTAACAACTGTCTTCAGGCTTCCTGGGTGGGTCAGTGGTAAAGAATCTGCCTGCCAATGCCGGAGACGTGGGTTGGATCCTTGGGTCAGGAAGATCCCCTAGAGAAGGAAGTGGCAACCCACTCCAGTATTCTTGCCTGGGAAATCCCATGGACAGAGGAACCTGGCAGGCTACAGTCCATGGGGTCCAAAACAGTCAGACATGACTGAGCAACTAAACAACAGTCTTCACTATGTAGGACTCCAAATCTTAAGTTTGTTTCAACTCCCCACTGAGTTTGAATATACCCCTGATTTGAGGACTTAAGGAGATGTCTGGGTAACTTAAATCATGCAAACAACCTATTGTTTTAGGCTTCTGTTATGTACAGAGCATTCTGCCAGAAGCTGTGATGGAGAGGAGGTAGACAACTTGGTCCAAAGAAGAAGGATGACACCTATGCTGCTGAAGTCACCACAAGCTGACCCATAGTAGACAAATCTGTGAGAATGGTGGATGGCGTGCTAGACTGCACAGAGGGGCCAGCCCCCAGGGCTACCACTGCCCCAACTTGCTCAGAGTCACCCACGGACTTCCACTGAGCATCCAGCCACAGACTGGAAAAATGAACCACTCAGGACTCAGAGCCAGAACCCAGTCATGAATGCGCCTTCAACTCATGCCCTTGAGTGGCCCTGGAGAAATGACAGAAGTCCCTAAAGTCTACATTTCGTCAGTCGTAAAACAAAGTAATACGTGCTTCTCACCTCAGGGTTGTTGTGAGGCTTAAATGAGGTCAGTCAGTCAATTCAGTGGCTCAGTTGTGTCCGACTCTTTGTGACCCCATGAATCGCAGCATGCCAGGCCTCCCTGTCCATCACCAACTCCCGGACTCTACCCAAACCCATGTTCATCGAATCAGTGATGCCATCTAACCATCTCATCCTCTGTCATCCCCTTCTCCTCCTGCCCCCAATCCTTCCCAGCATTAGGGTCTTTTCCAATGAGTCAACTCTTCGTATGAGGTGGCCAAAGTATTGGAGTTTAAGCTTCAATGTAGTTTAAGTAAAACAAGAAGCATGATGCCTGATGCACAGTAAATGTCCAATATGTGTTAATAAGTAATTATTAACTTGGGCTTCCCTGGTGGCTCAGTTGGTAAAGAATCCGCCTGCAATGTGAGAGACCTGGGTTCTATCTCTGGGCTGGGAAGATCCCCTGGAGAAGGGAAAGGCTACCCACTCCAGTATTCTGGCCTGGAGAATTCCATGGACTGCATAGTCCATGGGGTCTCAAAGAGTCAGACATGACTGAGTGACTTTTACTTTCATTATTAACTTGTCAATTCTGCTAAGAATAGAATAACAACAACAATAATACTTGATCTTCAGATTCTGTCTTGAGGGCATTTCCTTTGACCAGAGGATAGAAAAAAAAAAGTAAATTCTGAAAGTTAGTGAAAGTGAAAGTCAAGGACAAGTGAACACAGAATTAGACTAAGGATGGTTGCAGACATAATTTGAATAATTTCCGATGTGTTTCAAGAACGTTAAGGCAAGTCCACCTCTTCCTGTCTCAACACTACATCCTGCTGAATTAAGAAGACCCCACAGAGAGCCTCCTCAATGCCTGGCAAGACAGTCTTCTCTCCCCACTAAATACCACCTGATGACCCAGGCCCCTAAAGACATCAGAAACAATTCCATCATGCATTCTCCTCTTTCCTTCAGTCGTGAAAGTTTATCCTGGGCTCTTAACCTTAATGAGCCCTGTTTATCCTCTTATCTAACCCATCCAATGCCTTCCTGTCCATCTCCTTTACCCCATATAGTGTTGTTCTTGTTGCTATTGTTCAGTCACTAAGCCATGTCCAATTCTTTCTGATTCTATGGACTGCAGCACACCAGGCTCCCCTGCCATTCACTATCTCCCAGAGTTTGCTCAAATTCATGTCCATTGAGTTGGTGATGCTATCTAACCATCTCAACCTCTGCTGCCCCCTTCTCCTTTTGCCTTCAATCTTTTCCTGCATCAGAGTCTTCCCCAATGAGTTGGCTCTTCACATTAGGTTGCCAAAGTATTGGAGCTTCAGCATCAGTCCTTCCAATGAATATTCAGGGTTGATTTCCTTTAGAATTGACTGGTTTGATCTCCTTGCAGTCCAAGGGACTCTCAAGAGCCTTTTCCAACACCATGATTGCAAAGCATCAATTCTTTGGCACTCAGCTTTCTTTATGGTCCAACTATCACATCTGTACACACAGTGTACCATCATCAAAATCCCCCAATATCTTCATTTCCTTTCTGAAATGAACTCCCTTCTATGTGTCTCTACTTGGAACCAGGCTGCCCTCAAGAATTGTCTCCCTGCAGCTGCCCAGAGGACTCACCGTAATTGTTTTGTTCTCTCTCCCATTATTACTGAATCTGGAAGAATCTTCAGTCCTTATCTTTGCTTCCAAATGTGTGGTCTTCTCATCTCCCTAAACAACTCCATCTTTCTTGAATTTCTTGCCATTGGGCTACATCAGCTACTCTTCTTCCTTGGT
The DNA here is from genome assembly GCA_007570785.1 of Antilocapra americana. NCBI lineage: Eukaryota > Metazoa > Chordata > Mammalia > Artiodactyla > Antilocapridae > Antilocapra > Antilocapra americana. The sequence continues at coordinate 1,948,280 of ML663049.1, forward strand.
TCTGCCATCAATAGATCTATTAGAAATTTTCTCACTTATGAAAGATTTTAACAATCTCTTTGCTTCTTGAGTTTCAACAAGATTCCAGTCATCATACTTGATCATTCCAATGGCCATGTAGATGATATATCCATCACCTTAACCCCCAGAGCTTTGTCCTTCTCATCTTTTACTATAATCATCCCCTTGCCTTTTCTCCTTCTTGAGCCACGTATTACCATGGCCATCTCTGGATCTAGTCACTTTCTTGACATCACCAGTAACTTTGTCCCTTCCAAATCTCAAGTTCAGGCCTCCCATTCTCTCACCTTCTAGCTCATGCCTTCTAATAGACTAACTTCCCCTGTAATGTGACTTCTGGCTTACTGACTCAGCCACCTTGTCACTGTCTGTTTCCTCCTTTATAGCTTCTTTTTCCTCCTTTTTTGGTGTATATTTGATTCATCATTAGGATAAAACCTCATATTATCATATGCAGGATGATACTCTCATGTATTAATCAGAATTCTGCTGAAATAATGCTATAAATGGTCCAAATTTCTGTGGCCGATAAGAAGAGAGATTTATTTCTGAATCATGCATCTGCAGGGCAGCTGAATCAGCTTAGGATCAAGCTGAAAACTTGGTTCAGATCTGGTCCATGTGACTTCATTCCAGAACACAGTTGCCTGGAGCAGAGTTTTCTTATAATGGCAAGAGCTCAACAGAATCAAGAAATCATACAAGTATGTTTCAAGTCACTGCTTGCATGACAACTGCTGTACTCTATTGGCCAAAGCAAGTCACATGGCTGGGTCCAAGGTCATTGAGACAATGGTTAATGGCAGGCATGGCGAGTCACACAGCAAGGTATGTAGATGTATAACCTTATTTATTGGGGAAATGAAAACTAGAAACAATATTTCAATCCACTCCACTCCACCTAAACTCCATTATCTCTCTTTCACTATTGAAATTACCAAACAAAACTCCAACTCCTCTTTAAACGTGTAGAATCCACTTTCAAATAGCTGAACACAGTTTGAGAAAAACTCCACACCCTGATGAATGGCCTCATCTCATATTCTTGACTACTGACTTCAAGTGCTACCTAAGTGGTTCCCAGCAAGTCTAAAATCCCCTGGTCAATTTTCCCTTTTTATTGAGATAAGTATTTTATATCTCTTCAGTTCTACCATCCCCAGCACCTAGACCATTCTCTGGATCAGTGATGACTTCTTATTTCACTGAGAAAATAAAAACAATCAAATAGGACTCCCATCTTCTATAACATCCAATTTACCAGCTTTTCTGCTCAGAGCCTATATACTCTGCCTCCCCTACTGGAAGATGTTTCCTTTTCTGCATTCCACATGGATGCTGGACTGACTCACCACTTGCCCACCCAAGAATTTAGATCGTCCAAGTAATTGTCTCTTTCCTGCATCACCCACCTTCTCGTCTTCCATCAAATCATTGTAAGCAGGATACAAACATTCTATAACATGCTACAGCATCTCTCACTGTCAATGAAGTCTTCTTTTACTCCATACCTTTGTTCAACTACACTACTATTTCTTTGCCCTTTTACAGTAAATCACCTTAAAAAGTGACCTACCCTTTTATTTCCTCTCTTGATCAGACACTGATCTCTGCCAACTCACTAAATGACTCCTGTCAACATCACCCAGGAATTCCAGGTTGTCGAATACAATGGTCAAGTCTCCTTCCTAAACTGTATTCATGAGTGGTACTTGAATCACTCCATGACTCACTGTTCAGTAAATCATTTTCTTCACATGGTTTCAGGGATACTGCAATTATCTGGTTTTCTTCCTACTTTGTTGTCTCCATGATGTCTTCTCCTCCTCTTCATATTGGAGTATTTGAAGGCTCAGTCTAAGGACATTTTTTTCTAACTAGAAGTTATTCCTTAAATTATGCCATCCAAGTATATGGTTTTAAAAATCATTTATGTTTTAATATTTCAATTTTATTTTTTCAGTTTCATTTTTATCCTAAACTGCAGGCACATGTATCTCTTAAAACTCATTTTCACTGGAATGCCTCAAAAGATCATAAATTTAATGTTCTAAGTCCATTCCTCCCTTCATTCTCTTCACCTCTACTACCGCCCAGTTGCTCAGTCCAGAACCCCTTGCCACCCTAAATCCTCTCTTGCCCTTGTTCCCCTTACTGATTCACCTGCAAGTCTTGTTTGCTTCATCTTCCTGTCTTCTCTCTTGTACCAATATCACACTATGCAAGCTACAGTCATCTCTCTCCTGTGCAAAAACAATAACTTCCTATCTTGTCTCCCCATTTCCACTTTTGCTGTGCTATAATCTGATCTCCACAGTCACAGTGGTCCTCCTAAAATACAAATACAATCATAGCACTTTCCAAGTCATAGACCCCCAACAGCCCTGTTCTAGTTTCTATTGCCACATAGCAAGCTATCCCCAAACCTAGTGGCTTAAAGCAATCATTTTAGCATGCTCGAATTCTCTGTGCATCAGAAATTCAGACAAGACACAGAGCAGGTAAACTGTCCATTTCATGACGTTTTGAGCCTCAACTGGAAACCTCAAAGGTTGGAGTGATTCAATGTCTGGTGGCTGGAATGATCAGAAGACTCATTCACTCACTTTAACACATGGCATGAAGACTAGGATTGCTGACCAAAGCACTTGGTCATGGTCTCTCCATATAGTGTGGCTTCCTTAGTCCAGTGGCCTCAGTGATGCCTGCACAGGCACTCCCACAAGCAAGGCAGAATATATATTGCCTCTTTTTTACTCAACCATAGAAATCATACTACATCACTTTCTCCATTCTCTATTCACTGAAGTAGTTAAAGCCAGTCCAGAATCAAGCAATGGGAAATTTGACTTCACCTCTTAATAGGGGCATGAGAGGTTCACCTTCTGGAAGAGCCCAGGTGATATGGTTGTTCCCAGCTTTGGAAAATACAATCTACTCTCAGCTTCCCATCACGCTTGGAATAAAATGAATATTCTTAAAGATGTTAATATAACAAAAGAATATAATTTTGTAAATATTCATGCACCCAACATAGGAGCATCTAAATCGATAAAGCAAATATTAACAGACCTAAAGGGAAACATAGACAATAGCACAATAATAGTCAAGGACTTCAATCTCCCACTTTCATCAAATAGATAGATCATCCCTACAGAAAATCAATATAGAATCATCAAACTTAAACTTCATGTTAGACCAGATAGACTTAACAGACATTTACAGAATAGTCCATCCAAAAGCAATAGAATACACATTCTTCTCAAGCTCACAAAGAACAATCTCAAGGATAGATCATATGCTATATCATAAAACAATTCTCAACAAAGTTAAGAAGACTGAAATCCTATCAGTCTTAAGTATCTTTCATGATCACAATAGAAGGAAGCTAGGAAAAAATTGCAATAAAGCTGGAAAACTCACAAATAGATGAAGAGTAAACAATATGTTACTGAACAACCAATGGCATAAATCAAAAGAGAAATAAAAAATATCTAGAGACAAACAAAAATGGATACACAACATACCAAACTTATGGGTTGCAGAAAATGCAGTTTCAAGAGGGAAGTCCACAGCACACACACACACACACACACACACACACACACACACACAAATGTCTACATTAAGAAACAAGAAAGATCTCAAATAAACAATCTAATGCCCAAATCTTGTTTTGGAGTAGCATTATCCAATGAAAGGATCCAAGGATCCCAGGAGTAATGGCTGATTCCACAACTAACAAAGGAAATATACAAGATGAGCCTAGACATCATGTAGCAACAAAAGATGAAGTACTGAAACAACAGTGGGACTTCCCAGGTGGGGCTAGTGGTAAAACACCCACCTGGCAATGCAGGTGCTCTGAGAGACGTGGGTTCAACCCCCGGGTCATAAAGATACCCTGAAGGAGGGCATGGTAACCCTCTCCAGTATTCTTGACTGGAGAATCCCATGGAGAGAAGAGCCTGGCAGGCTACAGTCCCTAGGGTCACAAAAGTTGGTCACAACTAAAGAGACTTGGCATACCCGCATGCAAAATAAAAACAAACCTCAGAATGATTGAAGTATGTCAAATTGAAAGTGTTCTCAATGGTCAAATCTGGAATAATTTGAGTAGTACGAAATAAAATGGTATTGAATTATAACCCAAAGTATGAACAAGTATCCACGAATGCTTACCAACATAATGTTTTTGAAGGAATAATTTTACTGTGAAAAACTTCTTCAGCCGATTGACCAAAGTCAACATCAACAGGAATAAATAATTTTGATAGTATGCACCCTTAATATGATCTGATGATCTTCCTCTGCAACCTTTCTCCCCAAAACCCACAATTCCAATATTCATCAGAATATTATTAGACGAATCCCAATAGAAGGACATTTTACAATATCACTGACCAATACTGCTAAAACTGCCAAGATCCTCAAAAACAAAGAAATTTTGAGAAACTGTCACAATCAAGAGGAGCCTGGGATCGTGGAACAACAACAACAAAAAGACATTAGGCAAAACTCAAAGAAATATGAATAAAGTATAGATCTTAGTTAATAATAATGTTCTAATACTGGTTCATGTGTTAGCAAGGATATAGAGAAATTATAAAGCTCATGAATTGCTGGAAGGAAAGTGAAAATGGTTCAACTACTTTGAAAAAAATTGAATTCTTCAAAAATTGAAACAGATGTTAAATGAATCAACAATTCCATTCCTATAAAATACTTAGGAGTATTTCTACCTAAAGAATCAAAAGACTTGTATATAGAAAACTATAAAACACTGATGAAAGAAATCAAGGAGGACACAAACAGATGGAGAAATGTGCCGTGTTCGTGGATTGGAAGAATCAATATAGTGAAAATGAGTATACTACCCAAAGCAATCTATAGATTCAATGCAATTCCCATCAAGCTACCAGAGGTCTTTTTCAAAGAATTAGAACAAATAATTTCTCAGTTTGTATGGAAATACAAAAAACCTCGTATAGCCAAAGCAATCTTGAGAAAGAAGAATGGAACTGGCGGAATCAACCTACCTGACTTTAGGCTATACTACAAATCCACAGTCATTAAGACAGTATGGTACTGGCACAAAGACAGAAATATAGATCAATGGAACAGAATAGAAAGCCCAGAGATAAATCCACGCACCTATGGACACCTTATCTTTGACAAAGGAGGCAAGAATATACAATGGAGAAAAGAAAACCTCTTTAACAAGTGGTGCTGGGAAAACTGGACAGCCACTTGTAAAAGAATGAAACTAGATCACTTTCTAACACCATACACAAAGATAAACTCAAAATGAATCAAAGATCTAAGCATAAGACCAGAAACTATAAAACTCCTAGAGGATAACATAGGCAAAACACTCTCTGCCATAACCCAAAGCGGGATCCTCCATGACCCACCTCCCAGAATATTGGAAATAAAAACACGAATAAACAAATGGGACCTAATTAAAATTAAAAGCTTTTGCACAACAAAGGAAACTATAAGCAAGGTGAAAAGACAGTCTTCAGAATGGGAGAAAATAATAGTCAATGAAGCAACAGACAAACAATTAATCTCAAAAATATACAAACAACTCCTGCAGCTCCATTCTAGAAAAATAAACAACCCAATTAAAAAGTGGGCCAAAGAACTTAACAGACATTTCTCCAAAGAAGATATAAAAATGGCTAACAAACACATGAAAAGATGCTCAACATCACTCATTATCAGAGAAATGCAAATCAAAACCACAATGAAGTACCACTTTACACCAGTCAGAATGGCTGCCATCCAAAAGTCTACAAGCAATAAATGCTGGAGAGGATGTGGAGAAAAGGGAACCCTCTTACACTGTTGGTGGGAATGCAAACTAGTACAGCCACTATGGAAAACAGTGTGGAGGTTCCTTAAAAAGCTGCAAATAGACCTGCCATATGACCCAGCAATCCCACTGCTGGGCATATACACGGAGGAAACCAGAATTGAAAGAGCCACGTGTACCCCAATGTTCATCGCTGCATTGTTTACAATAGCCAAGACATGGAAGCAACCTAGATGCCCATCAACTGATGAATGGATAAGAAAGCTGTGGTACATATACACAATGGAATATTACTCAGCATTAAAAAAAAATTCATTTGAAGCAATTCTACTCAGATGGACGAAACTGGAGCCCATTATCCAGAGTGAAGTAAGCCAGAAGCAAAAACAACAATACAGTATATTAACGCATATATACGGAATTTAGAAAGACGGTAACGAGAACCCAACATGCGAGACAGCAAAAGGAACACAGATGTATAGAATAGACTCGTGGACTTTGTGGATGAGGGTAAGGGTGGGATGATATGGGAGAAGGGCATTGAAGCATGTTAATTGTCATGTGTCTAATCAATCGCCAGCCCAGGATTGATGCTCGGGGCTGGTACAGCGAGATTTCCAGGGGGGGAGGAAGGAGGGAGGGGGGTTCCGGAGGGGAAGCATATGTAAACCCATGGTGATATCATGACAATGTATGGCAAAAACAATAAAAAAAATTAAAAAAAATAAAATTTAAATCCTTTAAAAAAAAATTCCATTCCTAGGTAAATACTTAAAAGAACTGAAAAACATATTCCTGAAAGTACTTGTATAAGAATATTCATGGCAGCATTATTCATAATTGCCAAAAAGTACATAGAATTCAAATGTCCATCAAAATATGCAGGGATGAATGAAATGTGGTATATCCTTATTATAAAATATCATTTAGGTATTAAAAAAAAAGTGCAGATACTTACTACAACAAGGATGAATCTTGAAAAAAGTATGCTGAAAGAAAGGGACCAGATTAAAAATGTCACATATTGTATGATCCAATTTATAAAAAATACCCAGAACAGGCAAATTCTTCAAGAAAATTAGAGATACCAAGGGAACATTTTATGCAAAGATGGACACAATAAAAGGCAGAAATGGTATGGACCTAACAGAAGAAGAAGATATTAAGAAGACGTGGCTACAATACACAGAACTACACAAAATTATATTAATGACCCAGATAACCATGATGGTGTAGCCAGACATCTTGGGGTGTGAAATGGGCCTTAGGAAGCATCTCTATGAACAAAGCTAGTGAAGGTGATGGAATTTCAGCTGAACTATATAAATCCTAAGAGATTATGCTGTTTAAGTATCGCACTTGATATGCCAGCAAATTTGGAAAACTCAGCAGTGGCCACAGGACTGGAAAAGGTCAGTTTTCATTCCAATCCCAAGGAAGGGAAATGCCAAAAAATGCTCAAACTACCACACAATTGCACTCATCTCACATGTTAGCAAAGAAATGCTCAAAATTCTCCAAGCCAGGCTTCAACAATATGTGAAGTAAGAACTTCCAGATGTTCAAGCTGGATTTAGAAAAGGAAGAGGAACCAGAGATCAAATTGCCAACATCCATTGGATCACAAAAAAACCAAGAGAATTCCAGAAAAACATGTACTTCTTCTTCATTGACTATGCCAAAGCCTATGACTGTGTGGATCACAATAAACTGGAAAATTCTTACAATGATGGGAATACCGAAACACCTTACCTGCCTCCTGTGAAACCTGTATGCAAGTCAAGAAGAAACAGTTAGAACTGGACATGGAACCATGAACTGGTTCCAAATTGGGAAAAGAGTATGACAAGGCCATATATTATCACCCTGCTTATTTAAATTACATGCAGAGTATAACATGTGAAATGCTGGACTAGATGAAGCACAAACTGGAATAAAGATTGCAGGGAGAAATATCAATAACCCCAGATATGCAGATGACACCATGCTTATGGCAGAATGTAAAGAGGAACTAAAGGGCCTCTTTTTTTCTTCTTTTCTTAAAATTTATTTTAATTTGAGGATAATTACTTTACAATATTGTGATGGCTTTTGCTGTACAACAACATGAATTGGCCACAGGTATACATGTGCGCCCCCATCCTGACCTCCCTTCCCATCTCCTGCCCCAATCCATCCCTTTGGGTTGTCCCAGAGCACTGGCTTTGGGTACCCTGCTTCATGCATCAACCTTGCACTGGTCATCTGTTTTACATATGGTAATGTACAATTTCAATGCTATTCTCTCAAATCATCCCACCCTCACCTTCTCCCACTGAGTCCAAAAGTCTATTATTTACATCTGTCTCCTTTGCTGCCCTGCATGTAGGACATCCTTACCAACTTTCTAAATGCCACATACACATGTTAATATACAGTATTTGACTTTCTCTTTCTGACTTACTTCACTTTCTATAATAGGCTCCAGGTTCATCCACCTCATTAGAACAGACTTAAATGTGTTCCTTTTTATAGCTGAGTAATATTCCATTGTATATATGTACCACAACTTTTTAAATCTGTCAATGGACATTTAGGTTGCTTTCACGTTCTAGCTATTGTAAACAGGGCTGCAGTGAACATTGGGGTACATCTGTCTCTTTCAATTCTGGCTTCCTAGGGGTGAATGCCCAGCTGTGGGATTGCTGGGTCATATGGCAATTCTACTTGCAGCTTTTCAAGGAATCGCCACACTGTTCTCATAGTGGCTGTTGTGGTTTCGTCTCCCACCAACAGTGTAAGAGGGTTCCCTTTCCTCCACATCCTCTTCAGTATTTATTGTTTGTAGATGTTTTGATGATGGTCATTCTGACCTGTGTGAGATGATATCTTATTGTGGTTTTGATTTGCATTTCTCTAATGAGTGATGTTGAGCATATTTTCATGTGTTTATTAGCCATTTGTATGTCTTCTTTGGAGAAATCTCTGTTTAGGTCTTTGGCCCACTTTTTAATCAGGTTGTTCATTTTTCTGGTATTCTGCTGTATAAGCTGCTTGTATATTTTGGAGATTAATGGTCAGTTGCTTCCTTTGTTATTATTTTCTCCCATTCTGAGAGCTGTCACTTTTCCTTGCTTATAGTTTCCTTTGTTGTGCAAAAGCTTTAAAAGTTAATTAGGTCCCATTTATTTATTTTTGTTTCTATTTCCATTACTCTATAAGGTTAGGCATAGAGGATCTTGCTGTGATTTATTTTGAAGAGTGTTCAGTCTATGTTTTCCTCAAAGAATTTTATAGTTTCTGGTCTTTAATCCATTTTGAGTTTATTTTTGTGTATGGTGTTAGAAAGTGTTCTAGTTTCATTCCTTTACATGTAATTGACCAGTTTTCCCAGCACCACTTGAAGAGACTATCTTTTGTATATTGTATATTTTTGCCTCCTTTGTCAAAGATAAGGTGTCCATAGGTGCATGGATTTATCTGTGGACTTTCTATTTTGTTCCATTGATCTATATTTCTGTCTTTGTGCCAGTACCATACTGTCTTGATGACTGTAGCTTTGCAGTATAGTCTGAAGTCAGACAGGCTGATTCCTCCAGTTCCATTCTTCTTTCTTAAGATTGCTTTGGCTCTTCAGGGTCTTTTCTGTTTCCATACAAATTGTGACATTATTTATTCTAGTTCTGTGAAAAATAACATTGGTTGTTTGATAGGGATTGCATTGAATCTGTAGATTGCTTTGGGTAGTATACTCATTTTCACTATATTGATTCTTCCAGTATAAGAACATGGTATGTTTCTCTACCTATTTGTGTCATCTTTGATTTATTTCATCAGTGTTTTATATTTTTCTGTATACAAGTCTTTTATTTCTTTAGGTAAATTTATTTCTAAGTATTTTATTTTTTATGTTGCAGTGGAGAATCATATTGTTTCCTTAATTTCTCTTTCTGATTTTTCATTGTTCATGTATAGGAATGCACAGGATCTCTGCATATCAGTTTTACATCCTACAAATTTACCATATCCACTGATTAGCTCCAGTACTTTTCTGTTGGCATATTTAGGGTTTTCTATGTAGAGGATCGTGCAAACAGTGAGAGCTTTACTTTTCTCTTCCAATCTGGATTCCTTTCATTCTTTTTCTTCTCTGATTGCTGTGGCCAGGACTCCCCAAATCATGATGAATAGTAGTGCCACTCTCACCACTTCTATTCAACATAGCACTGTAAGTCCAAGTAACAGCAATCAGATGAGAAAACTAAAAGAAATTCAACTTTCAAAGGATGAAGCGATGTTGTCACTGTTTGCAGATGACATGATCCTAATGCATACAAAATCCTAAGTGAAAGTGTGAGTTGCTCAGCCATGCCAGATACTTTGTGAGCCCATGGACTGCAGCTAACCAGGTTTTTCTCCCATGGGATTTTCCAGGCAAGGAGACTGGAGTGGCTTGCCATTTCCTTCTCCATAAAGAGCCTCTTGATGAAGGTAAAAGAAGAGAGTGAAAAAGCTGGCTTAAAATTCAACATCTAGAAAATGAAGATCATGGCATTCAGTCACATCACTTCAAGGCAGATAGATGGGGAAACAATGGAAACAGTGACAGACTTTATTTTGGGAGACTTTAAAATCACTGCAGATGGTGACTGCAGTCGCGAAATTAAAGATGCTTGTTCCTTGGGAGAAAAACTACAAAAAACCTAGATAGCATATTAAAAAGCCAGAGACATTACTTTGCTGACAAAGGTCCATCTAGTCAAAGCTATAGTTTTTCCAATAGTCACAAAAGGGTGTGAGAGTTGGACCAGTAAAGAAGTCTGAACACCAAAGAACTGCTGCTTTAGAGCTGTGATGTTGGAGAAGACACTTGAGAGTCCCTTGGACTGTAAGGAGATCAAACAGGTCATCATAAAGGAGATCAATATTGAATATTCATTAGAAGGATTGATGTTGAAGCTGAAACTCCAATATTTTGGCCACCTGATGTGAAGAGCTGACTCATTAGAAAAGACCATGATGCTGGGAAAGATCAAAGGCAGGAGGAGAAGGGGACTGCAGAAGATGAGAGGTTTGGATGGCATCACTGACTCAATGGACATGATTTTGAGCAAACCCCAGGAGATGGTGAAGGGCAAAAAGCCTGGAGTGCTGCAGTCCTTGGGGCTGCAAATAGTTCTACAAAACTGAGTGACTAAACAACAACAATAAAGAACGGAAGCATATGATTTTTTCACTTTAAAAAGAAAACCTACAAAGTAGATTGCCAGGGGCTGGAAGAAAGTGGAAATGGGGATGACAGCTAAAGTATACAGTTTCTTTCTATGGTGATGAAAACATTCTAGAATTAGTTGGTGGTGATGGTTATAAAACTGTGTGCATATACTAAAAACCACTGAGTTATACACTTTATATAGTGTAATTTGTGATATTTAAATTCCATTTGCAAAATATCTGAAGTGTACTTTACACTTATCAGTTCATTTCAGTCACTCAGTCCTGTCCAACTCTGCCACCCAATGGACTGCAGCACGACAGACTTCCATGTTCATCACCAACTTCTAGAGTTTGCTCAAAATCACGTCCATGGAGTCAGTGGTGCCATCCAACCATCTCATCCTCTGTCATCCCATTCTCCTCCTGCCTTCAATCTTTCCCAGCATCAGAGTTCTTTTCCAGTGAGTCAGTTCTTCTCATCAGGTGGCCAAAGTATTGGAGCTTCAGCTTCAGCATCAGTCCTTCCAATTAATATTCAGGACAGATTTCCTTTAGGATTGGCTGGTTTGATGTCTTTGCAATTCAAGGGACTCTCATGAGTCTTCCCCAAGGTCATAGCTTGAAGGCATCAATTCTTCGGTGCTCAGTTTTCTTTATGATCCAACTCTCACATCCATACATGACTACTGGAAAAACCATAACTTTGTCAGCAAAGTAATGTCTCTGCTTTTTAAAATGTTGTCTATATTGGTCAGAGCTTTCCTTCCAAGGAGCAAGTGTCTTTTAATTTCATGGCTGCAATCACCATCTGCAGTGATTTTGGAGCCCAAGAAAATAAAGTCTGTCACTGTTTCCCCATATATTTGCCATGAAATGATGTGATCAGATGCCATGATCTTTGTTTTCTGAATGTTGAGTTTTAAACCAGCTGTTTCACTATCCTCTTTCACTTTCATCAAGAGGCTCTTTAGTTGTTCTTCACTTTCTGCCATAAAGTGGTGTTATCTGCATATCTGAAGTTATTGATATTTCTCCCAGCAATCTTGATTCCAGCTTGTGCTTCATCCAGGCCAGCATTTCTCATGATGTATTTTGCATATAAGTTAAATAAGCAGGGTGACAATATACAGCCTTGATGTACTCCTTTCCTGATTTAGAACCAGTCCATTGTTCCATGTCTGGTTCTGTTTCTTCTTGACTGGCATATACATTTATTTCTCAGGAGGCAGGTAAGATGGCCTGGTACTTCCATTTCTTTAAGAATTTTCCATAGGTTGTTGTGATCCACACAGTCAAAGGCTTTGGTGTGGTCAATAAAGCAGTAGATGTTTTTCTGGAACTCACTTGCTTTTCCTATGATCCAACAGATGCTGGCAATTTGTTCCCTGGTTACTCTGCCTTTTCTAATCCAGCTTGAACATCTGGAAATTCTCAGTTCACATACTGTTGGAGCTTCGCTTGGAGAATTTTGAGCATCTCTTTGCTAGCCTGAGATGAATGCAATTGTGTGGTATTTTGAACATAATGAAAACTGTATGAAACTTTGGGACTGTAATGAAAACTGACCTTTTCCAGTCCTGTGGCCACTGCTGAGTTTTCCAAATTTGCTGGCATACTGAACGCAGCACTTTCACAGCATCATCTTTTAGGATTTGAAACCGCTCAACTGGAATTCCATCACCTCCACTAGCTTTATTCATAGTTCATAGTGATGTTTCCTAAGGCCCACTTGACTTCACATTCCAGTGTCTGGCTCTAGGTGAGTGATCACACCATGGTCTGTGTCATGTGTCATGACATGGTCTGTGTCATGAAGACCTTTTTTGTACAGTTCTTCTGTGTATTCTTTCCACCTCTTCTTAATCTTCTGCTTCTGTTAGGTCCATACCATTTCTGTCCTTTATTGTGCCCATCTTTGCATGAAATGTTCCTTTGGTATCTCTAATTTTCTTAAACAGATCTCTCGTCTTTCCCATTCTGTTGCTTTCCTGTATTTCTTTGCATTGATCACTGAGGAAGGCTTTCTTATCGCTCCTAGCTCTTCTTTGGAACTCTGCATTCAGATGGGAATATGTTTCCTTTTCTCCTTGGCCTTTCACTTCTCTTCTTTTCTCAGCTATTTGTAAGGTCTCCACAGACAATTATTTTGCCTCTTGGCATTTCTTTCTTTTGGCAATGGTCTTGATCACCACCTCCTGTACCACATCATGGACCTCTGTCCATAGTTTTTCAGGCACTCTGTCTATCAGATCTAATCCCTTGAATCCATATGTCACTTCTACTGTATAATGGTAAGGGATTTGATTTAGGTCATCCCTGAATGGACTAGTGGTTTACCCTGCTTTCTTCAATTTAAGTCTGAATTTGACAATAGGAGTTCATGATCTGAGCCACAGTCAGCTCCTGGCTTTGTTTTTGCTGATTGTATAGAGCTCCTCCATCTTTGGCTGCAACGAATATCATCAGTCTGATTTCGGTATTTACCATCTGGTGATGTCCATGTATAGAGTTGTTTCCTGTGTTGTTGGAAGAGGGTGTTTGCTATGACCAGTGCTTTCTCTTGGCAAAACTCTGTTAGCCTTTACCCTGCTTCATTTTGTATTCCAAGACCAAATTTGCCTGTTACTCCAGGTATCTCATGACTTCCTACTTTTACATTCCAGTCCCCTACAATGACAAGTTCATCTTTTTTTGGTGTTAGTTCCAGAAGGTCTTGTAGGTCATCATAGAATCCTTTAACTTCAGCTTCTTCAACATTAGTGGTTGGGACATAGACTTGGATTATTGTGATATTGAATGGTTTGCCTTTGAAATGAACAGAGATCATTCTGTCATTTTTAAGACTGCACCCATGTATTGCATGTCAGACTCTTTTGTTGACTATGAGGGCTGCTCTATTTCTGTTAAGGGATTCTTGCCACCCAAGTTGAGATGTGTAGGGCCACCCAAGATGGATGGATCATGATGGAGAATTCTGAGAAAATGTGGTCCACTGGAGAAGGGAATGGCAAACCACTTCAGACTTCTTGCCTTGAGAACCCCATGAACAATGTGAAAAGGCAAAAAGATAAGACACGGAAGGATGAACTCCCCAGGCCAGTAGGTGCCCAATATGCTACTGGAGAAGAGTGGAATGAAATAGGACATCTCAATTCAGTGTTCAGTATCCTCATGCAGTATCAAATGCTGTATAGATAGTGAAAATGTAGATCTTTGTTATTCTGATTAGAGTGTTTTAAGGACCAGTTGCATCAGCATTACTTGGGAGCCAGTTAAAATGTGGAATCTCAGACAAACTAGTGGTTACAAGACGGGACAGAGGTAGGATGAAGGGCAGATAGGTGAAGGAGTTCAAGAGATACAAACTACCAGGTATAAAATACTAAGTTACAAGAATGTAATGTACAGCACAAGGAAAATTGTTAATATTTTATAATTACTGTGTATGCAGTATGCAGTATAGTCTATAAAAATATCAAATTACTACATTGTACACCTGAAACTAATATAATATTGTAACTCAACTATTCTGTACTTCAGAAAAGGAAAGATAAGCAGTGAACATTATCAATTATACATATTATCAATATATAAACTGTAAATTTATCCAACTAATTTTTTGAAATAACTTCAATAAGTTGGAACTTATAGAACTAAAGATCTTCAAGATATCCAAAGTGTATGGTTTTGAACCCAAACTAGATTTCCCCTACTATACAGATAGGACCTCATCAATCTTGTTCCCCAGTGTTTATGTGAGTCTGTTTCCTAAAACTGTACAAACGTTAGATATTTGATCTTTAGTAATATGATATTATAAATAAATTCCTTTTATTTTGTTATTGTTTCGCTCAGTCATCTTCATATATGCTTAATCCTTGCTAGTCACTTGTGCTATTTCATTTTCTTCCTTTCTTTTTTTCATTTGCCTTGGTATATCAGTGTTTTTGTTACTGGTTTCTAAGAATGCATTTATGATTAAGGATATTAACCATTTGTCATGTGATGCAAATGAAATACCATATTTTATGCCATCAATTTATTATCATGTTTTTTATTCTGATTGTGTGTTAAAATATAGTCGTGTTGCATTTTTAATTAATCAATTTTTAATTAATTAAAAAGAGAGAAATTTGAAGCTCAAAAGATAAAAAAAACAAATGTGGAACCTCAGATCTCAGTCCAGAACTGCCACCTCAGAATCTGCATTCTAACAAGATCCTGCAGTAATTTTACAGTCCCCCAAGTTCCAGAAGGGTGATTGTGTTAATATTGTCAGCAGCTGACCCTGCTAAGTAATTGTAGGACTGCCAGCAAAGAAGAAATAATTCTTTAGTGGGATCTCAATTACCGAACACTACTGAATCAGCACTTTAATTCTCTTCCACTCACCTCTCACTCTGTGTTATGGAACCTAATTTTGTTATTTGCTCCTAATCGCTCCTTAGACTTTTGCCCACTCCTGGCTGAGAGTATAAGTTTGAGATGATTCCAAGTCAGGGTCACTGACTAAATTTAATGACAAACTCTTTGTGTCTCTAAATCTACTAAAGATGACAGTTTTGAAAACCATACAGCTTTGCTTACTCAGAGTTTTGTGGTAAGCCCAGAAGGCTGTGGAAGCATAGGTACTTTTATCCATAGTATAGCCACAGCAGTGAAGAGTCTGGGGCAACTGTGGGTTAGATATTTTCCATGTTAATGGGAGGAATGTGTGCTAATTTTATAAATAATTGCCAACATTCCACATCCCCCTTTCTCCCAATATAAGGACAGAAGGGAAGAAAAACACAGAGGTACAGACAGAATACAATGTATTTGCTTTTATTTATATTTTAGCTGTGCTTAAAACAAACTGCAGCATATTCTTTCAAGGGCATTCATAATTCATTAGAAATGATTTCAAAGAAGTTGAGAGCACATTTCCATATTTACTGGGAAGTGATTCCATCTCTAAAAGACTCTGGGTTCTAGTCCTTTCCCTTTCCCTGGATGTAAAATGTAGTCATGTATGGATGTGAAAGTTAAATCATAAAGAAAGTTGAGTGCCGAAGAATTGATACTTTTGAACTGTGGTGTTGGAGAAGACTCTTGAGAGTTCCTTGGACTGCAAGAAGATCCAACCAATCCATCCTAAAGGACATCAGTCCTGAATTTTCATGGGAAGGACTGATGCCAAAGCTGAAACTCCAGTACTTTGGCTGCCTGATGAGAACTGACTCATTGGAAAAGACCATGATGCTGGGAAAGACTGAAGGCGGGAGGAGAAGGGAATGATAGAGGATGAGATGGTTGTATGGCATCACTGACTTTATGGACATGAGTTTGAGTAAACTCCAGGAGTTGGTGAGGGACAAGGAGGCCTGGCGTGCTGCAGTCCATGGGGTCACAAAGAGTTGGACGACTGAGCAACTGTACTGACTGACTGATGGATGCAGGAAATTTCAAAAGAGAAAATGACTGATTAACAGCACTGAGGAGTTTCCTTTTTCTCCCTCTGTGTAACCTGAATGTGTAACCTGAACTTAATTTCTCTATGTCACTATAATTTTTGTGTCTCTCTTAACCTCCTCCATCCATGGAATTTTCTAGGCAAGAGTACTGGAGTGAGTTGCCATTTCCTTCTCCAGGGGATCTTCCTGACCCAGGGATTGAACCTGAATCTCTAGCATTGCAGGCAGACACTTAACTGTCTGAGCCACCAGGGAAGCCCACAGAATATAAAGGCTATGTTAAATATTATCATTTTCACATAAAAGCTTGACATCTAACCTGCCCTTCCCCCTAATGTGTTTTGGCATTCATGAAATTAAAGTGTCATGAGTGGTATAAATATGTTCATTCTTCATCATCACATGACTGGAGGACTTCCTTCACACAGTGAACTTTGCTGAATGAAATGGAGAGTACAAAAAGAATGAATCCTGGGCTCTGCCTTCCAAGTATGCAACATATTGAAAACACAGCATAATGAAATAGAACCCAAAATTATGGGAGAAAATTAGAGGTATGCAAAAATCATTTTTAAAGTTCTGTGTTATAACAGTGAAGTTGAGTGAGGTCATTTCAGTGTGGGATCAGGAATGGATGGCCAAGAGTAGCTGCTGGGAGAAAGTGGCTTTGAGCTAAAACTGAAGGACAAGAATTTATAAATATGGCAGTATTGAGATACAGCATTCTATGAGGGAAGATTTTCAAGAACCATTTTGTTTTTATTGTTGTTTAGTCACTAAGTCATGTCCAGCATTTTTCGACCCATGGACTGCAGCACTCCATGGGAAAAGGTAAATAAAAAACCACTGGGGTCTCTCCAGTGGTCCAGTGGTTGAGACTTCATGTTCCCAGGGGGCATAGGTCAATGGGCATGGGTTTGGTCCCTGGTCCCATGCTGGGGAACTAAGATCCTGCAAGCCATTCAGGATAGCTAAAAAGTAAAAAAAAAAAAAAAATCCACAAAAACAAATCACTTTCTGCTCTAGGAACGATTTTATTAGAGCTGTCCTGCAGATGGGACATATCAATTCCACATTCTGAGGACAAAGAAGAAGAAAATCAAGTTGAACTGTAAAGAATAATTCTTTGCCAGCAAAACAGTTGGGAAAGAAGACAGAATTAGCAGGGAGTTTTGAAGTGAAATAATCTGGCATTGAACAGCCTGCTGACCGGTTAATTATAAATGAATGACTTTTACAAGTTTTTATTTTTATTTTGTGGTAGAGTCCTATACACAATCAGTATAATTAATTAGTGCAATCAATATACTTAATGAATGAATGTAATCATATTAAGTAGCCATAGCTCTAATATATACTTAAATCTATGTTTTAATAAATATCAAAACTGCTCTTTGCTCCTTAGTTAAGTTACCAAAAAAGAAGGAAGCTGTTGATCAAGAATCTGAAGGCTTATCTTTTTAATGATAAACTATGGTCTTACTAAAGCACAAATAGTAATTTAGGGAAGTAGTCATAACCTTTAGACAAACATCAGAAACCTATCAAGGGTAGTGACACATTCAACTGAAGAGTTTTCTAGAAACCCAAGGATCTTCACACATCTTTTAAGAGAAATGAACTTTTGGGTAAGGCAGAGCTCAGGAACTGAGATAAACAAGCCTTCTATATTTTAATATGTGTGGTTATGATTTGCACACATAATACAAAGAATTCATTCACTTTTTTTCCTCACAAAAATAATATAATGCTAAAATGAATTGATTTTTCTCAAATGTCCAAATGTATTTATCTCTTTCCTCTCATCATGTCAGACATTACTTTTGGCAGATGATGTTGAAAACAGAAAGCGTTTAGTTAACCACTTGGGCAGCTGTGGATTCTTTCTTTTTCTTTCCAGTTAATGAATAAGCACTTCCTTGCTGCAAAGAATGGAAGTGAAGTTAGCATTTAATCGACAATGGAACAATCTTGAATAAAAACAAGTATCTGAGAGGGAAAAAAATGCCCTCAAGAAATATATTATGTTTATGCATCTCACGTAGACAGTGCCATCTCTGCACCTGTTTTCAGATGGGAAGAATTCCAGGTCACATAGAAGGAATAAGCTTCTCTTTTTAAGCTGATTGCTTCTAAATGTAGCTCAACATAATGGTTCCTCACAGTTTTGTGTTTTGCTTTCAACAAAACACAAAAATCCAGACCAGTTTTGATTTATAAGGACAGTCATAGCCATTTCAGAATACGTCTACATCTTTCTTCTAAAAACTTGGATTATTAACAGTGACAGTGAATCCTCTCTTCCCCTTCTGTGATTAACATTTCTTACTGAAGCCATTGGTTATTTTCCCAGAGTGTTGGGGGTGGCAGATGGAGGGATCCTCTCTGCTCAAGTAAATGGCAAGGTCAGCAGGATTTTTAAGGTCACTGATACTGTGTGTCTGTGGGACCCATAGGATATAGACATGGAAGGCTCTTTGAATTTGCAAAATGCTGCCTCCACAAAAAGAAGTGATGTCAAAAAGGAAAGTACTTTATTTGCCTTATACTTTGGTTAGTTTGAAAGACCTGTCATTGGCAGTTTGAAAGACATCATCAAAAACTGGGAAGTTCCAGGCTCTACTTTGACACATGCCTGAGACCCAGGACTTTTAATATTAATGGGACATGACCTCCAACTGTCAATGATCACTTATTTTCCACAAGCTATTTGTGGGAAAATACCGTTTGCCTGAAGAGCCAGGAACACGTTAAGCTCCAGATTCAATATCTTAGTTGCAGTAGACGGGGATTTCATCTTCATGTGGACAGTCATCACTGTTCCTCACCAATAGGCTACTCAGAATTTGTCACAGAGTGTTGAGGATATCAAGACTTTATAACCTTTCAACAATCATATCAGATCAGAGCTTGTACCACCGAAAAGAACAATCAGTTCAGTTCAGTCACTCAGTCATGTCCGACTCTCTGCAACCCCATGGACTGCAGCACGCCAGGCTTCCCTGTCTTTCACCATCTCCTGGAGCTTGCTCAAACTCATGTCCGTTGAGTCAGTGATGCCATCCAACCATCTCATCCTCTGTCATCCCCTTCTCCTCCTGCCTTCAATCTTTCCCAGCATCAGGGTCCTTTCAATGAGTCAGTTCTTCTCATTAGGTGGCCAAAATATAGGAGCTTCAGCATTAGCCCTTCCAATGAATATTCAGGACTGAATATAAGAACATAACATAAGAATCATATAATATATATATATAATAATATAATAAGGACTGAATATAAGAACAATAGTGTCTCTTGTAAAACATGGCCTTCTGGAAATGTATAAAAGACCAAACTTCTCAGCTATAAAAGTGGTTGAAAAAAACATAACTGAAGGAGAATGAATATTAAGAAAGGAATATTTTAAAAATATTTGGGTAGGTAGTAACTTCCTTCTTTAAGATGAAAGAATATTAGCGTATGGATGCAGGTTCTAATTTTACAATTTGAGGAAGGGGCTTGGAACTTTTGTTCAACCAGACACAAAATATTCTAGAAATATTTTGAAATATATTTCAAATTTATGTCAGAACACCTCAGAAGAGGTATGTACAGGAAATGGACATCAATTCCCCAGAGTCGTGCCCCTTGGAGAGAACGGAGTATTATCTAGAGATGTTTCTCTCCAGTTCTTTTTCGTGAATACATATACTTACATATTCTCTTATGAGATTTGAAAATGTTTGTTATAATTCCTTCCTTTGCAACTTGGGACTAAACTTATGAGCAAGAAGAGTGTAAGCAGACTGAGAACATTTTAATCCTGTGGGAATATGGATTTTGTAACACTCTATGAGCCCATGAAGTGTCCCTATTTGGTGTAGGATGGTTAATGTGTCCTTTGATGGGGTGGAAAATGCTAACATAGAAAAAAGAAAAAGAAATAACCTAATAGTTAACTCATTTTCAAATAGACCATCTGAATTGTTCCATTTGAAATTTCATAAATATTTGACATTTTACTCAACTCTTGTTTAGTTGCTACTGAAATGAGAGAGAATTTGCCAAAGTCCTTGAGTGACAAGGGATGCCATTCTTCAGTGTCTCAGTGATGAAGTGTGCCTTGAAATCGTGTGTAAAAGGACAAAGAAAACCACCTGAGAACAGGAACTGGAGTCACACGTGTGTATGTGTATGCTTGCATTCATGCAATCTCCACTGTAATAGTGTTTTCTTTCTTTTATGTGTTGCTCTGTGGGTTTTTTCTCTGGTGGCAGAGAGTGGGGGCTACCCTGGCTGTGGTGTGCAGGCTTCTCACTGGAGAACATGGGCTCTAGGCGTGGCCTTCGGTACTGGGGGGCTCAGCAGTTGCAGCTCCCAGGCTCTAGAGCTCAGGTTGGGCAGTTGTGGAGCGCAAGCTTAGTTCCTCTGCCACAAGTGTGATCTCCCCGGACCAGGGATCAAACCCATGTCTCCTGAATTGGCAGGCAGATTCTTTGCCACCTAACCACCAGGGAAGCCCCACTCTAAAGAATTTGATCAAACTCAGAAAAAATGTGTTACCCCGTTAGTCATTCGACTCCAAAATATCCTTGTGTACAGCTCCCATTTTAATTAAAAGACAGATGTTCAAACTGAAATACTTAAGTCTCATAGATTTATTCATTCATTTGTTCACTTATCATGCATTTATTGAGTGCCACTATGTGCCAGTCTGTCCTAGGCACACAGGACTTATCAGTGACCAAAACAAAGACCTCGCCCCTCAGGTGACTACATTCTAACACGGTGGGGGGGAGGGAAAAGAAAACAAATAAATCGATAATCAATATCATTGTATATTGGAAGAAGGTAAGTGTGATACATTTTTAAAGTAAGATAAGGGAAATCAATTGTTATTAGGGTGGGGTGCAGTTTTTAAATAAAAGGTGATATTTCAGCAAACACTCCAGGAAGGTAAGAGAGGGAGCCATGTAAACATCTTGGAAAATATTGTCCCAAGCAGAAGGAACAGCCAGTGCAAAGATCCTATGGCAGGAACTTGGCTAGTGTGTCTGAGGAGCAATGAGGCAGCCAGTGTGGCAGGGGAGGGTTGCAAAGGGGAGAGAGGAATAAAGAGATTGGGGTGGGCAGGACGGGGCACAGCAAAGGACACCAGGTCTCATAGATCTACTTTTACTGTGAAGGAAATGTGAGCTCTTGGAGAGACTGAATTAGCTGTATGGAGGGAAGACTAGGGCGAGGCCAGTTAACAGGCTTTTGCACGGACTTAGACAAGAGATAACAGCAGTTCAGATCATGGTGGTAATGGTGAAGGTTGAGAGAAATGGGTTGAATTTATACTATATTTTGAGTGTGAATAAAACAGGATTGATTCTCCGATTGATTAGAAGGAAGGATGAGAGAAAAAAATGGAAATCAAGGATGCCTCCAAGAATTTTGGCCAGGACAACCCGAAAAATAGAGTTGCCGTGCACTAAGCTGGAGCAAGCTGCAACAAAAGAGCAGCTTTGGGGGAAAATGAGATGCTCAATGCTAGGTATGTCTTGTTTGAGATATCCCAGAGACAGAGAAACACAAAAGATCATTTTAAGTATCTCAGCTACCAACTCTGCATAAAAATCGCATTAAGAAATAACTGGGTAAAGTTAGGAAAGCTGAGATTTGAATCCTACCTCTTCCATATACGAACTGGGTTATGCTCACCCAGTTTCTAATCTCTCTGAGAGTCCTCATTCTGCTGTTCTCTGCCATTAGAATTTCCTTATGGAGCTAATTATTCACATATTTTAAAACACAGCCTTCTCTTCAGTAATGAGGCTGTGAGCTTATTTCCTACTCACAGGCACTGCAAATAAAAAATGCTGGAAAAGCACTCTCACTACCAAGCCTGGGCAGACCACTTTAGTTCCAAAATCTGCTTATCAGAACATTTTATCTTCTTAGGAGACTCCTGACTCTTGACAAAGAAAAAGTAGGTGAGGAAAAGGGGGGATAGATTCTAAAATAATTTCATGTTTACTGCTAATCTAGAAACCTTCATGTGCTCTTTACATTAGAAAATGATGCAATGGAACATGACAGCAAGAAGTCATTTAACAAGTAGAATCAGCCTTGATTTATGAAACACCGGAACCCTGGAGATCAGCTTTGTACTTTGCCTCTGTCCATTTTCCAAGGGCAGTTTGGAAGGCTGTATGTTCTGGTTACCTGAGAACGTTTCTCCAAGAAATATTTTTCCCCCCACAAACTTTATTGTGAAAAAAACATTCTAACATGACCCCCAAACTTTTGTGAATAGACAACTGAAACATTTATACTCTAAGCCACAAGGTGGGTGTTAGGTTTGGTGTGAGACAAGCAGAGCACCAAAGTCCAGGCACCTCTAGCTATGAGCAGCTTTATCCGTTGATCCTTGGAGGACACAGAAATAGCAGCATTTCTGGTCTGAGCCAAAGGGCCCAAGATTGAGAAGACACTGGCAAAGGACTGAAGACTGATGGAGACAGAGAACTCAACTGAAGACCAGGCTCCTGGGTTGGTTTCCTCACCTGTCAAACAGTAGAAGTCTTCATCCAGGAGATTGCTTTGAGAAGTAAATCAGTCAAGATATGCAAATTACTTCATCTGGTGGTATTTAAGAATTCAGTATTATTCCCACTAAGTAAGACTCTTCTTAAAAAATTTTATTGGGGTACAGTTGCTTTACAATATTGTATTATTTTCATTGGCAGAGGTGTGGATAGACTGAGAAACTGTCATACAGAGTGAAGTAGGTCAGAAAAAGGAAAACAAATATTAGGTACTAATGCATATGTGTGAA
This sequence comes from Antilocapra americana, assembly GCA_007570785.1. Taxonomy (NCBI): domain Eukaryota; kingdom Metazoa; phylum Chordata; class Mammalia; order Artiodactyla; family Antilocapridae; genus Antilocapra; species Antilocapra americana. Next base: position 1,971,570 of record ML663049.1, read on the forward strand.
AAGAAGGGAAGTGAAAAGCAGAGGAGAAAAGGAAAGATATATCTGAATGCAGAGTTCCAAAGAATAGCAAGGAGAGATAAGAAAGCCTTCCTCAGCCATCAGTGCAAAGAAATAGAGGAAAAGAACAGAATGGGAAAGACTAGAGATCTCTTCAAGAAAATTAGAGATACCAAGGGAACATTTCATACAAAGATGGGCACAATAAAGAACAGAAATGGTAGGGACCTAACAGAAGCAGAAGATATTAAGAAGAGGTGACAAGAATACACAGAAGAACTGTACAAAAAAACATCTTTGTGACCCATATAACCACAGTGGTATGGTCACTCACCTAGAGCCAGACATCCTGGAATGTGAAGTCAAGTGGGCCTTAGGAAGCATCACTACGTACAAAGTAGTGGAGGTGATGGAATTCCAGTTGAGATATTTCAAATCCTGAAAGGTGATGCTATGAAAGTGCTGCGCTTAATATGCCAGCAAATTTGGAAAACTCAGCAGTGGCCACAGGACTGGAAAAGGTCACTTTTCATTTCAATCCCAAAGAAAGGCAATGCCAAAGAATGCTCAAACTACCGCAAAATTGCACTCATCTCACACACTAGTAAAGTAATGCTCAAAATTCTCCAAGCCAGCTTCAACAATACGTGAACGGTGAACTTCCAGATGTTCAAGCTGGATTTAGAAAAGGCAGAGGAACCAGAGATCAGATTGCCAATATCCACTGGATCATTGAAAAAGCAAGAGAGTTCCAGTAAAACATCTATTTCTGCTTTATTGACTATCCCAAAACCTTTGACTGTGTGGATCACAATAAACTGTGGAAAATTCTGAAAGAGTTGGGAATACCAGACCACCTGCCCTGCCTCTTGAGAAACCTGTATATAGCTCAGGAAGCAACAGTTAGAATTGGACATGGAACAACAGACTGGTTCCAAATAGGGAAAGGAATATGTCAAGGCTGTATATCGTCACCCTGCTTATTTAACTTATATGCAGAGTACATCATGAGAAAGGAAGCTGGAGGAAGTACCAGCTGGAATCAAGATTACCGGGAGAAATATCAATAACCTCAGATATGCAAATGACACCACCCTTCTGGCAGAAAGTGAAGAAAAACTGAAGAGCCTCTTGATGAAAGTCAAAGAGGAGAGTGAAAAAGTTGACTTAAAGCTCAACATTCAGAAAACTAAGATCATGGCATCTGGTCCCATCACTTCATGGCAAATAGATGGGGAAACAGTGGAAACAGTCGCTGACTTTATTTTTCTGGGCTCCAAGATCACTGCAGATGGTGACTGCAGCCATGAAATTAAAAGACACTTACTCATTGGAAGGAAAGCTATGACCAACCTAGACAGCATATTAAAAAGTAGAGACATTATTTGGTCAATAAAAGTCCATCTAGTCCAGGCTATGGTTTTGCCAGTAGTCATGTATGGATGTGAGAGTTGGACTATAAGGAAAGCTGAGTGCCAAAGAATTGATGCTTTTAAACTATGGTGTTGGAAAAGACTCTTGAGAGAATGCCTTGGACTGCAAGAAGATCCAACCATCTCCTGAAGGAGATCAGTTCTGGGTATTCATTGGAAGGACTGATGTTGAAACTGAAACTCCAATACTTGGGCCCCCTGATGCAAAGAGCTGACTCATTTGAAAAGACCCTGATGCTGGGAAAGATTGAGGGCAGAAGGAGAAGAGGAAACAGAGGATGAGATGGTTGGATGGCATCACTAACTCGATGGACATGGGTTTGGTTGGACTCCGGGAGTTGGTGATGGACAGGGAGGCCTGGCGTGCTGCAGTTCATGGGGTCACAGAGTAGGACATGACTGAGTGACTGAACTGAACTGAATGCGTATGTGTGAAATCTAGAAAAATGGTACAGATGAACCTATGTGTAAAGCAGAAATAGAGATACAGAAGTAGAGAACAAATACAGGGCACAAGCGGGTACAGGAGAGTGGGATGAACTGGGAGACTGGACTGACACACATCCACTACTGACACTCTGCAGACAGTAATGAGAACTTATGAGAGCATAGGGAACCCCACCCAGTGCCCCGTGGTGACCTCAACGGGAAGGAAATCCGAGAGGGGAAACGTGTGCACATAGAGCTGATTCCCTTTGCTAAATAAAACTCCTAACAAAGTGCTTGGTACATAATACGAGTTTTGTAGGGGATCTGTTGTCAAAATAATTCAGGAACCCAGTAAGCAGATATATTATGAAAGGAGACCCACATTGGAGGATGAGAGAAAACTAAACTATCCACCTCCTGTACATGAAGAATTGTACAGGGCTCTTCACAGTCAGGATCACATGTAATAGTTTAAACAACCTTCCAAGCTAGATACTGTGATCTATTTCAGAGATGTGGCAATGGAAGTGTAGAGAGGTCCAGACACTCACAGCAAAGATCTCTGTATAGGTGGGAAGATGCTCCGCAGCGTGTCAGCTTAACACAGCGTGTTTTCAGATTGTCTGACTGTCTTGGTTTCCCATTCACAAACTCTGGGAACTCGAAGACTACCCTAACCAAATATCCTCTGGCCCAAAGTTCAGGTGCCTTTGCAGGAACTTCCGGGCTCCACATTAAGCATGTAGACTGGGGCAGGGCGGGGACAGTTCTTAGAGAAAGGGCTGTAGGGCAGAGGAAGCCAAAGGCACCAATGCCCTAGGAAAGCTTATGCTAAATACTCTTACATGATAAAGACAGGCGGTGACTGGAGGAGTCTTGCCTTCATTCAGTAGCTCAGCGAACTTTTGAGAGTTAGCAGTGTGTAAGGTCCCTTTGATAGATATTTTTCCTTGAGAAGAAAGATAAAGGCTATTTACCATGGGGCTTTAAAACCAGAGGAGGATTTAAGGAACCAGACTTCAAGAAGGAAAGGATATACAGATACATGTATTCTTATGGCGGAGTCCCTTTGCAGTTCACCTGAAACGATCACAGACCATTGGCTATGTTGTTATTATTGTTCAGCAGCTAAATCACCACTGACTCTTTTGTGACCTAAATTTTGGACCAAAATTGGCTGCATGCATGCTCATTTGCTGCAGTTGTGTCTGACTCTTTGCAACCCTATGGACAATAGCCCACAAGACTCCTCTGTCCAAGGGATTCTCCAGGCAAGAATACTGGAGTCGGTTGCCATGCCCTCCTCCGGGGGATCTTCCTGACCCAGGGATCGAACCCACATCTCTTTCATCTCCTGCATTGGCAGGTGGGTTCTTTACCACTGAGCCACCAGGGAAGATAACTGGCTATATTCCAATACAAAATATAAAGTTAAAAAAGAAAGGTGAGGAGCTTCAACCACATCTTCTCCTTACATGGGCCTTTCAGGTGAAATTTCTGAGAGACTCTCATTGTCCCAGACTTAGCTTCACCCTGATCCCTTGGCCAGCCCTTTGAGTTAGGGCACCCAATTGAGAACCCCAGAAACCCACTAGGGCCACACTGGACAGGAGCGACAAAGGATAAACAAAGAGCTAGATCATTGAAAAGAGGGAGAGATGCTGTGATCTTAAAGTCAACAGCTGCTCATTCTAAGCAACACCATTAATGGTGGAATACAAAATGACAAAATATTACCTTATCTTCAAGAAGATTTCAGACTGACAGAGAGATGACAAGTAAACAAACATGTATATGTGATAAATGCACTGCTGCTGATGCTTCACTCTCCTCTGAACCACGTTCTTTGTAACATGACCCTGCAATGTATTTCTTCAAGATGCAGAGCCAATTCCTCACTCCTTGCACTTAGGCTGCCTTGAAAGTGAAGTGAAAATGTTAGTTGCTGAGTCGTATCCAACTCTTTGGGACCCCCATGGACTCTAGCCTGCCAGGCTCCTCTGTCCATGGAATTCTCCAGGCCAGAACACTGGAGTGGGTTGCCATCCCCTCCTCCAGGGGACCTCCCTGATCCAGGGATCCAACCACGTCTCCTGCATTGCAGGCGGATTCGTCACCCCAGGGAAGCCCCCCTGACAGTTACTTCAATAAAAGGCAGCAGGAGGGCCCATGTCAGCTCCAGTCCACAGGTCAGCCAAGGCGACCCTGGACCAACACCAGCCTGCTGAGCCCAAGCCTGTAAAGACCCAGCAGTGAAGGGAAGAGCCACTTCCCACTGTAAAGCTGACCACAGACACACCTGTGATCCCGGATGAGGCCAGGCTGAGTCTTGTGATTGATAAAAGATTTTTTTATTATTTTAAGCTACTGAGTTTGGGGGGAGTTGGTTATGCAGTAATAGCTAATTGAAATTTATATATTTACAGTCCAAGAGGGCACTCAATGGGTATTGAAGGGGGCCAGAACTAAATATTATGAAGAAAGAGGAAGGCTAGCTTCTGGATCAGAAACATAGGCCCTCAGTTCCCTGCTCACAGAGGAAGTGATACTCTGAGTCAGCTTTGAAAATTAAATAGAGTTTCTGCAGGTAAAGATGGGAGCATAACATCTTTATTTTTAATAAGACTAATTCTTCATTTGAAGTTATCAATGGGTTTTAAATATATATAATATCTTATATAAAGTTTTATTCCTTTCCTCTGTGACTGAGAAGAACTTGTATAGATACATAAATTTCTCTTCTTCACATGGCAAGAATCAAGACTTGAATATTAAAGCTTTGAAAAGACAATTATATTTCCAGTGAACAGAATAACACTCCATAGCAAGTGCCTATCATCACCCCAGCACCTGTTGATTGGAATGTGCATATTTTATTCATAAAGGTCAACTAATTAGCAAGAGTGAGTTTTTATAAAACAGAATTTAAAAGGCAATTATTCTGTGATAGAAGCCTAATTGTTATACATTTAACATGTTGAATTATCCAGCCAAGAAAGAAAGAGAGAAAAAAGAAGGAGGAAAGGAAGGAGGGAGGAAGGAAGGGACAAAAAGAAAGCCACTTTATTACATTGTTCAAGTGATCTGGAGCAGGTCACCAATGAGAGCTGGTTACCTCTCTCACCAGTGATCAATTAATAAAGTTCTAATTCTAATAATACTGTGAAATAGTGAACTATAGAATAAGAATGTTGTTCAAACAAAGTACAAGGAAACGAGAAGTAATTACTGCTACAGGAAACTTGATAAAACCATGATCAGAAAACAATTAAGTGAAGGGGAAAATTCTGGAACTCAATTATAATAAACTAATAAACATAGAGAAAATTCCCTTTCCATTTTCTCAGATGCAGTCACATAATTGCATTCTTCTCACAGAAATAGGATCACACAAACACTGGGCATCAGGAAGTTATATTAGAACAGTGCTTAAAAGCAGTATACATTAAAAATAAACAAAAGGAATTATTCTCAAAGTCACATTCACAGTTCATGAGACATTGTAACTTTGTGAGCATGCCTAATAAGGCGTTTCAGTCATGTTTGACTCTTTGTGACCCTATGGGCTGTAGTCCATCAGGCTCCTCTGTCCATGGGATTCTCCAGGCAAGAATACTGGAGTAGGTTGCCTTGTCCTCCTCCAGGGGATCTTCCCAACCCAGGGATCGAACCTGCATCTGTTATACCTCCTGCATTGGCAGGCGGGTTCTTTACCACTGGTGCCACCTGGATTGTACTGTATTGTTCAGTCGCTCAGTCGTGTCCGACTCTTTGTGACCCCATGGACTGCAGCACACCAGGATTCTCTGTCCTTCACCATCCCCCGGAGTTTGCTCAAACTCATGTCCATTGAGTTGGTGATGCCACCCAAACATCTTGTCCTCTGTCATCCCCTGGGAAGCCCACTGCTAACTCTACAAAATCCCATTGTGACTGGGTCACTCCACCAACTGAAAATGTTCACTGGCTCCCTATTACTAATAGTTACAGAACTGAAATCCAAGGCTTAGGTCAGACTCCCCACAAGCTGAGTCAGGAAAGCTTGTGCCTATCGTTGGTGAGGTGTGTTCCCAGGGGATGGGGGGGGAGAACTAGGCACCCGGGTCCCACGGGAGCACTGGGGCTACACAGCCCCACAGAGCTGCCTGCTGATGGGATGGGCAGTGGTCTCTCACAGCCTCCAATCATTGCCAGCAGCAGGCTTCCCGGGCGAGATCTGTAACCTTGCAGGCATTCTGGATGAGATGGCTCCTACTGACCGAGGGCAATTCTCTGGAGAAGAGGCAATGAGCCAAGGCTCACAGCAGAGGGAGGAAGCAGACACTAGCTGGGCAAAGGAGTCTGGGCGGGGCACCAGCAGCATTTTGGGTGGCACGGAGACCCTCTGGGAGCGCCTTGCTGCCCTCAGCTGCCCCGGTCCGGCCCTGCTCCCTCCAAGCACGTCATGCAAGAGCACATTAACAGTGGACTTCAGAGACCGTTCCCTCACAGTGGGCTCCCCTTTCCCCTTTGCCCTCCTCCTAAGCTCCATCTTATTCTCTACAACCAAGTGCAACAGTTACCCTCTCAGTGAAGCCCCCTTTGATCCCTAGGAAGGATACGCCATTTATTTTCTGTTTCAAGGCCCTCTGTAGAATTCACTCCTGTGATAGAGCCCATCATTCAAGCTGTTTGTAAAATGCATTATCCCCTGGCTAGATCATTAGTTCCATGAGGACAGGGACTGTGTGTGGCTTTTCCCCAGTTCTCAGTATTTAAATACAGGGCCTGGAGTAGGATAGAGGCTCTGTGACTGATTGGGGAATAAGTCAATGCCTACACGAGAACAATGGTCGTCTCTGGAGAAGAACAAAGTCATTCATTCGGATTTGGCTTTCTATTCCAGCCCGACAATCCGCTGAGCTGTGTCACTGCAGTGTCCTGTCTGAGCAGTCTGTTTACTCATAACCTGGGAGGCTTTCAGTCAAAATTCCGTATTGTCCATTTCACTGAGGTGGGGCATGCCAACAATGAAAAGCGGATAATAAAAGGACTGCGTTGGAGCAAGTGCTGGTTCAATCACTGCATAAGCCACTGGATTCAATTATCTCCAGAAAGAAAAGTTGAAAACCACTGGGTAAAAAGAAGGTGCTGATGTTGAAACAGAGTTAGATTCATCTTTGCCTTGTAGACCTTTTTAGGTACAAGGATCATAATGAACTTGCTTATCTTCTCATAGATTTTTTGACCAGCTTTCCCCACTTCCACTTGTTATGAGAGAGACCTAACTTTAGGGCAGGGGGAGTTTTTGTAGATGTGTGACATATATACTGAAAAATGTGCAGACATTAATTCATAATTAATCACAAATAATGTTTACTCATTGAGCACCCTGATAAAGCCAGTGCCAAGATCAAGTAGAACATCACCAGCAGTCTGGAAATCCCTGTGTTCCCTCCAGTCACTGCCCTCCAAGGGTCACTAGTATCCTGGTTTCTAACACCCTATGTTAGTCCAGCCTGCTTAGGAAGACAGAGAGGCATACATGGGACCCTCGTCTCTCTGGCTTCCTTCACTCAGAACTATGTTCATGAGATTCAGGCAGGGTGTCCTGTGCAGCCGCAAGTCGTTCACTGTCACTGCTGTGTCACCAGCATCTCATGGACTGTACCACCAGTGAGGGCCACTCTGCCATTCACTGACAGGCAGTTGGGGTGCTTTAGTTTGGGGCTATTAAAATAGTGGTGCCATAAGAATTACCATACATATTATCTGGTAAACATAGTATGCATTTCTGTTGAATTCATTATGTTAATACAGCATAAATGTATTTGATAATGGTCATCGTTCTTTGTCAAATTATTAGACTATTAATTAGGTAGAAAATAAGGCCATCTGCATTAAAAAAAGTAAATTACATTATGAAAAAGTAAAGAAAAAAATGTAACCAAAATTTTTTAAAAAAATTGTTTCAGAATAATTATGCATACAGGATTAATTATGCCATTCGCTCTACTTTTTCACATATCTGATTTATTTTTCCAAATTAAAGTTAAAGTTTATGTACTTCAGTGTGGTCAGCAGAAGATTTCAACTACTCACCTCAGGTAGACATAAAATCCATGCACATGTGGGATGGCAGGAAGTAATTTAACTAGTATCAAAGGTGAGAAACTGAAAAATAAGAAAAAAGAAACAAAATAGTGTGTACTTCTGTTGAATTCATGTTTAGGAATAGAATGACCAAATCAGAGAACACACACCTAGTTAGCTTTGTTAATACTGCCAAGAGTTTTCCAAGCCAATAACATCAACCCATACCTAACTTTTTTCAGTTTCATGGAGAAATAATTTACATACATTCTGTATAACTTAAAGGTGCACAGCATGTTGATTTGATTTACATATATTGTGAAATGATTAAAAAAGTTTAGTCAACATCCATCATGTCATATAGGGATAGTAAAAGGAAAGGAAAAAAATTCTTGTGATGTGAACTCTTAGAATCTACTTTCTTATCAACTTTCCTTTATATAATACAGTAGCATTAATTACAGCCACCTCGCTGTACCTTACATCCTAATACTTCCTTATCTTACAACTAGAAGTTTGTACCTTTTGATCAGCTGTCTCTGAGTCCTTCTCTCCCATCTCTCACCTCTGATACATCACATACGATTTCTTTTTTGAATCTGAATTTTCAAAGTCCGGACTTTCATTGAACAGTTGGACCAGTGCATTCCTGCTAACAGACCCAGCCTGGGTGACCAAGTGTCTAGGGTACATAGTGGCTATGGCTAGGCTCATTCATTCTCCATCATTAAAGGTAAATTAATCAATAGAAAGAATGAGAACACATTTTGTGGCAGATTATTTACTACATATACTTAACCTGGGTCGACCAGACCAGGAGACGCCAATTTCTATTCCCCTTTACTGCTTTGCTCAGAAGCCTGTACTCCAGATATTGAACAATTTGGGGGCAACAGAGCGCTACACACTAATACAAATATATGGTCTGGGGCCTTATTGCCTTAGCAGGAAATAGCCAGTGTCTCATAATTGAGAACTGGGTTCTGAGGCAATTGACTGTTAAATTTTCATGGGATGTAAGTGGAGTAAAAAATCTGTTGAAAAGGGACTTATAAGTATTTTTAAATTTCTGTTTTCTCTCTAATACCTTGAAGTCCATGACTGTGACCATCCTGTTCATAGCTGCTACCTAGATATCTTGTAAAGTGCCTGACACAGTGGTTTTCAGTAAACATTGGTGTACCCAAATGCTCATGATATTCATCATGACTCTTGTGCATTTAGGGGAGAGTTCATGAAGATGGATAAGTTACTCATAGAAGCAGTGTATCTGTGTATGTGTTTGCCACTCTTTTAGTAATGGACATCATGGCTTGTGATATCATGGCTTTCACCGATTCTGAATTATCATAAAGGTGACTTGTCTAGTGCTACTTTTCACTTGACCTGATCCAAACTAGTTTGGATTCACGCAAGTAAATTGGTTACAACTCAATATGGACTGAAACTGAGAAACTACAGCTGGATGACAAATTGGTCAATTCCACATACAAGCTGAATAATGGTAAATATGTCCACTGTGTACTAGACTCAGTATTGAGATGAGATGCACTGTCTCTAACTTGAACCACAATGCCATGAGCAGGCATCAATATTCCCACGATTCAACTAAAAATGAGAGTGCTGAAGTGGCTGACCAAGACCACTTAGTATATGGCAGAGTTGATTCCAAATCTGGCTATGTTTGATTCCAAACCTCTTGCCATTTCTGGTATAGCTCAATGGTCAGGAATTATTTACTTAGTGTCAGGATAGAAAATTAGGGAAAAAGCAAAATATAACAAACTGCTGAGACTCCTAGTACTGTATGGGTATGGAGAATGCAATGCAAGGCTTCTCCCAGGTGGACAAGTCAGCTAGCAACCCTGTTGTGGTGCCATGGCAACATACAGTATCTTTAGCAGAGGCAACATAGATGATGGATGTTTGTTTTTTGGTTTGTAGTATGTGCTTTTTATTTTTTTAACCAGATATTAAGAGAACAATTTTTTTTTTTAACTATCAGTATCTTTATTTGAAAATCACTCTGCAGACAGACCTCTGGGGAAATGCTGCTCCATCTTTCAAAGGCAAATTTGCATTTTTACACATGGAAGAGCTCTTCTTTGTGATATGCTTTTCAATGGGAGCTCTCCAAGGCCCCTTCCTTAGTTTAAGTTTTAAAATGGTATGATTTTACATCTCATCAAATATAATAGAAAAGTTCAAGTTTAATATATCTTACAAAAATTGCCTTCCTGTAGATTATGCCCTTCAGCTATCATTTTAAATTGTAATTTGCAGTTTTGAAATTCTTCCATAAAAGAAGATGTTTTCTTTAGTCAAAATAGAAGTAACTTAATTTTTATTGTCTGGCTAAATGGATCCACTTTTCTCTTCTTCTTTTGTTTGAAGGAATTGTCATGAATTTGTAGAGTTGCCCTATTTCCCAGGGAAATACATGTATTCTTTGAGTCTCAGAATGAAAAAAAAAAGTGACTTTAAAACACACTTAGGATAAAATAGCTTATTATAAATCTATTGTAGCTTTATTATTGAATCCAGTTTTTAAAGGACAAAAGATATTAATTAGTTCAGGTAGCCCTCAATACAATATTTTGTAATAAATATGAGTCTCTCAAGACACTGAAATAAGGTAAAAAGGGTATTTTCCTTAAAGAGTCCACAGAAGAACAGGGCTATTTTTGAAAGCTAGTTAGAAAAAGTAAAGGGTCACAGAGGGGTTGGCTTAGAACTGATTAAATGCGTGTTTTGCATAAAGCCTACTGTGTCTCTGTCAACTTAGTTCAACATTAGTGCTCAAAAACTGTGTTGAAAGAATGAATGGCCCATATGATAAATACCTGGAGACAACCTTATTTCATCCATACCTTTCATGAGCTCTAAAAATTATGCATGCCTCATCTGCATTTTCCTTAGTTCACCTCTTCTTCCTGGATGAATGTCAAGTACTATGGAATTAAAAGACCAATGCTTTTCCTGTGATATTGCAAAGTCCTTGTAAAAATACTTTCTAAGTGGTATTTAAATGACAACTCCAAAGGTAACAAAACTATTTACAATTGAAAGAGAAGTGAGGCAGATACAAAGTTTACAGAGATACATGTAAGTGATATGCAGTGAAAATAAACTGGGAGACAAAGGAGATCTGCCAGGCTTAATTCATGTCACTTACTTTAAAATTCACACAAAGGTAGTTAGAATCACTCACTTATCTTGAAACCTTCTCTATGGACTGACAGAAGAATGCTAAGTGATGCTGACATATGATAAGGCACATGGAATAGCCACACTCAAATTTGAGGATTGTTGCTATACCTCATTAGTCTGGTCAGACTGCCATAAGGAAATACTCAGACTGTGGGACTTACACAACAGACATGTATTTTATCACGGTTCTAGAGGCTAGAAGTCCAAGATCAAGGTGCCAGCATGCAGGTGTCTTGTGGGAACCTTTTCTGCCTTGAAGACGGCTGGCTTCTCACTGTGTCATCACCTTGCCCTTGAGTGTGGACTGTGGTGCCACTCCCTTTCTTATAAGGGCACAAATCCTACGGGTTAGGGCACCACCCTTATGGCCTCATTTAAATGTCATTTAAGTAAGGCCCTATCTCCAACCAGAGTCACATTGGGAGTCAGGGCTCCAGCATTCGGACTGGGGGCAGGGGGGTACAATTCAGTCCATAAAAGTGGGATTCACTCGCAGTCTCAGCATTGAAGGCTCTAACATCTTAAAAATCAAATAGATAAACTGGCCAAGATCTTCAGGCCCAGATCCTTGAGAAAGAAAACTTTTAATAAAAATTATTTATCCAAAAGGGTAGCCTCTTGCATGTACCAGCATGATTTCTATTGGGATAGTAATATCCTGCTGGCTAATTTGTTGAGTAATTTAGTACTATTGGATCCCTTGAGAACTGGTTAATTTATATTTAGACATAATTGGTTTTCTTCTTTATCATTCAATTCTTAAAATTCACTCAAATTGTTCTAATATTGACTACTCTTCCCCTGGACTGATGCCAGCTTCAGTAATGCTTTTTGCTTTAAAATGTGAAGCTCACATATGCAATTATCAGCATCTCAGCTTTTGAAAGTAACTTTCTTTTCCCAACTTGGTTAAATGAATAGAAAGCAACTGTTACTTTGGCTACTGGACATTAACTTATCACAGTAATAGCCTGTGAGTTGGGTTTCTTTTGCATTCTTTGGACACTTTTCCTGCAGAAAAATTTGCATCCTCCCAGTTTTCTCACTGTGGTTTTGTAGGACCCAAAAACACACTAACAGAAGCTCTTTTTTTAACTTCTTTGCCTTATTCCTTGGATGTTTGCTGTTGTTGATGTTTATGGGCCTTCTTTGCTTACTCTACATTGGTATTCAGACACTTTGAAGGTGCAAATAAGAAGTGTACTTCTACACATGTATGAGAGCTGGTGTCCTGAAATGATAATAACATTCAGGATGAACAAGATTCCAGCTGGTTCTGCCAAACACTAGATGTGCACCCTTGGGAAAGCTGCTTACATGATTGTGCCTTCCTTTCCTCATTTACTAACTGTAAATAAAAGCAGCCTTAAAGATCAGGGTAGGGACTTCCCTGGTGGTCCAATGGTTAAGACTCCTCATTTCCACTGCAAAGGGCACAGGTTCAATCCTTGGTTGGGGAACTAAGATCTCATATGCTACGCATCATAAAGCCCCCATCCCACCCCCTGAAAAAAAAATTGCTGTAAACAACACAACTTGGAAATATACTATACTACTTTGTTGGGCATATAGGAAGGGTGCCTTCAACCCTCACTGGTGTGTAGATACTATACTGTGCTGTGCTTAGTCTCTTAGTCATGTCTGACTCTTTGTGACTCCTTGGGCTGTAGCCCACCAGGCTCCTCTGTCCATGGGAATTCTCTAGGCAAGATTACTGGAGTGGGTTTCCATGCCCTCCTCCAGGGGATCTTCCCCAGATCAGGGACTGAACCCAGGTCTCCCACATTGCAAGTGGATTCTTTACCGTCTGAGCCACCAGGGAAGCCCATGTAAATACTAAAGCAGTCATATTCATAGCAATCATTCAGATTTCCCAGATTGGAGTATGATGGTAGGTCAAGGTTCCTTCCCTGAGCCTCAAATAGTTTTTCCCAGAACTTCCCCAGGAGTGTGTCTCACTTGAATTCACATACCACAGCTTGCCATCCCCCCTGCTAACTGCCCTGGTTGACAACCTCCACCTAAGAGGCAGCTGCTGCCATTCTCCACAGTGCAGTGACTACGGTGCAGCAGAGCTGCCCCCTCGAGTTTCCAAGGCTTCCGACCTTGGAGTCATGCAGCCTTCCCTGGAGCAGAGGGGAAGGGCACCAAAACAACAACAACAACAAAACCCCACATAGACGTTGCTTCTTTCCAAACAAAACTAAAATGAAAACCCACTATGCAAATCCGGCTCCTGCCATCATTTCCTGAGATTGGTTACTATCTGTCTAAACTCCAGGGTTCTCAAAAAGCAGGACTTTCCTTTTTATTTCACTAATAAATACAAATGCCCAGCCTTGTCTTATTGCATGTTTAAGACTACTGATTCTGCTGCCCATAGATTTGAAGTCAATTTGTCATGGATTATCTAAAGCTTTTGTAATTTCATGTAACTTTTTATTCTTTTAAAAACCAAGGCATTCTGTTTCTATATTTTGATATATTGCTTCAAATGGACATTTTTATTCCATTTTTATTCAGGAGGCCTCTAACTTCTAATTTCCTTCTATTTGCCTCACATGTAATCAACATAAGATCCCAACAGCAACTTGGCAATGGGCAGCCTTAATCCTTAGAAACAGGGTTTAGAAAGAAAAAGAGAAACAGTACTTTTCTATTCAATTAGGTTTTTTGAAGTGAGATCACTTTTTTATTTAAAAATGGTAAATCAGAGAACAGAGACACCTTCAGTATGGTTTGGTACCTCTGTCATCACACTGAATTTCTTTCTAGTCACAGCTCACTCTGACCCCAGTTTTACTCCCAAGCTTGACTAAAAGCTATCCATCTGCAAGGCTAGCTTGGGGGTTGAAGCTTTTTGCACTGGTTATTAGTTACAATGTTAAATCAATGAAAATACATTTTAGATGTGTCCCTCCATTATCAGTGGCTTCACAGAGTTGCAGCTTCAAATAGCCTGCTCTTCACTATGCTCCAAACAGTGAAGCAGAAGAGACACTGCTCTTGGGGGTTGGGGGGAGGGCGGGGGAAGAGCAACAGTTATCACAGCCAACACTCATGTGCCAACATGCTCATGGTACTACAACGTGTGCCCCAAAGCTTTCTGTTCATTAAGTCATTTATTGACTAAGCACAGGGGTGCACAGCATGGCTGTTTACTCAGTACTTGAGTCTGATAAAGACTATCCAGCTGAAATAATAGAGCATACATCTCTAATCCATGCTCCTACCAACAATGAAAATACAAGCAAATCTGTATTCAACCATTTCAGAATTCTGCAACTTAACCAGAGGCGCAGAACGAAATAGCTCTTCAGAAAGTATCTATTCCAGGAAAAACTACTGAATCTCATTTAAAAAACCAGTGACGTTTGTGTCATTTTCATGTGGGGGTAGCCCCACTCTCCTCTCTCCCCAGCTGAAGGGTGGGGTGGCCACGGAATGCCTGCAGCTTCAACAGGACACTGACCTCTTTAGGACTCCAGAAAAGCTCCATCTCTGCAGGACAGTCAATCTTGATAAAATTTGCAGCTCCTGGGAAAATCCCCATGCCCCAATTGTTGTTTCTATTTTATTTAACTTGAAGCTCAGATCAGGTGATCAAAGTCCTATTCCCATGGCACTGGTGAAAAGAACAGCATTCTACTATTAACACTTAACCTCACAGCTGCCAGAGGCTGTAACTTCGCTTGAGACCAACAAGAACCTGGACAAAAATGGAGAAGGAAGAAATGAAGGAGAACTAGCTGACTGCAGACAACTTTGAAAAGCTCTGACATATTCCCTCGGATCTAGAAGACTGGGCGCGTGTCCAGGGCTGTGCCCATGATCAGGAATATTCCCCAGCCCAGAAAAGACCCAAGGAAGGAAAAAGCCTAGTCATTCATTTCTGACTGACTCTGAAGTCCTAAGCAAGCAGGAATCTAAGGCAAACTCCTGGACTGCCTGAAATTTGAAGTGCTTCAAACAGAACCTCATGCAAAAACGTGGGCAGAAGACAAAGTGCCGCAAGACAATTAAGGAACTCTGAACTACCAGTGACCCAGGCAACCACTAAAGTATACAGACATGAGGTGAACCTTAGGTACCAGTCTTAAAACTAAAAACAAGAATTAAAAAAGAAATCAGCAGAGAACTCAGCGAACATGCAGTGGAGAATACAGAATCTACAGATTAAGTCTAGGGAAGATGCTGAACAAAAAGCAGTAAAGAAAAAACAACAACAAAAAACAGCAATAGTAACATACAGGACTGTAAAGGCAAGGGGGGGAATGCTAGATACCAGAGTTGTCACGTTATCTACAATGTCCAGATTTCAGCCATAAGTTATGAGGCACATAAAGAAACAGGAAGATATTACCTCTACAAAAGAAAAAAGCAGCCAATAGGAAATGTCTATAAAATGGCCCAGATGTTGGCCAGGTAGATGAGGACTTTTTGTCAACTATTCTAACTATGTTCAAAAAACTAAAGGAAGTCATGTCTAAAGAATTAAAGGAAAGTGTGACAATGGTGTGTTTCCAAATACAGTATATCAATCAATAAAGAGAATTATGAAAACAAATCAGAATGAGGGAAAGGGTGGGATGATATGGGAGAATGGCATTGAAACATGTTAATTATCATATGTCTAATCAATCGCCAGCCCAGGATTGATGCTCGGGGCTGGTGCATCGAGATTTCCTGGGGGGGAGGGAGGAGGGAGGGGGGAGGGAGGGGTTTCTGGAGGGGGAGCATATGTAAACCCATGGTGATATCATGGCATTGTATGACAAAAACAATAAAAGGGAGGGGAAAAAAAAAGAAAGAAAGTTGAGTAGAAAAATTAAAGAACTGAAATTAAAAATTCGTTAGAGAGGCTGAAAAGTGGATTTTGCTTAGTTAAGAGTATTCAGGGTGAGAAAAATAGTCCGGCAATCCTTCAGAAGTCAGTTACAAAATGACCCAACAATTGCACCCTGAGGTATATACACAACTGCATTGATGACATGCCTACATAAAACTGTATATACTAGTGCTCACAGAGAAAAATCAAAAAGTGAAGCTGCCCAAATGCCCATTAGCTGATGAATAGATAATAAAATGTGGCATATCTGCACAGTAGAATATCATTCTGTCATAAAGAGAAATAAAGTACTCACGCATGCCACAACATGGATGAACCTTGGAAACATTGTGATGAGAAGGCAGTTACAGAAAACCACATGCTGTATGATTCTGTTTCTATGAAATGTCCAGAATAGGCAAATCCATAGAGACAAAAAGTAGATTACTAGTTGCTTA
This sequence comes from Antilocapra americana, assembly GCA_007570785.1. Lineage (NCBI taxonomy): Eukaryota > Metazoa > Chordata > Mammalia > Artiodactyla > Antilocapridae > Antilocapra > Antilocapra americana. Next base: position 1,987,997 of record ML663049.1, read on the forward strand.
GGGCTGGAGGGGAGGTGGGGATGGGATTTACCTCCAAAGGGTATAGAATTTCTTTTTGCAGTGATGAAAGCATCCTAAAGGTGACAGTTATGCAACTCTGAATACACTGGAAAATACTGAATTGCATGCATGTTACAAATGGGAGAATTTTGTGGCATGTAAATTATATCTCAATATAGCTGGTTAAAAATTACTAACCTTTCTGATCCGAGGAGGGGTGATTCAGGTGAAGATTCAGATTCACTATACTCTGTAGTGAAGGTTCAGTAGATCCATGTATTGAATACCTACAGTACCCCAAGACATGGTTTTTCCAGTAAATTCTCTATAAATTTCCTTGGAAATGTAAAAGGAAGAAACAGTAGTTGACTGGGTGTGCTTTGCTTGTTTTTTATTTATGTTTTTATTGTTGAATCCAATTAGAATAATATCATAGTTTCTTCTTAAATGTGAAAGTATCTCCTTTCAGTAGATAATTAAGATTGGTATTTAGCCAAAATCATTCACAAGCTAAAACATTTTTCCTCATTCATATAAACAGCTTTCTTTAAGATAAACAGGCTTCTTTAAGAACTATAAACTGTAAATTATAAAAACACATACACAGTTTTAATAAAAATACATGAGACTCAACAAAGATTTATATGAAATCTCTGGCTTTAGATTCACAATGTGTCTACATGATGCAGCAACAACGTTACTCTCTAGTAAGAGTTGGAATTTAACTATGGAGTAAATTTTCTCAAGACCTAGGATGTAACAGATAATATGATGTATATAAAGAATCTCCAAAAGTACGTATGGTGGAATATGTTTCCCATGATTTCATCATGGAATCCTGTTCCTCTTAATGATGCTTTGGGGATCATTGCTCTGCAAAATCCATTTTGGAAAACTGATATGTGAGCAATACATATGAAATACTGCTTCTCCATAAGTGGACTTTCAGGCATCTGCTAAGGCAGTAGCTACTCTCTTTGTGATGCTGATGAAAAGTATGCTTCTTGATCCAGGAAAAATAAGCACATAAATTTTACTTGTAATTTCAAGATGTCTACAGCCTCTCTCTAAGGGACACCAGTTAGTTTTTAAATTCTCTCAAAAAGGGAAGAATTTTCTTGAACTATGTGAGCTAACGCTGGCCATGGAAATTAACAATCTTCATGATTTCTTCCAATTTTTTTTGTATTGCAGACATTAAGGCTGAAAGTGTCTTACACAAAATGTTATTATCTAAGTAAGAGCAGTCTTTGCCTCCTTTTTTGAAAACAGAAACGTATGAAATTCCTAAACCTCTTCTAAACAATATGACACTAAAAACTGATGATCAAAAATAACACCCACAGTAATACTGAAGTGCCAGAGTTCGGAAAACAATGCAGAGTAATTACATTTTGAATCTGTAGAAACTTCTCATCCCAAATGTTCACATACTCCATGAATATAAACAAAGCCTTGCGTCTTCTGTGACTATTTCAAATATTCTCAAGGTCAAGTACATAGGTATATGTACTCAACCTTGGTTCATAAAACAAAGTCCATGTGCTCACATTAATTTTAAAACAAATAATTAATCTATATGCATCTTCCTTGGCTCTAGAAATAGGTCAGGAAGAGGAGGATGTATCACAGGGAATATCAGGGTGGGAGGGAGTCCTTGAGTTTCTCGGGTCTGGGGGACAAGCTTGAGAAGAGAAGCAGGGCACAACACCCACCAACGTTTCTCATTCACATACGAGTCTAACATATGTTTGGCACCTATAATGTTTCACATCAGCCACTGTGCTAGATGCTCAGAATAGTATTCCTGGGGCTTCCCAGGTGGCTCTAGTGGTAAAGACTCTGCCTGCCAATGCAGGAGACTCAAGAGACGTGGGTTTGATCCCTGTGTCGGGAAGATCCCCTGAAGAAGGAAACAACAATCTGTTCCAGCATTCTTGCCTGGAGAATCCCATGGACAGAGGAGCCTGGTGGGTTACAGTCCTTGGGGTCACAAAGGGTCAGACACGACTGAGCACACACATACACTGCTTTTGAGATGGTCTACACCAGTGTTGCCCAACAGAAATACACTGTGAACCACCTACAGGTTTTCAATTTATTTTTTAATTAACATGAAGCCAAGTCTGCTTTTGAAACACAATTCTGTAAGTTTGGGCACATGACTACCATATTAGTTTTCTACTGCCATCACAACAAAATACTGCAAACTGAGTGCAGTAAGCAACACAAATGTATGATCTTACAGTTCTGTAGGACAGAAGTCTGACACAATCCTCACTCAGCTAAAACTAAGGCGGGGACAGGACTGCACTCCTTTCTGAAGGTTCTGGGTGCCATCCTTTCTCTTGTTCTTTGCAGCTAGAGGTGCCCCACATCCCTTGGCTTGTGGCCCCCTTGCTCCATCTACAAAGTTAGCAGAGGCAAGCTGAGCCCTCCTTAAGTCACATCAGGGTGACACCCTCTCCACCTCCCTCTCCCACTTTTAAGAACACTTGTAATTACACTGAGCCCATTTGGATAATCTTATAATTTTCCTATTTCAAGATCAACTGATTAGAAACTTTAATTCTGCCCACAACTTTAACTCTCCTTGGTCACATAATGTAACATATGTACTGGTTCTGGGGATTAGAAGGTGAACATCTTTGGGGCCCATTATTCTGCCTTCATGAATGCATCATCATGTATCCACAACCATGGTCAAGATTCTGAACAGTTCTAGCCTCCAAAATGACTAGCTCTTTCTCCTCCCTTGTATTCAAATATGCCCCCCAATCTAATCCTGGCAAACACCCATGGGTTGCCCATCCTTTTGTTTGTCTTATCCAGATGTCATATACATGAATTCAGGTAGTAGTAGTCTTTTGAGACTGGTTGCTTTAAACTATCAAATAAAGTACTGGTTTTTCCTTCTTGTGGCACATATCAATAGTCTGCTCCTCTTTTCTGAAGAGTCTTCTTTCTTTTAGGAATGTACCTTTGATCCTTTTACCGACTAAAGGACATTTAGTTATGTCCAATTTTGGAGATGTCTGAAGGACATTTCGTCATGTCCAATTTTGAAGATTCTGCTCACAAACACCTGTATATAGGTTTATATAGAGACATAAATCATAAATTTTCATTTATCATGAATAATCACCCAGTTGTTAGACAGCTGGGAAAGAGAGCAAATATATGGTTAACTTTGTAAGAAACTGCCAGGCTGTTTTCCATAGTGGCTATATCATTTTACATTCTCACAAGCAATGTATCTCTTCCATTAGTGGGACATCTTCACCAGCAGTTAGCACTGTTGCTTGTATTTATTGCAGCCATTCTGATAGGTATATAGTGCTATCCTACTAGGGCTTCCCTGGTAGCTCAACTGGTAAAGAGCCCACCTGAGTCGCTACCCTATTGAGGCTTTAACTTGCATATTTTAATTGTTACTGATGTTAGACATCTTTTCATGTGTGTATTTACCATTCACTTATCTTCTTTAGTGAAGTATGTTCAAATATTTTGCAAATTTTATTATTGGACTGTTTGTTTTCTTAATGAGTTTTGAGTGTTCTTCATATAGTGCAGATAAATATTCTTTGCAAGATACTCAGTTTGCAAACAGTTTCTCCTAGTCTGCTATTGTTCACTCTCCAAGTTTTTTGAAGATCAAAATTTTTAATATAGAACAAGTATTTGTCAATTTTTCTTTTATAGATTGTGCTTCTGTTGATGTGGACTTTCCTGGGGGCTCAGACCATAAGGAATCTGCCTGCAGTGCAGGAGACCCAGGTTCGATCCCTGAGTTGGGAAGATCCCCTGGAGAAGGAAATGGCAACCCACTCCAGTATTCTTGCCCAGGGAATCCCGTGGACAGAGGAACCTGGTGGGGTACAGTCCATGGGGCTGCAAAGAGTCAGACATGACTGGGCAACTCACACTTGTTCTTTGTTGATATATCTGAGGACTCTTTGCTTAACCAAAAATCACAAAAATTTTTATTTGCTTTTTAATAGGGTGAGTTAAACTATCTCTTGAATTTTAAGTAAATATTGTTTTCTTGAAACACACTTCAATTCACATGGTCATGAGGGATTATCTCATTTTTCAATTGTTGGATTAGAATTGCTAAAATTTTATTTGGAATTTTTGTACCTATGTTCCCAAGGTAGAGATATTAGTCTGTCCTTTCTTTTTCATATAATATCTTTGTCTCATTTTCATATCAGGGTTTTGCTTCAGAGAAAGGGTCCAAAAGTATTGCCACCTCTTCAGTTTTTTGGAAGACTTTGCCTAAAATTGGTATTATTTTTTCTTAAGTGTTTGACAGATTTCACCAGTGAAGCCATGTGGGTCTGGATTTACCTTTAGAGGAAGGTTTTTAACCACTAATTCCATCCTTTAAATTATCATAATAAAGTAATTATATACCTTGCTGCTGCTGCTAAGTCGCTTCAGTCGTGTCCAACTCTGTGTGACCCCATAGAAGACAGCCCACCAGGCTCCCTCATTCCGGGGATTCGCCAGGCAAGAATACTGGAGTGGGCTGCTATTCCCTTCTCCAATGCATGAAAGTAGGAAGTGAAAGTGAAGTCGCTCAGTCGTGTCCGACTCCTAGCGACCCCATGGACTGCAGCCTACGAGGCTCCTCCGTCCAAGGGATTTTCCAAGCAAGAGTACTGGAGTGGGTTGCCATTGCCTTCTCCAAATTATATACCCTAATTATGGGATATAATTCAATTCAGGCTGGATATAAAATTCAGTTAAGGACATACTACAGGGCTGTTCAGATTATCTATTTCTTCTTGGTTTAGCCTTGGTAATTTAGGGCTTTCAAGGAACTTGGCTATTTCATTTAGGTTGTCAAACTTACTGGCATAAAAGTTTTCATAGGGACTTCCCTGGTGGCTCAGGGGTAAAGAATCTACCTCCCAGTGCAGCAGATATGGGTTTGATTCATCATCTGGGAAGATCCTATTTGCCGAAGAGCAACTAAGCCCACGTGAAGAACTACTGAGCCTGAGCTCTAGAGCCTGGGAGTCACAGCTATTGAGCCCTCTGGCCCTAGAACCCACTGCAACAAGAGAAGCCCTTGTAATGAGAAGCCCACATACTTCAATTAAAGATTAACTCCCACTTGCTGCAACTAGAGAAAAGCCCATGCAGCAATGAAGACTCAGCATAGCCAAAAATCAATTAATTTAAAATTATTTAAAAAACTTGTTCATAATTTTCCCTTGTTGTTCAGTCACTAAGTCGTGTCCATCTCTTTGTGACCACATGGACTCTAGCAGCCAGTCCTTCACTATCTCCTGGCGTTTGCTCAGATTTATGTCCATTGAGTCAGTGATGTAACTAACCATCTCATCCTCTGCCATCTCCTTCTCCTTTTGCCTTCAATCTTTCTCAGCATCAGGGTCTTTTCCAATGAGTCGGTCACCAATACATCACGTGGCCAAAGCACTGGAGCTTCAGTGTCAGCATCAGTCCTTCCAATGAATATTCAAGGTTGATTTCCTTTAGGATAGTCTGGTATAATTTCCTTGCTGTCCAAGGGACTCTTAAGAGTCTTTTCCAACACTACAGTTCAGAAGCATCCATTCTTTAGTGTTCAGCCTTCTTTATTTAGATGTGTGTTATTTGGTTTACAAATATGTAAGAATTTTCCAGAGATCTTTCTGCTATCGATTTCTATTTTAATTCTATTGTGATAAACATTCTTGTGTGTGTGTGTGTTAGTTGCTTAGTTGTGTCTGACTCTTTGTGACCCCAAGGACTCAATCCTGCCAGGCTCCTCTGTCCGTGTGATTCTCCAGGCAAGAATACTGGAGCGGGTCACCATCTCCTCCTTCAGGGGATCTTCTCAACCCAAGGATGAACCCCAGGTCTCCTGCATTGCAGGCAGATTCTTTATCATCTGAGCCAGGGAAGCCCAAACATTCTTAGTATGAATTTAATCCTTTTAAATTTATAAATGCTTGTATTATAACCCAGAATATAGTCTGTCTTAGGAATGGTCCATGTTCACATGAAAAGAATGTGTTAAATATTACAAAAAATGTTTCTTTATACTTGCTGATTTTCGACCTACCTCACCTATCAATTATTGAGATGGGCACTGAAATTTCTAACTATAATTGTGAATTTGCCAATTTGTTCTTTCATTTCTACCATTATTTTTTCCTTTATGTATGTTGAAGTTATATTATTAGATAAGTAAATCTTTTATGATTATTATGTCCTCTTGAGGAAGTTACCCCTTTATCACTATGGAATAACCTTCTCTATCTCTGGTGATATTTGCTCTAAAATCTTTGTCTACAAATACACTGTCTGATATTAATATATCCACTCGATCTTTCTTTGCTTACTCTTATCATAATACATCATTTACTAAATTTGACTTTATTCTACTTTGAATCTTTGTATTTAAAATGGGCTTCATGTAGGCAGCATATAATTGGGTCATTATTTTTTTCACCAATCTGAAAATATCTGCCTTTTAAAGGAAGTGGGATGGGGGATTATACCACCTACATTCAGTATAATTATTGGTAATGATTAAGTTTATTAATTTGTAAGTTGTTTTGCTATTTATCCCAATAGATCTTTATATCCTTTTCCCACTTTTCTGCCAATAACTCGAGTTTTTAAATAAATTTTAAAATGTTTCAGAGTTCCCTGACAGCTGTTTTTTATTGATTTTTAATTTAATTCTGAATAGTGAGATAATACTATTACACATTATTTCATTTTTTAAAAAAATGTTAAGGTCTGTTTTATGGCCCAGAATTTACTTTGGTGAATGCTTCAAAAGCACGTGGAAAGAATGTGTACTCTTATGTGGTCAGCTGGAGGGTTCTGTATGTGTCAATGAAGGACGATGTTGATGGATAGAATTTTTCAGTTTTAGTTATCTTTGCTGAGTTTTTGTCTAAATGTTCTATCAAATCCTTAGAATTAAGTGTTATAGTTGGCAAGAACCATTGTGAATTTGTCTACTTCTGTTTTCAGTTTTATCATTTTTTGATTCATGTATTTTGGCACTTTTTTGCTAGGTTAGGATCACATTTAGGATTCTCATGTCTTCTTGATGAAGACATCTGCTTATTTATGGTAATTTTCCATAACTCTTCCAGCTCTCTTTTAAATGGTATATCTTTTTCTATTCTTTTAGCCTAGCTATATCATTTTATTAACACATCTAAATGGGTATTAATTTTTATCTGATCTGATAAAGATTTAGTTAGTTAGTTCAGTTGCTCAGCCTTGTCTGACTCTTTGCGACCCCATGAATCGCAGCACGCCAGGCTTCCCTGTCCATCACCAACTCCCAGAGCTAGTTCAAACTCATGTCCATTGAGTTGGTGATGCCATCCAACCATCTCATCCTCTGTCATCTCCTTCTCCTCCTGCCCCCAATCCTTCCCAGCATCAGGGTCTTTTCCAATGAGTCAGCTCTTTGCATCAGATGGCCAAAGTATTCGACTTTCAGCTTCAACATCAGTCCTTCCACTAAATACCCAGGACTGATCTCCTTTAGGATGGACTAGTTGAATCTCCTTGCGGTCCAAGGGACTCTCAAGAGTCTTCTCCAACACCACAGTTCAAAAGCATCAATTTTTCAGCACTCAGCTTTCTTCATAGTCCAACTCTCTATACATGATTATTGGAAAAACCATAGCCTTGACTAGACAGACCTTTGTTGACAAAGAATGTCTCTGCTTTTTAGTATGCTGTCTATTTACCATTTAGCCATCTGTATTCTCTTTGCTCCCTCCCTTTTTTAATTTTTAATTCCCTTTTTCCTGCCGTTTTTGGATTATTTGCACAGTTTTAATACTTATATAAATTCATTATTGACCTTTTTGACTATATCTCTTTAAAAGTCATACTTTTTTTAATGAGTTTTGAGAGGAAAAAAATAGTCTTTTATTTTTACTCAAGTATTTTCATTTATTTCTCCTCTTCTTTTATTCCTAATGTTTCCAGTTCCCTTCTGGTATTATTTCACTTCAGACTGAAGAACTCCTGTTAACATTCCTTTTATTGTTAAGTCTACCAGTAACAAACTGTCTTAGTCTTCTTTCACCTGAAAATGTATCTCTTTTGCCTTCATTCCTGAAGGATATTTTCTCTGGATGAAGGTTCTAGGTGGAGTGTTTCTTATTATTGTTATTATTTCAAGCACTTGCAAAATGTTATTCCAGTTTACTGGCATCTATGGTTTTTGATAAGAAATCTGCAGTCATTGGAATCATGGTTAACTATAATACGTGTTGCTTTTCTCTGGCTACTTTCAAGTTTTTTTTGTTTTCTTCTTTACTTTGATTTTCAGCAGTTTTATTATTATATGTATGTGATGGCTTTCTTTGAGCTTATCTTTTTTTTTTTTGATTCATTGAGCCTCTTAAGTTTGTAAATTTATGACTGGACAAATGTAGGAAGTTTTCATTCATTATTCCTTAATTTTTTTTTCTGCATCAAACTCTTTTTCTTTTTCTCTGGGACTCCAATGAAATGACCTGTTGATATTGTCTCATGAGACACTAGGCTCTGTTCATTTTCTTTTTATCTTTTTTATGTTCTTCAGATTGGTTTATTTCTATTGTAATCTTTGCTCTCTTACTTACGTCCTGAGGAAGCCTGTTCAATTTCAGATATGGCATTTTTTCAGTTCTCAAATTTCCACTTGGTACTTATAAAAATTCTTTCTATTTCTCTACTGACAACTTAAAGAGTGTTAACTTTACCTCACTGAGTATGGTTATAATGGCTGCTTTTAAGTCTCTGCCTGACAATTCCAAGACTTGGGTCATCTCGTGTTTTGCATTTATTTATAGTTATTTCCCTTGAGTATTTGTCAGATTGTTGTGATTCTCAGCATGTCACATAATTCTGGATTGCATCCAGGAGATTTTTTTCTTGAAAATTTCTAGGTCCTTTTAAAATCCTCTGAGGAATGCTGGTTTCCTTTTTAAACTGGTAGTCAACATGATAAGCCTGAGACTGCCAAGAAGTTTCACCTTCAGTGGTGATGGTCTCAAAGTCAGTTCTCTTTTCAGAATGTGCTGCGTGATTTGGGAGTGCTTGGATGCTTGTTCTGCTTGGAGGATAGCCTGAGATTTGGGTCATGGATTCCCTGGTGGCTCAAATGACAAAGTATCTGCCCATGATGCAGGAGACCTCGGTTCAATCTTTGGGTCAGGAAGATCCCCTGGAGAAAGAAATGGCAACTCACTGCAGCACTCTTGCCTAGAAAATTCCATGGATGGAGGACCCTGGTTGGGTATGTCCAACCAGGACACACCCCTGGTTGGGGTCACAAAGAGTTGGACATGACTGAGCAACTTCACTTTCTTTCTTTATCATTGAAGTTCATCCTCACAGCCTTTGCTACATTTTGGTGGAACCATCCCCACACAGCCAGCTCAGGGGAGATTCTAGAAGTTGTATCATCACATATCCAATATTTGGAAACCTAGTTCTCCAGCTCTCCTCCAAGTCTCCTCCTACGCTCCCCAAACCTCCTCATTCTGGTTCCTCTAGTTGGCAAGATAGAGTCTCCTCAGGTAAGAGTCTCCTCGCATGATGTCGTACAGCGCTGTGTAAGTGGGGCTGCTGTGAGGTTAAGTGGAAAAAGTAAAGAGAGAAACATAGCATGGATTGTACACACCTTTTAGACAACAGGTTTTTTTGGTCCTTTTCTGGTTCTTCTAGCTCAGAGACGATGCTTCTCTCAAGTTTGAGGTCCCTGTACCACAACCACTTTTTCACAGTTTAGTGACTAGAATGGACAGAAAACAGGGAAAAACGAAGGTACAAGGATTTCTCCCTACCACATCCCTTTTCTCAGGAGTCCCTTTTCTCTAGTCCTGTGGTCAAAAAGAGAGAATTTCCTCTAAGTTTTTGCTCTCAGTGTGTGCTGTGCAATTCCGGGATTCAGTGCTCTGTCCATTGCAGCAAAGCTGGGCAGCAAAGGAGAAAAAAGAAACATGAACTCACCTCCTACATCCCAAACCTTAGCTCTAACACCCAAATGGATCATGACTCATTGTTGTTGTGTTCAGTTGTTCAGTCGTGTCTGTTTCTTTGCAACCCCATGGACTGCAGCAGGCAGGCTTCCCTGTCCTTTGCCATCTCCTGGAGCTTGCTCAAACTCATGTCCATTGAGTCGGTGATGCCATCCAACCATCTCATCCTCTGTCTTCCCCCTCTCCTCCTGCCTTCAATCTTTCCCAGCATTAGGGTCTTTTCTAATGAGTCAGCTCTTTGCATCAGGTAGCCAAAGTACTGGAGCTTCAGCATCAGTCCTTCCAATGAATATTCAGGATTGCTTTCCTTTAGAATTGACTGGTTGGATCTCCTTGCAGTCCACGGGACTCTCAAGAGTCTTCTCCAACACCACAGCTCAAAAGCATCAATTCTTTGGCACTCAGTCTTCTTTACAGTTCAACTCTCAAATCCATACATGACTACTGGAAAAACCAAAGCTTTGACTTTACAGGCCTTTGTTGGCAAAGTAATGTCTCTGCTTTTTAATATACTGTTTAGGTTGGTCATAGCTTTTCTTCCAAGGAGCAGGTGTCTTTTAATTTCATGGCTGCAATCACCATCTGCAGTGATTTTCGAGCCTAAGAAAATAAAGTCTGTCACTGTTTCCTTTGTTTCTCCAGCTATTTGCCATAAAGTGATAGGACCAGATGCCATGATCTTAGTTTTTTGAATGTTGAGTTTTAAGCCAACTTTTTCACTCTCCTCTTTTCCTTTCATCAGGAGGCTCTTTAGTTCCTCTTCACTTTCTGCCATTAGGGTGATGTTATCTACAAATCTGAGGTTATTGATATTTCCCCTTGCAATCTTGATTCCAGCTTGTGCTTCATCCAGCCCGGTATTTCCAATTATATACTCTGCATATATGTTAAATAAGCAGGGTGACAATATACAGCCTTGACGTACCCCTTTCCCAATTTGGAACCAGTCTGTTGTTCCATGTCTGGTTCTAACTGCTGTTTCTTGACTTGCATACAGGTTTCTCAGGAGGCAGGTAAAGTGGTCTGGTATTCCCATCTCTGTAAGAAATTTTCCAAGATTGTTGTGATCTACACAGTCAAAGACTTTAGTGTAGTCAATGAGCAGAATTAGATGTTTAATGGGAATTCTCTTGCTTTTTCTATGAGCCAAAGGAAGTTGGCAATTTGATCTCTGGTTCCTCTACTTTTTCTAAATCCAGCTTGCACATCTGGAAGTTTATGGCTCACATACTGTTGAAGCCTGGCTTGGAGAATTTTGAGCATTACTTTGCTAGCATGTGAAATAAGTGCAATTGTGTGGTAGTTTGAGCGTTCTTTGGCATTGCCTTTCTTTGGAATTAGATTTGACTCCAGTCCCTAATCCATGTGATATTGTTCCTTTGCAAAGATCTCAAGTAATTTTTTTTTCATATTCTATCCAGAGTTTTTAATTGTAATCAGTAGGAGAGACAGGCTATAGTAAGCTTATACATCTTGGCCAGCCAACATACGTAATTACAAATCCTCAAGTAACCACATTAAACAGATAATAATAAACAGGTAAAATGATTTGTATAAAATATATTTCATTTGACCTGATATATTCAGAATATTATCATGTCATAATGTAATCAATATAAAGATTATTGAAATATATGTATTACCTTATTTTTTCTTGTACTACACATCTTGGGAATTGGGTGCATATTTTTCACTTACAGTGTATTTCTATTTAAGCTAGTTACATTTCAAGTGCTCGATAACCACATGTGGCTAGTGGCTACCATATTGAACAGTAAAAGTCTAGGCTCTAAGGCAATGCTTCTCAAATTTTAGGCTGTACAGGGTGTCTTCTTAAAATTTTTATATTATGATTCAGCAGATTTCTGGAGGGCCTCAGGTCCTCTAATGATACTGGCTGTGCACTTTGACCAAATGCTTTAGAGGTACATCTATTACTTCTTGAAATAATTCTATATTCCCGCTACCTGTATAGTTCTATAGGACACATCCTATATGACAGTTCTGTTTCTACATTTCTGCCCTGGTAATATCACACGTCTATCTACTTTTAGGCCTTCCCTATCTTGGGAAATATGCTGCTTTGGTATTGGACACTATCTACTTTTGTACTTTTCTAATAACACATAAAACATTCCTGAAGGAAAAAATTAGAGAAATGACCTCTGTCAGTGCCTATCTTTTAAAAATATAGTTACTTATTTATTCATTTGTTTCTGGCTGCACTGGGTCTCTTAGTTGTGGCATGTGGGATCTTCATTGCAGAATGTGGGATTTAGCTTCTCTTTAGTTGGGGTACACAGGCTTAGTTGCCCAGAGGCATGTGGAATCTTCCCAGATCAGAGGTGTGAACCCATGTCCCGTATTGGAAGGCAGATTCTTAACCACTGGACCACCAAGCAAGTCCAAGTGGGTAATCCTTAACAATTCTACCTCCATGGCCTTGGTGGACCCTGAGAGGTTGGTAGACAGAGGAAACAAACTAATATTTAGATTATGTGGACCTCATCCTATTGTCCCTGAGCTTGCCTCATAGCTCAGTCGGTAAAGAATCTGCCTGCAATGCAGGAGACCTGGGTTTGATTCCTTGGTTGGGAAGATTCCTTGGAGAAGGAAATGGCAACCCACTCCAGTATTCCTGCCTGGAAATCCCATGGTCAGAGGAGCCTGGCTGGCTACAGTTCATGGGGTTGCAAGAGTTGGACACAACTTACTGACTAAACCACCACCATCCTATTGTTGAAGCATTTCTACAAAGAACAGATCAATCATCTTATCTGTTTTCTATATGATAGATAATCACCAAAAACCATTTTTGAGTGCTTCTTGGGTAAACTGCTTGGGAACCTGTCCATAAGATGAGAAATAAATATGAATTGCATTTATTTTAAGAGCTTAGCCTTCCTATTAATCCTCCCCTTCATCCTGCGAGCTTCTCTTATTTGGGTATGATACACTCCTTCAAAGTTCACAATGCAAAGAAACTTAGAGCAGAAGGGAACAGAATTTTCTAGGATGCAGGAACCACTTCCAGGCCTGAGTTTTGGTGAGGAACCATCATGCATAACCTCAAATAAAAGAGCCTCTTGATGACGGTAAAAGAGGAGAGTGAAAAAAAATGGCTTAGAATTCAACATTCAAAAAACTAAGGTCATGGCATCTGGTCCCATCACTTCATGGCAAATAGATGGGGAAACAATGAAAGCAGTGACAGTATTTATTTTCTTGGGCTCCAAAATCAATGTGGACAATGACTGCTGCCATGAAACGAAAGGATGTTTGCTTCTTAGAAGAAAAGCTATGACCAACCTAGACAGTCTATTAAAGAGCAAAGACATCACTTTGCCAACAAAGGTCCACATAGTAAAAGCTATGAGTTTTCCAGTAGTCATGTACGAATGTGAGAGTTGGACCATAAAGAAGACTGAGCACTGATGCTTTCAAACTGTGGTGCTGGAGAAGACGCTTGAGAGTCCCTTGAACAGCAAGGAGATCAAACCAGTCCATCCTAAAGGAAATCAACCCTGACTATTCATTGGAAGGACTGACGCTGAGGCTGAAGCTCCAATATTTTGGACACCTGAAGTACTGGTGGCTGACTTATTGGAAAATGCCCTGATGCTGGGAAAGATTGAGAGCATGAGAAGAAGGGAGCAACAGAGGATGAGATGGTTGGATGGCATCACCAATTCAATGGACATGAGTCTGAGCAAACTCCCGGAGATAATGAAGGAGAGGGAAGCCTGGTGTGCTGCAGTCCATGGGGTCACAAAGAGTCGGACGTGACTAAGGGGCTGAACAACAACATCACGTATAAGGGACCAGCTTTTAAAACATTTACACAGTATGTGGGACTTCCCTGGTGGTCCAGTGGCTAAGACTCTGTGCTCCCAATGCAGGGGCCCTGGGTTCCAACCCTGGTCAGGGAACTAGATCCTACACACTGCAACTAACACAGATTCTGCATCCTGCAACAAGACCTGGTAGAGCCAAATACATACATAAATAAATAAATAAAAATTTTTTTAAAAAATTTAAACATGTACACAGTAGATCTCAATAATTATTTCCCTGAAGCAAAAAAGGAAACCACTATTACTACTATGGTTCACAGACCAATTTTTTAAAAAATTGTTCATGTATTCATTTAACCATAGTACGTACAGGTCAAAATCCTGGATATTCTATACCACAGATAACTTACTGAATTTCCAGAAGATGTGACATCTTCATCTCTTAAGAGTTAGGAAACCATATGGAGACTCCTCCTTTAAGTTACTAAGGTGTAATTTTAAGCACTATTCCTTGCCTTTGAGGAAGGCCTGCAGAAAGATCATTAACCACACACAAGCAGTGGAACAACCTATCTGGCCTGTAAGCACTCAGGCATGATAGTCTCAGGGAACAGCCTGGACCCTGGCTCTGGTTTCTCTTTTTCCTTGTACCATTTAAGGGAAAAGAAGAATGTGACCACCTCTAACCTAGCAAGTTATCATTCTAAACTACTGGGAGACGCTGTGTACTGGGAGCTGGGAAGGAAGTTATTGTCAGGACATCTTGAACTTGAATCCAATTTATATGACCCAGGTTACTTTACTTAACCTCCGGATTGAGAAGCAAGTGCTTTAAGTAATCCTCTAGAAGGGAGAGCTTGAGAAGACCAAACAGAGTTAGAAGATAGAATCATGCTAACGTAACCAATCTGACCTGGTGTTAAAAAAACAAAAAAAAGCAATATTAAAATGGTAAGCACTATTAACAGGTTTCTGGAAAAATCTGGACTGGATACAAATGTCACTTTGAGAAAAGAAGAAAAGGGCAATTAAAAAGGCCAAAGGGCTTCTTTATATCTAAAACACAAACATCTTCATAGTGATGGTAACCCAAAAATGTCAGTGCTGGTAGTTTGGGAATGGAGGTTGGGGCGATTCCAGGAAACAAGAGAAGGCAAAGAAGGAAGCCAATACTGGGTACATTACAGGCAGATGACCACTGTGAGCAGTCAGAGCTCCATCCAACTGGGCACACCTGGGATGAGTGTAGGTTGCATCCCACTAAGAGTGGTCTCACCTGAAGGGGGAAGACTGAGACCTGGCAAAGGGATAGGGACTTCAGCCTGCCTCTGACCTGCTACATGAATGGCCGAGCCTGATTTCCACTGACAGAGAGGGCGCTAGGAAGACAGTCAGAGGTGCTCACAGTGAGGAGTGGCCAGCGGGCAGGGGAGGAGGGGGCCAGGGGACACAGGCTTGCTGACTGTCCTCCTGCCGGGCCAGTGTGCAGGACAGTCAGGGGAGGCTGACCAGTCCTCCACACAGGCCACAGAAAGATGTCAAGAAGGATAAGGCAGGAAGGACCATCATTTAACTGTCTCTTCACTGTGCAATCTTGCTATGTACGAAATCAACCCTGAACATCGGATGGCTCGGCTTTTCTAACACATGCATTGCCAATAACTAACACAGTTAAATAAATGTCCTTTTCTTTCTTTCTTTTTCCTCTGTCAGTGGATATATTTAAGGTGGCTCAGTTGTTTAAGAGTATCATTTACAATGTTTCTATTCTAACTCAAGCAAGAAAAAGAGCAGTTTGCTCAACCTTTTATCTCCATTATAATGTTTAAAAAGATCATCCATCTCTATGCTCTACAGTCTCCCTTAGTTGTACATTTACTGGAAGCAACCAACCCTGGTGACAGCCTATTTAACACCAGTACAAAACCTAGGAAGTTTAATTGAAAGCACTGGCATTCAAACCATATTTAGTAGCTTTCAGGGAAAAACAAAACACAATTGTGTATTTTAAGAACAGTACTGAATGGAGCCCCATGGGTCTTGGGGGACAGAGCCCAAGGACCAAGACTGCAAAGAGCAGGGAGAGGATGCTCGGTCAACAGCAGCTGCAACCGGTGACTTAACCTAGCAATACAGAGTTGAGAAATTGTTAATAGTTTAGGCAAGGACTGTCAAAGTAAGATGAAAACCGTCCTTTTTCAAATTAATAACAGAAAGGGATTATGGCACTGACCTGTTCCCTTTTTTATACCTGGTAATTATTCAGGGGATTTTCTGTCGCTGCACTGCTTAAAAACACCTCTCAGTTATCACCCATTGTTTCGCATTAATGTCATTTTCCCCATAATAGACAGAGTAAGGTCTGTATTGATATAATTCCTACCACTTCGAACTGAAACAAAGCCAGTGCATTTTTATACAATTATACCTTCAGTGCTTAGAATGTCCATTTCTGAGTTGCTAAGGAAATGCATTAAAACTAATAGTAAAATTAAATGCACAAAATCAGAGCCTCATGTGAGGTTCACTGTATCACTGTGACCATTTTAGGTAAGCTAGGAGACATTTCCATGTTGACATTCCATTTTCAGGCTAATACATTATAAAATTGCTTTTTGTTGGAGGCACTTTTATCAACAAGAATATAAAAATGTTAACCCTTCTTCCACAAAATAATTCTCCAGGGAGATTACAGTTAACTTCTAATTGACCATTTTACTGATCTCAACATTTCAACATATGGAGATGCTAAACATCCTTAGTGAGTAAATAAACAAACCATTAAAATAACAAGAAACACAAAAGACCCACAGAGACCCAGTGCACTAACTGGATGATCTCTGATAGACATTATATATTCAGTGAAGAACAATGTGAATAGTTATGTTTTCTCCATTTATACATTTAGCCATGACAAAAGCATTTATTTAACTCCAACTCTGTGTGTAGAACTCTGCTAAGGCTTTAAGAATCACAAAGGAATATCCTATTTCCTTTCTATATTTTTCTCCACTGCACTTATGACCACTCTGTACCTTGTATGTTCTACTTACATATTTTCTGTATTATTAGTCTTCTCACACTAGAGTATAGGCTCTTTAAAGCAGACACTACATCAGATGATGCTCAGTTCAGTTCAGTTGCTCAGTTGTATCCAACTCTTTGCCACCCCATGAACCACAGCACGCCAGGCCTCCCTGTCCATCACCAACTCCTGGAGTCCACCCAAACCCATGTCCATCGAGTCGGTGATGCCATCCAGCCATCTCACCCTCTGTCATCTCCTTCTCCTCCTGCCCTCAATCTTTCCCAGCATTGGGGTCTTTTACAATGAGTCAGCTCTTCACACCAGGTGGCCAAAGTATTGGAGTTTCAGCTTCAACATCAGTCCTTCCAATGAATATTCAGGACTGATCTCCTTTAGGATGGACTGGTTGGATCTCCTTGCAGTCCAAGGGACTCCTAAGAGTCTTCTCAACACCACAGTTCAAAAGCATCAATTCTTTGGCACTCAGCTTTCTTCATAGTCCAACTCTCACATCCATACATGACTACTGGAAAAACCATAGCTTTGACTAGATGGACCTTTGTTGGCAAAGTAATGTCTCTACTTTTTAATATGCTGTCTAGGTTGGTCATAACTTTCCTTCCAAGGAGTAAGTGTCTTTTAATTTCATGGCTGCAATCATCATCTGCAATGATTCTGGAGCCCAGAAAAATAAAGTCAGCGACTGTTTCCACTGTTTCCCCATCTATTTGCCATGACATGATGGGACCACATGCCATGATCTTAGTTTTCTGAATGTTGAGCTTTAAGCCAACTTTTTAACTCTCCTCTTTCACTTTCATGAAGAGGCTTTTTAGTTCCTCTTCACTTTTGGCCATAAGGGTGGTGTCATCTGCATATCTGAGGTTATTGATGTTTCTCCTGGCAATCTAAATTCCATTTTGTGCTTCCTCCAGCCCAGTGTTTCTCATAATGTACTCTGCATATAAGTTAAATAAGCAGGGTGACAATATACAGCCTTGACACACTTCTTTTCCTATTTGGAACCAGTCTAATGTTCCATGTCCAGTTCTAACTCTTTCTTCCTGACCTGCATACAGGTTTCTCAAGAGGCAGATCAGGTGGTGTGGTATTCCCATCTCTTTCAGAATTTCCCACAGTTTATTTTGATCCACACAGTCAAAGGCTTTGGCATAGTCCATAAAACAGAAATAGATGTTTTTCTGGAACTCTCTTGCTTTTTCGATGATCCAGTAGATGTTGGCAATTTGATCTCTGGTTCCTCTGCCTTTTGTAAAACCAGTTTGAATATCTGGAAGTTCATGGTTCACATATTGCTGAAGCCTGGCTTGGAGAATTTTAGCAATACTTTACTAGTGTGTGAGATGAGTGCAATTGTGCAGTAGTTTGAGCATTCTTTGGCATTGCCTTTCTTTGGGTTGGAATGAAAACTGACCTTTTCCAGTTCTGTGGCCACTGCTGAGTTGCTAGCACTGTGCTTTTGTCCCTTGTCATTCGTCTGTCTCCCCAGAAAGATTTGTTGACATCCTAACCCCTGGTACCAGAGAAGGCAATGGCACCCTACTCCAATACTCTTGCCTGGAAACTCCCATGGATGGAGGAACCTGGTAGGCTGCAGTCCATGGGGTGGCTTGGAGTCAGACACGACTTTACTTTCACTTTCACTTTCATGCATTGGAGAAGGAAATGGCAACCCACTCCAGTATTCTTGCCTGAAGAATCCCATGGACAGGGGAGCCTGGTGGGCTGCCATCTACGGGGTTGCACAGAGTTGGACATAACTGAAGCGATTTAGCAGCAGCAGCAGCAGCAACCCCTGGTACCTCAGAACATACCCTTCTTTGGAGGTAGGTGCTTTATCAAGATGATCAAGAAAAAACGAAGTCATTGGAGTGGACCCTAATCCAAAGGGTGTCCTCATAAAAAGAGGAAATATGCACCCAGAGATAGATCTGCACAGGCAGAAGACAGAATGAAGACATGGTGTGGACAGATGGACATGGAGCAGACAGGTGTGGATGCGGGACTGGAGCGATGTACCTCCAGGCTGAGGAATGTCGATGACTGGCAGCAGTGTCGGAGGTGGACTGCTGCTGATGCTGCTGCTGCTGCTAAGTCACTTCGGTCATGTCCGACTCTGTGCGACCCTATAGACGGCAGCCCACCAGGCTCCCCCGTCCCTGGGATTCTCCAGGCAAGAACACTGGAGTGGGTTGCCATTTCTTTCTCCAATGCATGAAAGTGAAAAGTGAAAGTGAAGTCACTCAGTCGTGTCCAACTCCTAGTGACCCCATGGAATACAGCCCACCAGGCTCCATCCATAGGATTTTCCAGGCAAGAGTACTGGAGTGGGTTGCCTTTGCCTTCTCTGTTGAAGGTGGACTACACCTTGATATAGGACTTCCTGCCACCCTGATTTAGGACTTCCCGCCTCCAGAACTGTGAGATGATTCATTTCTCCTTGTCAAAGCTACAAGTTATGATATTTTGTTACAATAGCCCTACAGAATGAATACATCCCTTTGCCCTATTACTTCAGTCCACAATGGAGCGCAGCTTTTATCCCATACAGTGATTTGCCTGAGAGCTCTCTCTAGCTGTGGGAGTAAAGACTGCAGAGGGGCCCAGGAGCTGAGAG
>ML663049.1:2007485-2100687 GCA_007570785.1 Antilocapra americana
GACCTGAGAGCTCTCTCTGGCTGTGGGACTAATGACCACAGAGGGGCTCTGGAGCTGAGAGCTCTCTCTAGCTGTGGGAGCAAAGATCACAGAGGGGCCCAGGACCTGAGAGCTCTCTCTGGCTGTGGGACTAACAACTGCAGAGGTGCCCAGGAGCTGACAGGAGTGGATGGCAGGGAAGAGAGGCCAGGCTTTCCCCCTTGTGTGGGATCACTCTGAGGAGCTCACCCTGCACTGTTTCTCAGAGCTCCCCAATGGGATAAAGCACCACTTGTCCATAGCGCAGAACCTGCTGGAAAATGTCTCTCTTGATGGCTCCTCTCTTTACTGCCCCAGTGTCCCACCCAGGAACTGGTGTGTCTTGCTATCACCTCGGAAACATGCTCCATGCACATGACTCCAGGTTTTCAGGTATGCTCGTGGGGGAGCCAGCCTGAAACACAGCGCTTCTGGGGCTCACTGTGACTTTTCAGGCTGAGAACAGTGTCTAGGCAGTTGTGGGGGTTAAAGGTATATGCAGTGATATAAGAATTACTAAAGAGGAACACACATTACTTTCCCTCAGAGAATCTACAAGGTTTCAATGAATGGCAGAGCGAGAGAGGAAGAGCAAATGAATAGCTGAAGAGAACTTTAAAGCAGCTATGGGAGAGCTTGCAGTACCATGATAAACAAGGAGCCTGGAAAGCAAGTGATGTTGGGTAAGGAGAGGGTCTGGGGCCCTGATGGAAGGACAGAGCCTGGGGTCCTGATGGAAGGAGAGAGTCTGGGAACCCCCAGTTGGCTCACAGTTTTCCTGAAGGGCAGCAGCCTCCTTTATGGGGGCTGTTGCCTCCCACTCAGTATTTGTAGGTTTCACTCCAAGTCCTAACTCATAGATCATCTGCAGTAGAAAGGGCCAACCCTAAAGTAATGTAATCATTGCCCCAAACACAAGGTATACCAGTGCCAAGTCCCACAGTGATTAGGGGCTGAACTAAGAACAGAACTGAGGTATTCTTTCAAGAGAGCAGTTGATTTGGTTCTGTTTAATTCAAATCCATGCACATTCTTCAAATATATACACTGATATTCAGCAGTAATGTTCTTGAACTTGAAAGGCATAAAACCAAAGGAAGCTCACTTATTGTGTAATTTAGGGGAACCACACAGAAGGAAATCTATAGAGACGATTCAAACCAGACAATTTAAAAAATACCTCACCACTTTTACTACTATTAATTTCGATCTCCATCCATTATTAACACTCCCCTCTAAAACCTGTAACTTTACAAGCAGGCCTTCTGTCCAGGGTTTACTTGAACTATCTCTTTTTAATCACTATAACTACCCTGAGGTAGGAATTTTATACATTTCAGCAGATGAAGAAAATTGAGTTGAAAAGAGCAGAGCTGAGATTCAGACTCAGTTTTGTCTGATTTCAGGTATAAAAACCCTGGGCATGGTATGTAATATGAGTGTTTTCTTCATCCTTTTATTGTTTCCAGTTGTTCTGTTCAAGGAGCCAGATGCAGATCTTGAAGGCTGTGAGTTATTTGCCCATTAGGGAGAGAACTCACAGATCTGCAGTTCAGCACATATCAGGAAAGGCAAGATACTCTGACACTGTTTTCCAAAGATAGAGGGTCTTCCTACAACGGGACACTGACACTCCTCCAGCTGTGTCTCCTCCCTCAAACTTGAGCAAACCTTGTGTCTTGGTCAATAGACTGGTGGATGTGATGTGTGACTTCTGAGACTAGGTAGTAAAAGGCAGAATGGCTTTGTCTAATGCAATCATTTGGGATGTGTGCTCTGAGAACACTGTGCCAATATGTAAGAAGTTCAACCACACTGAGGCTATGACACAGGGAATACCACATGGACATCTCCTGCTGAAAGAGACAGCTGTGACCCAGGAGCCCTGGTCTTACCAGCCCCAACTGTTTCAGCTCCTCAGCAAGACACATGTGGGAGTGGATCTCAAGATGATTCCAGCATCCAGCCCTGTTACAGCACTAACCAACTGAGGCAGAGACAGCTATTCTCTATTGAGCTCTGCCCCAAGTAAATCTTTCTGTTGTCTTAAACTACTACATTTGGGGGTAATTTGTAGAATGATAACAGGATTATCAAACAAAGGTACATAACTAAGAGAAAGCTACTATAATGTAAACAATTATCTCTCCTAAAGTATTTTATCCCTGAAAACGCATATAAGGAAGATGCCAAAATGGGTATTTATATTTCTTTTCCCTGTTCATGGCATAACTTTTCTCTGCCCTGGCTTTATTGAGATATGATTCATATATAACATTGCATAAGTTTAAGGTGTACAATGTGATAATTTGATACATGTATATATTGTGACATGTTTACTATAATAAGGTCAGTTAATACACCCTTCACATAATTTACCATTTTTTTGTCATTGCTTTGGTAAGAACATTTAAGCTCTATTCTTATAGCACCTTTCAAGTATATTATATAGTATTGTTAACTATTAGAGAAGGAGAACAGTTATACCAAAGAAGTTCTCACCCTGTTGCAAACGTTCTAGGACCCACAACAGATTCCCCAACCTGGAGATCCGGCAAAGGGACTAAGAACCCCAGGGAATTTAACTTTGAAGGCCAGTGGGATTTGATTGTGGAATTTTCACAGAACTGGGGAGACAGACTCCCGGAGGGCACAAACAAAACCTATGTGCACCAGGACCCAGGAGAGAGGAGCAGTGACCCCATGGAGATAGAGCTAGACTTGCCTGTGCGTGCCCAGGAGTCTCTGGTGGAGGTGTGTGTTGACAGTGGCCTGCCATGGGGTCAGGGGCACTGAACACAACAGTCCTGGGAGCTGCAGCATGCTGGCATAAGTCCTTTCAGAGGAGGTCATCATTTCTGCCATCACCTCTACCATAGTTTGACCTCAGGCCAAACTACAAGGAGGGAACATGGCCCCATCCATCAACAGAAAATTGTATTAAAGATTTGCTAGTTATGGCCCTGCCCATAGGAACAAGATCCAGATTCCCCCACAGCCAGTCCCTCTCATCAGGAAGGTTTCACAAGCCTTTTATTCTTATCCATCAGAGGTCAGGAAGAATGAAAAATAGAATCACAGAAAACTTCCCAAATGGATCACTTGGATCACAATCTTGTCTAACTCAATGAAATTATGAGCGATGTTAATATAGGGCCACCCAAGACGGACGGGTCATGGTGGAGAGTTCTGACAAAGCATGGTCCAATGGAGAAGGGAATGATAAACCACTTCAGTATTCTTGCCTTGAGAACCCCATGAACACTATGAAAACGCAAAAAGATATGACACAAAAGATGAACTCCCCAGGTTGGTAGGTACACAATATGCTACTGGAGAAGAGTGAAGAAATAGCTCCAGAAGAAGTGAAGAGGCTGAGCCAAAGTGAAAACAGTGACCAGCTGTGGATGTGACTGGTGATGGAAGTAAAGTCCGATGCTGTAAAAAACAACATTGCATAGGAACCTGGAATGTTAGGTCCATGAATCACTGTAAATTGGAAGTGGTCAAACAGGAGATGACAACTGTGAACTAAAATGGAATGGAACGGGTGAATTTAACTCAGATGACCATTATATCTACTACTGTGGGCAAGAATGCCTTAGAAGAAATGGAGTAGCCCTCATAGTCCACAAAAGAATCTGAAATGCAGTACTTGGGTACAAATTCAGAAATGACAGAATGATCTCTGTTCATTTCCAAGACAAACCATTCAATATCACAGTAATTCAAGTCTCTGCCCCAACCAGTAATGCTGAAGAAGCTGGAGGCAAGCAGTTCTATGAAGATCTATAAGACCTTCTAGACCTTACACCAAAAAAAAAAAAGATATCCTTTTCAAAATAGGGGACTAGAATTCAAAAGATTTCAGTCAAGAGGAAGTCAAGTGATACCTGGAGTAACAGGCAAGCTTGGCTTTGGAGTGAAAATGAAGCAGGGCAAAGACTAACAGAATTTTGCCAAAAGAAAGCACTGGTCATAGCAAACATGTTCTTCCAACAACACAAGATATGACTTTACACATGGACATCACTAGATGGTTGATAGAAATCAGATTGATGA
Organism: Antilocapra americana; assembly: GCA_007570785.1. Lineage (NCBI taxonomy): Eukaryota > Metazoa > Chordata > Mammalia > Artiodactyla > Antilocapridae > Antilocapra > Antilocapra americana. The sequence goes on from ML663049.1 coordinate 2,011,566, forward strand.
TATCCTTTGCAGCCAAAGATGGAGAAACGCTATAGAGTCAGCAAAAACAAGACTGGGAGTTGACTGTGGTTCATGAACTCAGATCATGAGTTCAAATCATGAACTCCTTACTACAAAATTCAGACATAAACTGAAGAAAGTAGGGAAACCCTCTAGATTGTTCAGTTAGGACCTAAATCAAATCCCTTAAAATTACACAATGGAAGTGACAAATAGATTCAAGGGATTAGATCTGATAGATAGAGTCCCTGAAGAACTATGGACATAACATTGTACAGGAGGCAGTGATCAAAACCATCCCCAAGAAAAAGCAACTAAAAAAGGCAAAATGGTTGTCTGGGGAGGCCTTACAAATACTCGAGAAAAGAACTGAAAGGCAAAGGAGAAGAGGAAACATATATCCATGTAATTCAGAGTTCCAAAGAATAGCAAGGAGAGATAAGAAAGCTTTCCTAAGTAATCAATGCAAATAAATAGAGGAAAACAATAGACTATAAAAGACTAGAGATCTCTTCAAGAAAATTAGAGACACCAAAGGCACATTTCATGAAACGATGGGCACAATAAAGGACAATATTTAAGGATGGGAACAATAAAGAAATGGAATGGACCTAACAGAAGCAGAAGACATTAAGAAGAGGTAGTAAGAATACAAAGAAAAACTATACAAAAAAGATCTTCATAATCCAGATAACCAGGATGGTGTGATCACTTACCTAGAGCCAGACACCCTGGAATGTGAAGTCAAGTGGGCCTTAGGAAGCATCAGTATGAACAAAGCTAGTGGAGTGATGGAATTCCAGCTGAGCTGTTTCCATCTCTAAGGTGATGTTGTGAAAGCACTTCATTCAATATGCCAGGAAATTTGGAAAACTCAGCAGTGGCCACAGGACTGGAAAAGGTCAGTTTTGATTCCAATCCCAAAGAAAGGCAATGCTAAAGAATGTTCAAATTATTGCAAAATTGCACTCATCTCACATGCTAGGAAACTAATGCTCAAAATTCCCGAAGCTAGGCTTCAACATGAACATAGAACTTCCAGATGTTCAAGCTGGATTTAGAAAAGGCAGAGGAACCAGAGATCAAGTTGCCAACATCTGCTGAATCATAGGAAAAGCAAGATGATTCCAGAGATACATCTATTTTTGCTTCATTGACTATGCTAAAGCCTTTGACTGTGTGGATCACAAAACCACTATGGAAAATTCTTAAAGAGATGGGAATACCAGACTACCTTATCTCTCTCCTGAGAAAGAGGTCAAGAAGCAGCAACCAGATACGGAACAACAGACTGGTTCCAAATTGGGGAATGAGTACGTCAAGGCTGTATATTGTCATCTTGCATATTTAACTTATAGGCAGAGTACACCATGCAAAATGCCAAGTTGGATGAAGCACAAGCTGGAATCAAGATTGCCAGGAGAAATATCAATAACCTCAGATATGCAGATGACACCACCATTATGGTAGAAAATGAAGAGGAACTAAAGGGCCCCTTCATGAAAGTGAAAGAGGAGAGTGAAAAAGTGGGCTTAAAACTCAACATTCAAAAAACGAAGATCATGGCATCTGGTCCCATCACATCATGTCAAGTAAATGGGGAAACAATTGAAATAGTGACAGACTTTATTTTCTTGGGCTCCAAAACTACTGTACATGATGATTGCAGCCACGAAATTAAAAGGTGCTTGCTCCTTGGAAGAATAGCTATGGTGATCCTAGACAGCATATTAAAAAACAGAGACATTACTTTGCTGACAAAGGTTTAGTCAAAGCCATGGTTTTTCCAGTAGTCATGTACAGATGTGAGAGTTGGACCATAAAGAAGGCTTAGTGCTGAAGAATTGATGCTTTCAAATTGTTTTGTTGGAGAAGACTCTTGAGAGTCCCTTTGACTGCAAGGAGATCAAACCAGTCCATCCTAAAGGAGATCAGTCCTGAATATTCATTGGAAGAACTGATGCTAACAGGGAAGCTCCAATACTTTGGCCACCTGATGTGAAGATATGACTCATTGGAAAAACCCCTGGTACTGGGAAAGACTGAATGAAGGAAGAGAAGGGGACAACAGAGGATGAGACGGTTGGATGGCATCACTGACTTGGACATGAGTTTGAGCAAGCTCTGGGTGTTGGTGAAGGACAGGGAAACTTGGTGTGCTGCAGTCCATGGAGTCACAAATATTCGGACACAACTGAGCGAACAAGCTGCACTAAAGAGAAGGAAATGCCAACCGAGTCCTTGCCTGGGAAATACCATGGACAGGAGAGCCTGGCGCATTATAGTCCACGGGGTTCCAAAAATATTGGAACCACATTGTCACTAAACAATAAAAACAACTGTTAACTATTGTCACCATATACTATACAGTCATCTGAAGCCACTCTGTTTTAGATCCTTAGAACTTGTAACTAAAAGTGTTTACTCTCTGACCAACATCTCCCCATTTCCCCAGCCTCTAGTCTCTGGCAACCACCCTTCTATTCTCTAGAATAGAATATCTCTATTCTATTCTCACCATCTATTCTCTATCTCCATTTCTATAAGTTCAGTGTTTTAAGATTTCACATATAAGTGACATCATGTAATATTTGTCTTTCTATGACTTATTTCACACAGTATAATGCCTTCAGGGTTCTTCCCTCATCTTATTACCATGGAAGGATTTCCTTATTTTTGGGCTAAGTAATTTTACATTATATACATGGATCCAGATAAATAAAAAGATAGATAGATCCATTCATCTATCAGTGGACAGTTTAACTGTTTACACGTTTTGATTAATGTAAGTCACTCTGCAGTGCACACAGGAGTGCAGATATCTCTTTGAGGCCTGACATACTCTCTTTAAATATATATATCCAGAAGAGGCACAGCTGGATCACATGGTAGCTCTATTTGTAATTGTTGGAAAGGCTTCCATACTGTTTCCCATAGTGGCTGCACAGACTACACACCACGGTTCCCTATTCTCCATGTCCTTGCAAGCATTTGTTATCTCTTGTCCTTTTGATAGCAGCCATTCTTACAGGTGTGAGGTGGCATCTCATTGTTTGATTTGCATGTCCCCAGTGATTAGTGATGTCAGGCATCTTTTCATATTCATTGTAAAACTTAAAACCTGAAAGTCTGCCTTCAAACACAAATGAAATGGATTTGGATACCTCCCAGCTTGGTCTCCAGGGAACATTCTCCTCCTCAAAGTCACTGATTCTTACAGACTTGGATCAATTCTTAAATATATGGTAATGTCTCAGGTCAAGAATGAAATCTATTTTTCAGCTCTGTGGAAAAGGTTCTGGTCACAGATATAGCTTGGTTGGTGTTAATGCTCTTATCCCCTGGTTTGGGAAGATGTATGCAAAGATTCAGGTGGGTTCATTTTTTGAGATTGATAACCTGAGAATGTAGCATAAATAGCCTAACCAAAATTCAATGGCCAGTACATCCCAACTTGAAAATGGCTAGTGTCCCTGCCCAGTTCACAGACTTCCATTGTAACCTCACCATCATACCTAACCCAACAATGTGTGCTGGCTTCATATCCATTTAATGAACAAATATATAACCTGGAACCTTGTTCGCATATCCAATTTTCCATTTAACAAGAATATCCTAGTTTTCTAATTAGCTCGATTATGTGCATTAATAACTTTAAAATACCAGGAGAAATAGCCTGTGTGCACTGATGATATATTAAAGATGCAGGCACTGATGAATTAATGAGAAATATTACATTTCCAAAGCCATTCGTCCATACAACTCCCTTCAGCTGCTTGTCCTCATCTTTTTTCTCATTCCCTCCCTGAAGGGGGAAGTCAGACCTTAGCTACCAGAGCTCATCTCCAATTCCAGCCATGTCTATCCTTGCTCCCTTCACTACAGCCCGACTGATGGCTTATTCTTCCTGAACCCACCGAAAGTACGTTGGCATCATGGCCTTTTAACTTGCTGTTCTCTCTACCATGATATCCTCTTATTTTCTCTCTCTTCCTAGTTTCCTTCCTGCAAAAAGTTGTCAGTTTAGTAGGAAAGACCATGAGTGTGGCAGCAGAAGGTAACACATGCTGCCTACTTAGGGGCTCCCCCAAAGCAGAAGTGGAGACAATTATTTGAGTTTATGCAGAAAGGGACCTCAGAAAATATCACTAAGAAAGAGACAGGAAAGGCAGCCAATGAAATGTGTTTTCAAGCCAGTTACCACCGTGGGCAATGGGGACTTAATCCCACTTGGGGACTTTGGGTAATCTCAGGTCAGTGGTGAAGAAGCTGGGGTTTTTATTCCCTGTTGATTGCAGATGACTCTCGGAAAGCCTGCACAGGCAGAGCAGCTTCTGGAAGCAGGGAGAAGCTCCTGGGCAGAGAAAGACAGGGAGCAGTGGCTGCTGCCACAGAAGTTAGAGTGAAAACAATGCCAAGCGCTGTATGGCCATGGTGCCAACAGTATTTGCCAGGGTGCCACTTGGAAATATTTTTAAAGCCTTGTGCAAATTTAAGGGGTGCATGCTTATGTTCATTTGGTAGGAAACTTCAGTGGTTCCTGAAAGAGGTGCCACTTGATCTGAGTCCATGAGGGCTTTGAAGTTCCATCAGTAACCACAGTACAAAGGAGGCAAAGAGTCTAGAAAGTGGCTTTCCAGAAAGAATGCAGAGAATGAGTAACGAAAGGAGGTATGAAAGCACAGACACTGGGGAGACATGTGGGAAGAATCAGGCCTCACTAGTGGAAATCACAGCCTGTAGATATTGGAGGGGGAAAACTATCTTAAGCTCTTTGAAGAAGAAGCTAAAAATATTGAGGCAATCAACTAGGCAAAACTGAAAGTAAAGGACACAAACTAAAGGTGAAAAATATGATGCGACGTTTCACTGAAGAGGACATAGGAAAGGCAAATAAGCATATGACAAACTGCTCCACATCACTATTCACTAGAGAAATTAAAATGATGACCACGATGATATATCACAACACACCTATTAGAAAAGCCAAAACTAAAGATGATAATATAAATGCTGGTATGGATACGGAGAAACCGGATCTCCCACATGTTGCTGGTGGGAATATAAAATGATATAGCCACTCAGGAAAAGTGTGGCAATTCCTTTAAAAGAGAAATATATATCTATCATCAGTTTGGTTCAGCCACTCAGTCGTGTCTGACTCTTTGCACACCCATGGGCTGCAGCACACCAAGCCTCCCTGTTCATCACGAGCCCCCAGAGTTTACCAAAACTCATGTCCATTGAGCCAGTGATGACTATCAATCATCTCATCCTCTGTCATCTCCTTCTCCTCCAACCTTCAATCTGTCCCAGTATCAGGGTCTTTTCCAATGAGTCAGTTCTTTGCATCAGGTGGCCAAAGTATTGGAGTTTCAGCCTTCTGAAACTGATCTGAAACTCAGGACTGATCTCCTTTAGGATGGACTGGTTGGACCTCCTTGCAGTTGATGGGACTCTAAAAAGTCTTCTCCAGCACTACAGTTAAAAAGCAACAATACTTCGGTGCTCTTTATAGCGATCTTTATAGTTCAACTCTCACATCCATACATGACTGTTGGAAAAACCATAGCCTTGAATAGACAGACTTTTGACAGAAAAGTAATGTCTCTGCTTTTTAATATGCTGTCTAGAACTTTCCTTCCAAGGAGTAAGCATCTTTTAATTTCATGGCTGTGACCACCATCTTCAGTGATTTTTGAGCCCAAGAAAATAAAATCTGACACTGCTTCCATTGTTTCCCCATCTATTTGCCATGAAGTGATAGGACCGGATACCATGATCTTCATTATCTGAATGTTGAGCTTGAAACCAACTTTTTCACTCTCTGCTTTCACTTTCATCAAGAGACTCTTTAGTTTGTCTTCGCTTTCTGCCATAAGGGTGGTATCATCTGCATATCTGAGGTCATTTATATTTCTCCCGGCAATCTTGAATCCAGCTTGTGCTTATTCCAGCCCAGCGTTTCTCATGATGTACTCTGTATATAAGTTAATTAAGCAGGGTGACAATATACAGCCTTGACATGCTCCTTTTCCTATTTGGAATCAGTCTGCTGTTCCATGTCCAGTTCTAATTGTTGCTTCCTGACCTGCATACAGATATCTCAAGAGGCAGGTCAGGTGGTCTGGTATTCCCATCTCTTAAAGAATTTTCCACAATTTGTTGAGATCCACACAGTCAAAGGCTTTAGCAAAGTCAATAAAGGAGAAATAAGTGTTTTTCTGAAACTTTCTTGCTTTTTCAATGATCCAGCGGATGTTGGCAATTTGATCTCTGGTTCCTCTGCCTTTTCTAAAACTAGCTTGAACATCTGGAAGTTCACAGTTCACTTATTGTTGAGGCCTGGCTTGGAGAATTTTGAGCATTACTTACTAGCATATGAGATGAGTGCAACTGTGCAGTGCTTTGAACATTGTTTGGCATTGCCTTTCTTTGGGATTGGAATGAAAATGGACCTTATCCAGTCCTTGGCCACTGCTGAGTTTTCCAAATTTGCTGGCATATTGAGTTCAGCCCTTTCACATCATCATCTTTTAGGACTTGAAGAAGCTCAGCTGCAATTCCATCACCTCTACTAGCTTTGTTTGTAGTGATGCTTCCTAAGGCTCACTTGCCTTCTCACTCCAGGATGTCTGGCTCTAGGAAAATGATCACACCATCATGGTTATCTGGGTCATGAAGATCATTTTGTACAGTTCTTCTGTGTATTCTTGCCACCTCTTCTTAATATCTTCTGTTTCTGTCAGGTCCATACTGTTTATGTCCTTTGTTGTGCCCATCTTTTGATGAAGTGTGCCCTTGGTATCTCGAATTTTCTTGAAAAGATCTTTAGTCTTTCCCATTCTCTTGTTTTACTCTCTTTCTTTGCATTGATCACTGAGGAAGGCTTTCTTATCTCGTCTAGCTCTTTGAAACTCTGCATTCAGAAGGCTATATCTTTCCTTTTCTTCTTTGCCTTTAGTTTCTCTTTTTTTCTCAGCTATTTGTAACATCTCCTCAGACAACCATTTGCCTTACTGCATTTCTTTTTCTTGGGGATGATTTTGATCCCTGTCTCCTGGACAATGTCATGAACCTCCATCCATACTTCTTCAGGCACTCTGTTGATCAGATCTAATCCTTTGAATCTATTTGTCACTTCCACTGTATTATCATAAGGAATTTGATTTACATCATATCTAAATGGTTAGTGATCTTTCTTTAAGCCTGAATTTTGCAATAATGACAGTCCTATACAGTATATTAAAAAGCAGAGACATCACTTCGCTGACAAAATTCCATCTAGTCAAAGGTATGGTTTTTCCAGTAGTCATGTACACATGTGAGAGTTGGACCACAAAGAAGGATGAGTACCAAAGAAATGATGCCTAGATACCCATCAACTGACGAATGGATAAGAAAGCTGTGGTACATATACACAATGGAATATTACTCAGCATTAAAAAAAATTCATTTGAATCAGTTCTACTCAGATGGACGAAACTTGAGCCCATTATCCAGAATGAAGTTAGCCAGAAGCAAAAACAATACAGTATATTAACGCATATATATGGAATTTAGAAAGACGGTAACGAGAACCCAGCATGCGAGACAACAAAAGGAATGCAGATGTATAGAATAGACTCGTGGACTTTGTGGATGAGGGTAAGGGTGGGATGATATGGGAGAATGGCATTGAAACATGTTAATTATCATATGTCTAATCAATCGCCACCCCAGGATTGATGCTCGGGGCTGGTGCATCGAGATTTCCTGGGGGGAGGGAGGAAGGAGGGAGGAGGGAGGGGGGTTCTGGAGGGGGAGCATATGTAAACCCATGGTGATATCATGTCATTGTATGGCAAAACTAATAAAAAGTAAAAATAAAATAAAATAAAAAAGAAGAAATGATGCTTTCAAGGAGAACACTCTTGAGAATACCTTGGACAGCAAGGAGATGAAACCTGAATATTCATTGAAAGGACTGATGCTGAAGCTGAAACTCCAATAATTTGGCCACCTGATGCAAAGAGCTAATACAGAAAAGACCTTGGTGCTGGGAAAGACTGAAAGCAGGAGGAGAAGGGGATGACAGAGGACAAGATGGTTGGATGGCATCACCAATTCAATGGACATGAGTTTGTGCCAGCTCCAGGAGATGGTGAAAAACAGAGAAGCTTGGCATGCTGCAGTCCATGGGATTACAAATAGTCAGACATGACTGAGCGGCTGAGCAATGACATTAGTTCATTGGAAGGACTGATGCTGAAGCTCCAGGATTAGCTTTGGCCACTGGATTCAAAGAGCCAAATCATTGGAAAGGCCTTTATGCTGGGAAAGATTAAGGACATGAGGGGAAGGGGGCAACAGAGGATGAGATGATTGGATGGTATCACTGACTCAGTGGAAAAGAGTTTGAGCAAACTTCAGTAAATATTGAAGGACAGGGAAGCCTGGCATGCTGTAGTTCATGGAATCACAAAGAGTTGTACATGACTGAGTGACTGAATACCAACTCACTGAGAGATATCTTGGTTGTTTCTGGTTTTATAGTAAATAAAGCTATGATGGACTATCATGTGTAGGTTTTTGTTCAGACAAAAATCTTAATTTCTTTGGATTAAATGTCCAGGAACTCAATTGCTAGGTTGCACGATAGACAGAGTGCCACCTGGTGAACCAGGGACGGAGGTTTGTGACATTGTACAGGAGACAGGGATCAAGACCATCACCAAGAAAAAGAAATGCAGAAAAGTAAACCGGCTGTCTGAGGAGGCCTTAAAAGCAGCTGTGAAAAGAAGAGAAGTGAAAAACAAAGGAGAAAAGGAAAGATAAACCCATTTGAATGCAGAGTTCCAAAGAATAGCAAGGAGATATAAGAAAGCCTTCCTCAGCCATCAGTGCAAAGAAATAGAGGAAAACAATAGAATGGGAAAGACTAGAGATCTTTCAAGAAAATTAGAGATACCAAGGGAATTTTTCATGCAAAGATGGGCTCAATAAAGGACAGAAATGATAAGGACCTAACAGAAGCAGAAGATATTAAGAAGAAGTGGCAAGAATACACAGAACTATACAAAGAAGATCTTCATGACCCAGATAATCACAAAGGTATGATCACTCACCTAGAGCCAGACTTCCTAGAATGTGAAATCAAGTGGGTCTTAGGAAACATCACTACAAACAAAGCTAGTGGAGGTGATGGAATTCCAGCTGAGCTATTTCAAATCCTAAAAGATGATGCTATGAAAGCACTGAACTCAATATGCCAGCAAATTTGGAAAACTCAGCAGTGCCAAGGACTGGATAAGGTCCATTTTCATTCCAATTCCAAAGAAAGGCAATGCCAAACAATGCTCAAACCACTGCACAATTGTGCTCATCTCACATGCTAGCGAAGTATGCTCAAAGTTCTCCTAGTGAGGCTGAACCAAGAACTCCCAGATGTTTAAGCTAGATTTAGAAAAGGCAGAGGAACCAGAGGTCAAATTGCCAACATCCATTAGATTACAAACAAAGCAAGAGAATTTCAGAAATACATCCACTTCTGCTTCACAGAGCACACTATAGCCTTTGGCTGTGTGGATCACAACAAAATGAAAAATTCTTAAAGAGATGGGAATACCAGACCAACTTACCTCCCTCCTGAGAAATCTGCTTGCAGATAAAGAAGCAACAGTTACAACCAGACATGGAACAACAGACTGGTTCCAAACTGGGAAAGGAGTACATCGAGGCTGTGTAGTGTCACCCTGCTTATTTAACTTAGAAAGAGTACATCATGCGATATGCCAGGCTGGATGAAGCACAAGCTGGAATTAAGACTGCCTGGACAAATATCAATATCCTCAGATATGCTGATGATAACACCATTATGGCAGAAAGCGAAGAAGAACGGAAAAGCTTCTTGATGAAACTGAAAGAGAGTGAGAAAACAGGCCAAAAACTCAACATTCAAAAAAATGAAGATTATAGTTTCAGGTCCCATCACTTCATGGCAAATGATGGGGAAACAATGGAAACAGTGTCAGATTTTACTTTCTTGGGCTCTAAAATCACTGCAGATGGTTACCACAGCCATGAAATTAAAAGATGCTTGCTTCTTTGAAGAAAGGCTATAAGAAACCTAGACAGCATAATAGAAAGCAGAGACATTATTTTGCTGACAATGGTCTGTCTAAGTCAAAGCTATATTTTTTGCCAGTAGCCATGTATGGATGTGAGAACTGGACCATAAGGAAGGCTGAGTGCAAAAGAGTTGATGCTTTCAAACTGTAGTGTTGGAGAAGACTCTTGAGAGTCCCTTGGACTGCATGGAGATCCAACCAGTCCTAAAGGAAATCAGTCCTGAATATTCATTGGAAGGACTGATGCTGAAGCTGAAGCTCCAATTCTTTGGCCAACTGATGCAAGAACTGACTCATTGGAAAAGACCCTGATACTTGGGAAGATTGAATGCAGGAGGAGAAGGGGTTGGCAGAGGATGAGATGGCTGTATACCATCACCAACTCAATGGAAAGGAAGGTTCCAAAAATTCACATGTGGAGTTCAGAGTTTGCTCCATGTTTTTGCACCTTGACCAATAACTTGAAGGTTATCTGTTCCCTTCCTGTAACAATCCCCGCCAAGGTTACAGCTGTCCTTACTTTTATTAATAACAGCACAGACAAGATATGATTATTTTTGCATTTTATATAAATGGATCAATTTATATTTTTTGAGGATCCCATTTATTTTCAATATATTGCTTATATTTTTGCATAATACAGTTAATCTTCCTCCTCACCCCAAACCTGTATCTTTTTTTTTTTTTTAGTTTTGCCATAGAATGACATGATATCACCATGGGTTTACATATGCTCCCCCTCCAGAACCCCCCTCCCTCCCCCCTCCCTCCTCCCTCCCCCAGGGAAATCTCGATGCACCAGTCCCGAGCATCAATCCTGGGCTGGCGATTGATTACGCATATGATAATTAACATGTTTCAATGCCATTCTCCCATATCATCCCACCCTTGCCCTCATCCACAGAGTCCACGAGTCTGTTCTATACATCTGCATTCCTTTTGCTGTCTCGCATGCTGGGTTCTCGTTACCGTCTTTCTAAATTCCATATATATGCGTTAGTATACTGTATTGTTGTTTCCCAAACCTGTATCTTATAAAACAAGCAAGATGCCTACTTCCAGGACTGAGCATTCAATCACACTTAATGATGTGAAAGTCATGTGCACTCCCCAATGCACATCAAATGCATCCTACATGACTCCCACATGCATAGGAGGGCAGTAGGGAAGGTGGATGGGGGGTCAGGTCACTGTGGGATGGTGGATGAGGGAATTTTGTGAAGCTGGATGCTAGAAATGACTCTCAAATCGGTGAAATGCTGCATTTTGAGATAATTATGTGTAACGTGTGGTTATTTGTGCCTTCACTTTTTTAGCTCAGTGATAGGAAGTGAATCACCAAAGTTGTTTTGATTGCCTGCACAAGATTCAGTTTCAAGCTCATCTTGGTAATGCAGGCCTAATTCCTCCCTAAGAATGAGAACTAATAGAAGCTTCCCAGCTTGACAGGAGGGAATGTTTTGTGTATCTCTCAAAGGAAAATGTAAGTTAACAGTGTGGTCCCTTTTCTGACCCAGTGACCCAGGGTTGTAAACATTCTTGGTTAGCTGTCCCCATCAGCCTTCACTAGGTCCAGGCATAACTCATTTGGAGATGAATGACCCTCCAAGGATCCTTATTGTCTTGAAGGCTGTTGCCATTCAGCATAAGAGATCGTTTCCCTTGGAGCTAATATTAAATTAGGAAAGGAGTGACTTTATGACATGAAACATTTCCAAGTATGGAGGTTTTTACAAAGAACCCTGTGTTTCCTTGATGCATGCAGATATTATTGAAACAGGATGGAGGTCTGGGTGGCTTTTTTGGGTCATAGCCTGTAGTGAGAGAGACATTTTATACCCACTATAGCTCTTTTTCACCTTGGGGTTGCATTTGTTTTACAGGAATAAAGAATAACAGGAAATTGTAACTTGAGGTGTACACCCATATGGTATAGTAGGGTGAATCAGCGAGATAAGCTTCCAATGGAACCTTAGTCAGGAAGTCAAAACATCTTCGATGATTCATTTCCTCTCCCTGCCCCCTTCCCCACCCCCACCCCTCAGCACTCACATTATAAATAGACACAATTGTGAATGACAGTGCTGAAAGGCAGTATTGCAAAGTCAAACTTCCATTCTGACTAAATTTTCAGTTTGGTGTGATATATTCACATAAAATAATTTGTTCTTCCCTTCTGTAGTTTACAGCCTCTTTTCAAATCCTTAGTAGCTTAGTGTATTTCATTTATTATCTTGAATATAATTTTGGGCATTTTCCCCCCCCCCCCCCCCCCCCCCCCCCCCTGTGTGAAAAACTGCTGTGGTTAATCTGCCTTTGAGTGACGTATTCAATGCAGATCACAAGCTTAAATGCCTATCTTTGCTTTTTTCCTTATTTTCCACCTTGGTATTTGGAAATGAGTTAAATGAAAACAAGCAAAAGGAAATACCATAGCAGTGGATTAATTGGAACTAAACTCTGCTCATTATCCAGTAGATAACTGAGAGTACATTAGGAGCCACCTTATAGAACAAAGAAAAACAGTGCTGTAGGATGCATTTTTTTTCATTGCTTATCAAGGAAAAAAATCTATTTTCAAAAAAAGCAAAAGGAAAATCAATGTTGGTTTCACTCTTTACTGCTACACTTTAATTGGAGCAGTGGCAAAAACAAGTTGGCCTTTTAAGACCATTGATTTTACCTGGATGTATTATTGTGGGTATTAACCATCTCCTAGATTCCAATTAAAATGATTGTACATGGGATGGGTATTTGTTCAAAAGTTTCTCCAACAGATAAAACCCAGGAATAATTGAGAAAGCAGTGGAGATTATTATTATTTATGGCCAATTATGCTTAATCATTTTCTTTGTGAAAAAAAATATCCCATATCTTCTCCAGGGTCCTCACAGCTGCTTACCTACAACAGAGTTCCAAGGAAGACCAGGGCTCCCTGGAAGGAGTAAGTGACCTGGCCAAACAGTCACATAAAATCCAGAACACTTTTAGGATAAATTTTTAATTGAAGCTGGAATAGAAATTCCAAATGAATCACTGTTTTGGGTCAAAAAAGATACTGATAGTTCGATTTTCTTTCTGTTCAGTAGGTTTGGAGAACATATACTTTGTCCCAATGTTTTCAGCCCAGTTAAATATGTTTGAGTTTCATTTCAGAGTCAATTAGTGTACATCACAACATGTTTGGCAGATATGTTAGTTTCATTAAGTATCTGTTTAAAATATATATTCAAATTACCTTTCCAAAGATTTGCAATTTTATAAACATTTGAAGAAAAAAAAATTTGCTAACCTATCCATCACCAAAAAGAGTGTAAGTGTATGTGACAGCGAGACAGAGAGAAATAATATGAAATATTTCCTCAGGGAAAAACTATTGTATTTTTTAAGATAACGTCAGAGTAAGGCTTCAGGGCTCTATCTCAAATTTTTTGGTTTCAACAGCTTTATTTTAATCCACTAGAGCTTAGAGCTTATTTGTACTACTCAAGAACTTTTTCTCTTTCTTATGTAGAGAGGTTAGAACAAAAGAACCACGATAAAAACAGCTGGATCCAGTGATGGCTCCTCTTGTACACAAAGCAGAAAGCCAAAACCCTTTCACATAGCCCTGAAAGGCTGCTGAGCTTTCCACAAAACTACTGCATTTACAGGTTTCTCGAAAGCATTATTAATGTTTTCATAACTTTTCAACTTTCCTTTCCCTTTGTCCTGCGTTTTGCTCTAGATTATTGGAATGTTTCATTTAGTGACATGTAGCAAATCGAAATCTTGAGCTCTGTGACACTGAACTGAGTTTAAAACAGCTCTTCTGCTTTTAAATGGTACATACAGGTTTATCTTATTTCTGACAAGATCCTACAAACATTCTCACCTATTTGTGTGGCACTGAATTTGTAGTCTTTCTTCTGAAGGTTATGTTAGGACAGTACACAATACATTAAACTGTGCTGAAGTCAAGATTCTCTGCCTCAGCCTTTTTTTTTTTAACACTATCACAGTGTTCCTAACATTTAAAGGTGTTTCATAATCTACACTTGTCTTTTTTAAGCATATACATTTCTTAACTAACTTCATCGCCCAAACCTTTTTTAAAGGTTTAAAATTTTTTTAAGGTTTTCAAATTTTTTAATTACTTTTTTCTATAGAAGCAAAATGTTCCAATTCAAGGAATATGCTGCCTTTTGGTGAAGCGTTTGGGAAGTAAATGAATATTGACGGTGACTCTTTTAATGGAGATAGCTCATTAACTACTTAATAATGCCCCCAATTCTTGATGCAATAGACCCTGCATTTAAAGAAAAATCAGTGGATTGCTTTGTACATGATATTGCTACACTTTAACATTTATTGAGTGAAAAAATAGAAAATGACAAAATATATTATTCAATTCATTAACAAAATAATTTGTGTTTTACTAATCACAGAAATATACTTTTGAAATCTAACATGCAAGTGCTACTATTTATTCATTCCACAAGTAATCTTTGTGGTACTCAGGTACTAAACTTCTGCAAACATGATCAAACTTTTCCCATTTGGTCTAGAATCCATCCCAATGTATGACTCTGATGTGTTACTAAAGACATAGACACATTAGAAATGTGGGTCGTTACCAGGTGAAGAAGAAACAAATGATTAAAAATAGAATTTCTGATCTCAAAGAGGCAGCCCTGTGCTGTGGCCTGAAGCAAGATCTTAATTCCCTGACCAGGAACTGAATCTGAGTAGCCTGGATGAAAACCAGGCATCCTAGCCACCATACCACCAAGGGCTAGAGGCTAAAAGCTATTTTCCTGTGGAACTTTGCCCCCAGTGAAAAATACATTTATCATGGAGGCAGAAACTGTAAATGCAGGTACAAAGTTTATTATTAGAGACACAACTTAACAACAAGTGGGAGAGCACAGAGGGAAATGGTTTGCTCTGTTAAGGTAGAAGCAAGGCAGAAAGACAGGGTGCGCATGTCCCCTTAGTGAGGAGTGTTGAGTTCTGCCCCATAGCCACAGGTGTAAAGCCTTTCACCAAGGCCACAGAAGCAGAGCCCAGAATCAAGGGCACCTCGGGAACTGACTGGGCCCCTGGTAACCGTTGCCAAGAGCCCCCCGATCATCACTTGCAGGCTTCCAGACTCATATTGGGCAAAAATGTCCACCTTGGTGCTCATCCTATAGCACTGTAACCCATGACCTAATGCCAGCTTTTTAGCAGGAATTTTGTCTTGAGACAAAATTTTGAGACCCCAGGTCAGTAGGTGCCCAATACGCTACTGGAGATCAGTGGAGAAATAACTCCAGAAAGAATGAAGGGATGGAGCCAAAGCAAAAACAACACCCAGTTGTGAATGGGACTGGTGAAAGAAGCAAGGTTCGATGCTATAAAGAGCAACATTGCATAGGAACCTGGAATATTAGGTTCATGAATCAAAGCAAATTGGAAGTGGTGAAAGAGGAGATGACAAGAGTGAACATCGACATTCCAGCAATCAGTGAACTAGGATGGACTGGGATGGGTGAATTTAACTCAGATGACCATTATATTTACTACTGTGAGCATGAATCCATTAGAGGAAATGGAGTAGCCATCATAGTCAACAGAAGAGTCCAAAATGCAGTACTTGGATGCAATCTCAAAAATGACAGAATGATCTCTGCTTGCTTCCAAGGCAAACCATTCACTACCACGGTAATCCAAGTCTATGCCTTGACCAATAATGCTGAAGAAGCTGAAGTTGAACAGTTCTATGAAGACTTACAAGACCTTCAAGAACTAACACTCAAAAAAGATGTCCTTTTCATTATAGGGAACTGGAATGCAAAAGTAGGAAGTCTCGAAACACCTGGAGTAATAGGCAAATTGGCCTTGGAGTACAGAATAAAGCAGGGCAAAGGCTAATAGAGTCCTGTCAAGAGAAGGCACTGGTAACAGCAAACACCCTCTTCCAACAACACAAGAGAAGACTCTACACATGGACATCACCAGATGGTCGACATCGAAATCAGATTGATTATATTTTTTGCAGCCAAAGATGGAGAAGATCTATACAGTCAGCAAAAACAAGACTAGGAGCTGACTGTGGCTCAGATCATGAATTCCTTATTGTCAAACTCAGGCTGAAATTGAAGAAAGTGGAGAAAACAACTAGACCATTCTTGTATGACCTAAATCAAATCCCTTATGACTATACAGTAGAAGTGAGAAATAGATTTAAGGGTCTAGATCTGATAGACAGAGTGTGTGATGAATTATGGATGGAGGTTCATGACACTGTACAGGAGACAGGGATCAAGACCAACTCCAAGGAAAAGAAATGCAAAAAAGCAAAACGGCTGTCTGAGGATGCCTTACAAATAGCTGTGAAAAGAAGAGAAGCAGGAAGCAAAGGAGAAAAGGAAAGACAGACATACCCATTTGAATGCAGAGTTCCAAAGAATAGCAAGGAGAGATAAGAAAGCCTTCCTCAGCGATCAACTGAAAAAAATACAGGAAAACAACAGAATGGGAAAGACTAGAGATCTCTCCAAGAAAAGCAGAGATACCAAGGGAACATTTCACGCAAAAATGGGCTCAATAAAGCACAGAAATGGCAGGGGTCTAACAGAAGCAAGAGATATTAAGAAGAGGTGGCAAGAATACACAGAAGAACTGTACAAAAAACATCTTCATGACATCACAATGGTATGATCATTCACCTAGAGCCAGACATCCTGGAATGTGAGGGCAAGTAGGCCTTAGCTTTATCACTACGAATAAAGCTAGTGGAGGTGATGGAATTCCAGTTGAACTGTTTCAAACCTAAAAGATGATGCTGTGAAAGTGCTGCGTTCAATATGCCAGCACTTTGGAAAACTCAGCAGTGGCCACAGGACTAGGAAAATGTCAGTTTTCATTCCAATCCCAAAGAAAGGCAATGCCATAGAATGTTCAAACTACCACACAGTTGAATTCATCTCACACACTAGTAAGTAATGCTCAAAATTCTCCAAGTCAAGCTGCAGCAATACATGAACCATGAACTTCCAGATGTTCAAGCTAGTTTCAGAAAAGGCAGAGGAACCAGAGATCAAATGGCCAACATCTGCTGGTCATCAAAAAAGCAAGAGAGTTCCAGAAAAACATCTACTTCTGCTTTATTGACTATGCCAAAGCCTTTGACTGTGTGGATCACAATAAACTGTGGAAAATTCTGAAAGAGATGGGAATACCAGACCACCTGACCTGCCTCTTGAGAAATCTGTATGCAGGGCAGGAAGCAACAGTTAGAACTGGACATGGAACAACAGACTAGTTCTAAATAATGAAGGGAGTATGTCAAGGGAGTATTGTCACTCTGCTTATTAAACGTATATGCAAAATACAGCATGAGCAATGCTGGGTTGGAGGAAGCACAAGTTGGAATCAAGATTGCCAGGAGAATTATTAATAACCTCAGATATGCAGATGACACCACCCTTATGACAGAAAGTGAAGAGGAATTAAAGAGCTTCTTGATGAAAGTGAAAGAGGAGAGTGAAAAAGTTGGCTTAAAGCTCAACATTCAGAAAACTAAGATCACGGCATGTGGTCCCATCACCTCATGGGAAACAGATGGGTAAACAGTGGAAACAGTGACAGACTTTATTTTTCTGGGCTCTAAAATCACTGCAGATGATGATTGAAGCCATGAAATTAAAAGACACTTACTCCTTGGAAGGAAAGTTATGACCAACCTAGACAGCATACTAAAAAGCAGAGACATTACTTTGCCAGCAAAGGTCTGTCTAGTCAAGGCTATGGTTTTTCCAGTAGTCATGTATGGATGTGAGAGTTGGACTATAAAGAAAGCTGAGCGCCCAAGAATTGATGCTTTTGAGCTGTGGTGTTGGAGAAGACTCTTGAGAGTCCCTTGGACTGTAAGTAGATCCAACCCGTCCATCCTGAAGATCAGTCCTGGTTGTTCATTGGAAGAACTGATGTTGGCCTTCCAATATTTTGGTTACCTGATGCGAAGAACTGACTCATTTGAAAAGACTCTGATGCTGGGAAAGATTGAGGGCAGGTGAAGTGGATGGCAGAGGATGAGATGGCTGGATGGCATCACCGACTAGATGGCCATGGGTTTGGGTGGACTCTGGGAGTTGGTGATGGACAGGGAGGCCTGGCGTGCTGTGGTTCATGGGGTCACAAAGAGTAGGATACAACTGAGTGACTGAACTGAACTGAACTTGTTCTGAGACTATAAAAACTGGCTACTAACCCATGAAAACTGTCGACTATCCCTGGTCTGTCAGGAGTTCTGCCCACTGCACTCGCAGTGCCCACATTATCTCTGCTCTTTGTTCATAATAAACTCACTCTGCTGAAATGTTCTGTGTCCGCAAATACTTTTACATCCCGAGCTTGGATTGCCTCATCAAGAAGGAGCACAGTAAAGAGGTGGCTATTTCATTTATGTAGGTAGTTCTTCTGAGTCTTTGTCTTCCTATCTGGTTTTCCTTTCCACACCTAGCCTACCTTGGACCCTCCCCTGGGTGTGCATCACCCCTCAGCCATGAAGGATCTTGAAATGAAGGCTTCTGGGAGGAACAAAACTCAGTATAACCTCACCTTATCCTCTGACTTTTGATCCCCAAGGAGCCTTTCTGAACAATTGTAGTGTGTCCCTTAACCCAAAAAAGGGGGAGCAGAGACCCCTTAATCCTTTACTCAGAGTTTTGCCCCTCTTTTTCCTCGCCATGATTATTACCTTGACTATTGCCATGACTATCACCTTAAGGTGTTGACAAGGGAAAAAAACGGCTATTTACTCTGTCTGCCCTTCCTATTTCAGAAGGCAAACAGGAGACTGATTGCAAATGTCTTAACTGGAGCCCATCTACCTCCTGTCTCAGAACATGCCGACAGTGTCCAGCCTGAAGCCCACCTCTTTGTGCCTCATAAAGCTCAAACGGGAGGCAGTTGTAAATGTCTAACCTGGAGCCCATCTGTCTCCTGCCTCATGTCCATATGACGCAGCAATCCAACTTCTGAGCAAAGACACGAAAGAACAATAATCAGTACCTCAAAGAAATACCTGCATCCTCATGTGCACTGCAGCATTATTCAAAATAGGCAGGCTGTCAGTTCAGTTCAGTCACTCAATTGTGTCCAATTCTTTGTGACTCCATGGACTACAACACGCCAGGCTTTCTTTTCCACCACCAATTCCCAGAGTTAACTCAATCTCATGTCCATCGAGTTGGTGATACCATCAAACCATCTCATCCTCTGGCATCCTCTTCTCCTCCCACCTTCAATTCTTCCCAGCATCAGGGTCTTTTCAAATGAGTCAGTTCTTCACATCAGGGGGCCAAAGTATTGGAGTTTCAGCTTCAGCATCAGTCCTTCCATGAATATTCAGGACTGATTTCCTTTACGATGGACTGGTTGGATCTCCTTGCAGTCCAAGGGACTTTCAAGAGTCTTCTCCAACACCACAGTTCAAAAGCATCAATTCTTTGGTGCTCAGCTTTCTTTATAGTCTAACTCTGACATCCATACATGACTATTGGAAAAACTATAGCTTTGACTAGATGGACCTTTGTTAGCAAAGTAATGTCTCTGCTTTTCAATAAGCTGTCTAGGTTGGTCATAACTTTTCTTTCAAGGAGCTAGTATCTTTTAATTTCATGTTCAGTCACCCTCTGAAGTAATTTTGCAGCCCCCCAAAATGAAGTCTGTCACTGTTTCCACTGTTTCCCCATCTATTTGCCACGAAGTTATGGGACCAGATGTCATGATCTTAGTTTTCTGAATGTTGAGTTTTAAGCCAACTTTTTCATTCTCCTCTTTCACTTTTATCAAGAGGCTCTTTAGTTCTTCTTCACTTCTGCCATAAGGGTGGTATCATCTGCATATCTGAGGTTATTGATATTTCTCCCAGAAATGTTGATTCCAGCTTGTGCTTCATCCAGTCCAGCGTTTCTCCTGATGTATTCTGCATATAAGTTAAATAAGCAGGGTGACAATATACAGCCTTGACATACTCCTTTTCCTATTTGGAACCAGTGTGTTGTTCCATGTCCAAATCTAACTGTTGCTTCCTGACCTGCATACAGGTTTCTCAAGAGGTGGTCTGGTGGTCTGGTATTCCCATCTCTTGAAGAAGTTTCCAGTTTGTTGTGATCCACACAGTCAAAGGCTTTGGCATAGTCAATATAGCAGAAGTAGATGCTTTACTGGAACTCTCTTGCTTTTTCGATGATCCAGCAGATGTTGGCAATTTGACCTCTGGTTCCTCTGCCTTTTGTAAAACAAGCTTGAATATCTGGAAGTTCACGGTTCACATATTGTTGAAGCCTGGCTTGGAGAATTTTGAGCATTACTTTACTAGCATGTGAGATGAGTGCAATTGTGCAGTAGTTTGAGCATTCTTTGGCATTGCCTTTCTTTGGGATGGGAATGAAAACTGACCTTTTCCATTCCTGTGGCCACTGCTGAGTTTTCCAAATTTGCTGGCATATTGAGTGCAGCACTTTCACAGCATCATCTTTTAGGATTTGAAACAGTTCAACTGGAATTCCATCACCTCCACTAGCTTTGTTCATAGTGATGCTTCCTAAGGCCCACTTGACTTCACATTCCAAGATGTCTGGCTCTAGGTGAGTGATGACACCATCATGGTTATCTGGGTCATGATCATCTTTTTTGTATAGTTCTGTGTATTCTTGCCACCTCTTCTTAATATCTTCTGCTTCTGTTAGGTCCATACCATTTCTGTCCTTTATTGAGACCATCTTCGCATGAAATATTCCCTTGGTATCTCTAAGTTTGTTGAAGAGATTCCTATTCTTTCCCATTCCATTGTTTTCCTCTATTTCTTTGCATTGATCTCTGAGGAAGGTTTCTTATCTTCCTTGCTGTTCTTTGGAACTCTGCATTCAAATGGATATATCTTTCCTTTTTTCCTTTGCCTTTTTGCTTCTCTTCTTTTCATAGCTGTTTGTAAGGCTTCCTTAGACATCCATTTTGCAAAACTATGACCGGGAGCTGAGCATGGCTCAGATCTTGAATTCCTTATTGCCAAATTCACACTTAAAATTGAAGAAAGTAGGGAAAACCACTAGGTCATTCAGGTATGACCTATATCAAATCCCTAACAATTATACAGTGAAAGTGATATAGTCAAGGGCTTCGATCTGATAGAGTGCCTGAAGAACTATGGACGGAGGTTTGTGACATTGTACAGGAGGCCTTAGTCAATACCATTCCCAAGAATAAGAAATGCAAAAAAGGCAAAATGGTTGTCTGAGGAGCCCGTACAAAGAGGCAAGCCATAGAATGACCTAAATGTACTTTGACGAATGAGTGAATGAAGAAAATGTAATATATACTATATTATAAAAAATAGAAGAAGAAGAAAATCTGCCATTTGCAGCAGCGTAGATGAACTAGGAGGGTGAAAATAAAAATAATGCTAAGTGAAATAAGTGAGACAGAGGAAGACAAGTACTGTATTGTTTCATTTATGTATAGAATCTTAAAAAAAAAGAAAAAGTGGCTTTAGAGAAATATGGAATAGAATGATGGTTGCTGGGGCAGGTAGAGGAGAAACGGGTGATTTAGGTCAAAGGGTACAAATTTTCAGTTATAAGAAAAAGAATTTCTAAGGTTCTAATGTATAGCATGGCGACTCCAGTTAATAATATGTTTCTGTACACTTGAAAGCTACTGAGAGTAAATCTTAAGCATTCTCACCTCAAAAGTGAAAAGTTACCAAGTCATGGATGTATGAATCATCTTGATCTCAGTAATCATCGCACAATGTATGTCAAGCCATCATGCTGTACACTTTAAATATATACAATTATATTTATCAATTATTCCTCAATGGAGTTTAAAAAAAAAAAAGAGAAACCAGAGACTTTACACCACTTACAATTCACAAGTCAGAAGGAAAACAGGCTGGGTCCTCGAAGAGTCAGATGGATGGAGAGAGAATGACGGACCTTCTGTTTTCAAACCCAAGTGCATCACGCAGCCCTCTCGGAGCTACACAAGTATTTCCAATCTCAAAGAGCAGTAGTAATTACAAACCACTTACTTATTGATAAGAAACGCAAATCCTTAAGCTTCTCAAGAAAGCTGAAAAACAGAGTAACTTCTTTTTTGATCATGAGGAAACACAGAAATTAAACACAATGTGTGAATGAGAATTGAATCTTACGCCAGAGGTAAAAAAAGAAAAATGGACATTATCGATTTGACTTTAAAACTTCAGATAATACCTATGGGTTGGATATTAGTATTCTATCAATACTAAATTTCCTGAATTTACTAATGTGCTTTGCTCATTGAAGTAAATAACCTTGTTTTTAGAAGATCCACATTTATAATTTAGAGGTAAATGGGCATAGCTTCTATAACTTATTCTTGGTAGCTCAGGAAGGAAAAAAAGTATTTGTGTGTGTATTTGTGTATGTGTAATGGAAGAGAAAGAGAGGGAATGATAAAGCAAATGTGACAAAATAATTGGTAAATCTGGATAAAGGGTATATGGGACTTATTTGTACTATTCTTGTAACTTTCTGTCAATTTGTAATTATATAAAAATCATAAAGTTTAAAAAAAATGAATACCTCTCCTTAAAAACATGTAACTCAAGAGGCCTTCAGCATTATACCTAGTTGTTTCAGTCATCAATAGCTGTGATTAGTATCTCCACACTTAAAAACCTATATAGTTATAGTAATTAGCTGCGCCCCAGCTGAGCAGCAAGCCTGTCCTTATTCTCACAGTAGGAGATAAGCCCGGCCATCCACCAAAGTGAAGGCAAGTACGTGAATTGGGTGACCCTTTCATTCTAGTTCATGACATTGAAAATTCAGTAATGATAAAACAACAACAATCCACTTATCTCTCGTGGTTTCTGTGGATAGGGATTCATGAAGGACTCAGTGGCAGTGGATTTAGTCACTCAGATGTGCCAAATTCTTTGCAACCCCATGGACTGTAGCTTGTCAGTCTCCCCTAACTGTGGGATTTCCTAGGCAAAAATACTTGGGTGGGTTTCCCTTTCCTTCTGCAGGGGATCTTCCTGACCCAGGGGTCAAACCTGAGTGTCCTGCTTGGAGGATTCTTCACCACTGAGCCACCTGGGAAGCCCCCAGAAAGGACTTATCTGGGTATTTCTGGCTTAGGACCTCTGAAACAGCAAGAGACTGAAACAGCTGGGGATTAGATGGATCAGATCAGCCTCTTTATCTCAAAGCTGTTCCAGTGACTTTTCTGTGACCTTTCCACCTGGGCTAGACTGGGCCTCCTCACAACATGGTGGCCTCAAGGGAGCTGGACTGCCTACATGTGACTCAGAATTCTAAGAAACTGTCCTAAGGGAGCCAAGTGGAAGCTACCTGACCACTTATTAAACAGCCTTGGAAATCCACATTAGTTCCTTCTGATATAATCTCAAACCTGTCCAGATTAAGGGGAGGGAACTCCACTTTTTGATGGCAAGTGTGTCAAACTCCCACTGTTAAGAACAACACATGGGATTAGAGATCTTATCACAGCCATCTTGAAAACTACAATCTGTCACTTCTGATACATATCTGTAAAGCAAGATGATTGCAGATGGGCGCATAAGGCTGTTTCCCAGAAAGTTAAGGCCTATCTCTAGGTCACTTGAAGTCCCAAGGCCTACAGAGAGAAAAATTAATCTGTCTCTGTACCAGAGAGTGCCTAAACCACTGCTTTTTGGTCTGTTTTGTTTCTACAAAATCTAAGTTGCTGGTCCAAATATCACAGTTTTTCTGTTTGAAAAGTACATGTGTATGGTTTAAATTCCTATAGAAACCCTCAAGTCACATAAGCTCTTCTATTGATAAAATGACTGTGACATTAAGTGAGTGACTGAGTTGAGAGTCCTCTTGAAAACAAAGCCTGACATGGGGTTATGAATAGGTGGTTTGCTCAGGGACCAGGAGTGATGGAAACAGAGAATATAAGAAGGATGGGGAATGCTCAGTCCCACTGTCCATTATGGAGTTACTGTAGGCAAGCGGAATTGGGGCTTGCTGCAAATGAGGATGGATTGAGAGGGGTAATGATCCATCACCTTCTTTCTCCATGGGTCAAGGGTTGCTCCAGCGGGTGTGGACTGTCCCTACATTGGGCCTTCCACATTAGTACAACAACAACAAAACAAATGTGCTTAGCATAAATCAAAAGACAAAACAAGCATGAGTTTGGTGCCTCATTGCAGGTGAGTCTGAAACAGCATGAAGTAGGGCTCAGACACACCCAAAACCCTTCACAATGATGAGTTACCTGCTCCACACTCTGAGCAATAAATGGCTACTTTCCTCTGTGTCAGGAATGTGGCTATAAAATATTAACAGTGGTATTCAAATATTAACAACTGTGGTGTAATAGGAGCCTGTTGTGAAATTTTCAGGAATTTTGTTTTAAATAAAACTGCTATTAAAAATTAAATTATATAATTTAATTAAATTAAATAAATTAAATAAATTCTATTTTTAAAAAACAAAGAAAATAAGCACTCATGATTCATCACTTTCTAAATAGTTTACTGCATTTGCTCTGATCTTAAGACTGTCTTTTTGATTTTCAAGGCAAAAATGCTACATAATGGTACAGCAGTGCCCATCTGTTCCCAATTCTATATTCAGTAATGCTACAGTGGTTAACTTGAAATCAGTCACGGTAGGGGTATTTATGCCTTGGCCACCAAAACACTACAAATCCAGGCTCTGCCTCTATGTGTGTGTGTGTGTGTGTAAGAATGGGTTATTTAGCATTTACCAGTGCACCAACAACTCGTCATTTTTGCTTTCGTTATTTTCACTCCTGCTAATTACTGTTAGCTCCATCTCCTCCCCTCACCCCTATTCCAGTTGCATCATCTTTATGTTCATTGTCTTGAAAAAGGATAAAAGGGGACAAACAACAATTGCTTTCTGGGATTTTGAGTTTTAAAAGCTTAGGTCCTGTTGGTGGAAGAAAGGACAAGCACACACACTGATAATAAAATAGATCTGGGACAAGGTAAGATGTGCAAAATGGGTTCCTCTGGTGGCTCAGTGGTAAAGAATCTGCCTATCAATGCTGGATATGTGGGTTTGATCCTTGGGTTGAGAATGTTCCATGGAGAAGAAAATGGCAACCCACTCCAGTATTCCTGCCTGGGAAATGCCTTGGACAGAGAAGCCTACTGGGCTGCAGTCCATGGGTCGCAAAGAGTCAAACACAATTTAGCGACTAAACAGCAAAAACAACAAGATGTGCAAAAGCGAAGTTTACCAGCTTGTCCACCCCCTCAAACCAAGTAAGGGACTTGAGAGTAGGAAGGAGAATGCAGATGGTTGCCTGAGTGAGAAAAACCATGAAAATCTATGCTCAATTTCTTGGGAGTACATTGATAACCAATGACAAGATAGGTTTGGAGGAGAGAAGCAAAGGAGTTCCATCTCCTTTGGTAAAATCCAAGGTGTTCAGTAAGAGTCTGAGATGGAAAGGGAAGCAGACTGACTAGACTCTGATTGATGTCACAACAGCTCTGCATTCAACACTGTCATGGCTAGGTCTCTGTAGAATGCCTCCTGAAGCCCCAGGACGGCATGACAATCAATAGTGAAGGGATTCACATAGATCCCCCAGGCTGCCCACTGCTGATGTGGCCCAAGAAGCCTGAGGTGGGGGAGAGTGAGTCCCCTCTGCAATCTTTACAGACGGATCTTAGGACTGTGCAGTGGAGTCTATAGAACCAAAGATGAGAAACAGGATGAAGGATGGCTCAACAGATGCAAATACAACAGAGGACTCCTTATCCCTGATGCCACACCACTCAAGCCATGGCACAGCGAAAGCCCTCGGGCTGACATCCAGGCCTAAGAAAGCAAGGGGAAATCCTGAATTAATTGAAACAAAATTTGTACTTCATTGTGGCATATAGCAGAGAAGGCAATGGCACCCCACTCCAGTACTCTTGCCTGGAAAATCCCATGGACAGAGGAGCCTGGTGGGCTGCAGTCCATGGGGTTGCTAGGAGTCTGACAAGACTGAGTGACTTCACCTTCACTTTTCACTTTCCTGCATTGGAGAAGGAAATGGCAACCCACTCCAGTGTTCTTGCCTGGAGAATCCCAGGGATGGGGGAACCTGGTGGGCTGCCGTCTATGGGGTCGTACAGAGTCGGACACGACTGAAGCGACTTAGCAGCAGCAGCACTTTGACTGGATGGGAAAATCAATTTCTGAAAACATACCTACTTTCAGGGTTCTTTTTGGGTTTGTTGTACAATTTGCCTTATCGGGCACAAAGCGTATGCCTGCTGCTTCCAAGGGTCAGTTGATAATAGGCTGTATTGATTGAACTAGAGTTTATGACAGTGGGAGTTCCTAAATGCTCCAAAAACTTTCAAGGGACAATACTTTGGAAACATAAAAGGGTATTATTAACATTTTCATGTCATGTCTAATGTCTGGGAAACATTCTCATGCCAGGACAAAGTCTGTGAGGCACCGACACAGTTGAAGAAACCTGTATTTTTCCCTCTGTCTTTATTTGGAAGACTATTATTTTTACAAATACTCATTGCCCTTCTGTGATAGAGTATTCTATTTCCCTATTGTGTTGGCATCAGGAAAACAGAATGGTCACATGACCTACTCTGACAAAGAAACATAGGAGAAGTGAGGTGTGTCACTGGTGAGAAAATATTTCCTATGTTCACTACTTTTTTGACCAGCAACGCTCTAGGCTTTAGAACACTGATGGCAAAAATGATTCCAACTCTTTACCACTCCCTGCATACTGTGTGATTTTGTAGCAACTTCCATCAAGGGCAGAGTTCCTCTTTCCTTGAATCTGGGCTGGCCGATGGCTTGGTTTGGCCAACAGAATATAGTAGAAGCCATGATGTGCTATTTATAACCTAACTGGCAGGAACCCAGATACTGTCATGTGAACAAGCCTGGCTTAGCCTATTGAAGAATGAGGATGAAGAATGAGGGGACCATAGATAAGATGTCTCATCTGAGACGATCTTGGACCAGTGCATTGCAAGTCAACCACCATACACGTGAGGGAACCAAGCTGACATCAACTGATCAGCAGACCGGTCAGCCAAAAGCATAGAAGCTTATTCCTGAATATTGCTGAAGATCTGCAGTGGTCTGAAATTGCCACATTAATGTGTCCAGAGATAACCAGTACACAGATTAGTCAGCCTGCAACTCAAGGTGCAGAAGATGTAGAACAAAGCTATAGATAGCATGCAAATAGCATGAAGTCTCAAGAAACTAACCTACTTTAATTGTAAGTCACTGAGATATGGGACTGTTACCCAGAATAGCCTAGCCCATGCTGACTGATACATCAATCAATCTTCCTAACCAAGCTTCCTCTACTTCTGATTTATTTTTTCTTCCTATTTGATTTCTATTTCATAGAAACTGGCTTTGCAAAAATTCCTTATGATTTTGCTACCTAGCTGCTTCTCACACTGTTCCATGTGTGCGTGCATGCTACCACTGGTTCAGTCATGTCTGACTCTTTGTGACCCTATGGACCATAACCTGCCAGGTTCCTCTGACCATGGGATTCTGTAGTGGCAAGAATATTGTAATGGGTTGCCACGCCCTCCTCCAGGTGATCTCCGCAATCCCGAGATGAAACCCGCGTCTCTTACATTTCCTGCATTGGCAGGCAGGTTTGCCTGGGGAAACCCACCTAATGCCACCTGGGAAGCCCTCTTTTGTTATTATTCATCCTAAACTTTTCCTGGCGTTAGACTTTAAGATTCATCTCTTTCAGAGAATCCCTGGACCACAAAACTGAATTTGTCCACTTTCTTTAGTGATAAGAGTTTGCAAGACCAAGGCCAAGGTCATACTGTGGGGGCCATCGGCACATTACCTTTAGAATTCACTTACTTTCATTTTGATTCACAAGAGCACTTAAGGTGTCGTGTCAAACAACCAACAAAGCATGACTTTTATTCTAGTTTCCAAGTAGATGTAAAATTGCTACTGAGCAAAATTTGAAACAGTCCATTCATCTTTCCTAGGGAAATAAATGTGTCATCAGAACACTATATAAAATTCCTTATTTATACCATCCAGAACACGCTTAGACATTCAGTCAGTGAAGAGTAGTAGACATAGGAGCTTTTAAAAGGAATTGCCAACCCACTATATTGATTAATATAGAGTATCATGATTGCTTTTTGGAAGGTCAGATTTGATCAAACACTGTTCCCTCTAGCTAGAGAAAAGGGACTATCATCTTCTCAGTTCCCTGACCACAACTTTCCATTCTTAGGAGGGAAATTAAATGCAAGGTGACTAGGGAGCCATTATGCTTGGGAGAAGGACAAGGTCAGACATAGGGCTGTACCTGGTTAGAAACCACTGCTGACTGGAGCTCCCATGCACTGCCAATGGGAGTGAAAACTGGTCCAGTCACTTAGGAAAACCGACATATCTGTGGAAGTTCAATATTTGCACCTTCTATGATTCAGCAACCTTATTCCTGGGTATACATGCAATATAAAGCATATATCTTTGTACCAAAAGATATACAACAGAATATTTATAGCAGCATTATTCATAATAATCCCCAATTCAGAACTATCCAAACTCCCAACAAAAACATAATGGAAAAAAAATAATTGTGGTATATTCGTGGAATATTACCTAGCAGTGAACATGAACAATCTATGCCTATACACAAAGCATCATAAATCTACTTCACAGGTAATGTTTAGGAGGAAAAAACCTCATGTGCAAAGAAGTTTATTCCATATGAGTCCATTTTTATGACGTTTAAATATAAGCAAAACTAAAGTTCAGTGGTATTAGAAGTTGGGATATTTGTTACTTTTAGGGGGTGGTGGCTTGGACGTGTGCAGGAGGAGGGCTTCTGGGGCTGGTAAAGTTCTGATTCCTGATCTGGGCATCGATACCATGCATGGGTTCACGTGTGAAAGTTCTGTGAGTTGTCCTTTTACCTTTACACATTCCTCTGTACTCATATTACCTTTCACTAGACTTAAAGGGAAAAAAGACAAGAAAGAAAACAAACCAAATTACTGTCAATCTTGTTTTCTCTTGGTTATATCCCATGATCTTCCCAACTATCCCTATATAAAATCTCCTAGCATTACTGACCTCTCTTCTTTGCATTTGTTTCAGTTAAAATTTTATATTCATTTGTGTGAATCTTGCACATGACAAGAATAGTGCTTGGAACATAGTAAACATTTAATAAATAATTTCAGGTGAATAAATGGACATCTATGTTTCTATAATATCACAATTTATGCAGGTTTTGTTTAGAGACTGTGTCTCATTTTGATTGCCAATGAACCACATGTCTGGCACAATGCCTGGTACATAGTGGACCCTCATTATATATATTTTAAGACGGGAATGAAGGGAGGAAAGGAGAGATGGACAGAGAAGAGAAAAAGCCTGGTTTCCCCAAAGCATAGGAAGCAGCTTACAGCTCTATAATATGATATGTCTATCATCATGCTCATGAACATTTGACAGAGAATTTATGATTTTTTTTCATATTAACTTTGTGGTCATCAAACTCTCAACTGGAGAAAAATGGACTGACCAGTCAATTCTCAGATCCAAGTAGGGGGACTCAAGCCAAATGAATTGGATCTCTCCTCAACCTTTTGACTGTCTCCCCAAAGATAAGCCATAGCCCTTGAAAAGCATGGCCAAAGATAAGCATGTTGCTTGGGTCTGCATACAGCTCTACAACATAGGCTGTGTTTAGTGAGAATTATAAACAGCATTAATGTAATGACATCCTGGAATGTGAAGTCAAGTGGGCCTTAGGAAGCATCACTATGAACAAAGCTAGTGGAGGTGACGGAATCTCACTTGAGCTATTTCAAATCCTAAAATGCTGTGAAAGTGCTGCACTCAATATGCCAGCAAGTTTGGAAAACTCAGCAGTGGCCACAGGAATGGAAAAGGTCAGTTTTCATTCCCATCCCAAAGAAAGGCAATGCCAAAGAATGCTCAAACTACTGCACAATTGCACTCATCTCACACGCTAGTAAAGTGATGCTCAAACTTCTCCAAGCCAGGCCTCAACAATAGGTGAATCATGAACTTTCAGATGTTCAAGCTGGATTTAGAAAGGCAGGGGAACCAGAGATCAAGTTGTCATCATCTGTTGGATCATCAATAAGCAAGAGAGTTCCAGAAAAACATCTACTTCTGCTTTATTGACTATGCCAACACCTTTGACTGTGTGTATGAAAACAAACTGTGGAAAATTCTGAAAGATATGGGCATACCAGACCACCGGAGCTGCCCCTTGAGAAATCTGTATGCAGGTCAGGAAGCAACAGTTAGACCTGGACATCGAAAAACAGACTAGTTCCAAATCAGGAAAGGAGTACGTCAAGGCTGTATACTGTCACCCTGTTCATTTAACTTATATGCAGAGTACACCAGAAGAAATTCTGGGCTGGATGAAGCACAAGCTGGAATCAACATTGCTTGGAGAAATATCAATAACCTCAGATATGCAGATGATACCACCCTTATGGCAGAAAGGGAAGAGGAACTAAAGAGCTTCTTGATGAAAGTGAAAGAGGAGAGTGAAAAAGTTGGCTTAAAGCTCAACATTCAGAAAACTAAGATCACAGCATCTGGTCCCATAATCATGTCAAATAGATGGGGAAACAGTGCAAACAGTGACAGACTTTATTTTGGGGGGCTCCAAAATCACTGCAGATGGTGACTGCAGCCATGAAATTAAGACACTTGCTTCTTGGAAGAAAACTTATGACCAACCTAGATAGTATATTAAAAAGCTGAGATGTTACTTTGCCAACAAAGGTCCATCTAGTCAAAGCTTTGGTTTTTTCAGTAGTCAGGTATGGATATGAGAGTTGGACTCTAAAGAAAGCTGAGCACTGAATAATTGATACTTTTGAACTGTGGTGTTGAAGAAGACTCTTGAAAGTCCCTTGGACTGCAAGGAGATCCAACCAGTATATCCTAAAAGAGAGTGTTCATTGGAAGGACTGATGCTGAAGCTGAAACTCCAATACTTTGGCCATGTGATGCAAAGAACTGACTCATTTGGAAAGACCTTGATGCTGGGAAATATTGAGGGCAGGAGAAGAAGGGGACTACAGAGGATGAGATGGTTGAATGGCATCACCGACTCAATGGACATGAGATAGAGTAAGCTCTGGGAGTTGGTGATGGATAGGGAGGTCTGGCGTGCTGCAGTCCTTGAAATCACAATCAGACATGATTGAGTGACTGAACTGAACTGAACTGAATATTATTAGGAATCATGGTCTCAGGAACCATGCCCAAAATCCCTGTACATCCTCAGGAAAATTCCAGGAAAGACTGGCTAGTATCATTCCCTTTTCAGAGATGCTGAAGTTAAGTGCTTGTCTGAGGCCTTAGAGCTAACTTTAATTAAAAGAATCTTCACTTGAACCCAAAGGTCTTAATCCACCAAGCATCCCTGCCCATTAACAAAAAAGCCAATATTGACTAAGCTAAGTCCTTCAACAATGACCACAGGTCATGTTTCTTGAGACAAGGTGCCAGATCCTCTTCTAAGTGCTTACACACTCCCTATGTCACTATTCGCCCCTGAAGAGATGACAAAATAGGGACCCTGAGGTTCGGGGAGTGTTGATCCAAGGTTGTCTGACATGCAGGTGGAGAGGCAGCCTGGTTCCATGTGGGCAGTCTTAGTTACCATGCAATCCACCTCTTACACGTTCCATCACTGAATCTGGTGCTTCACAAACTTGAGCCTGCCTGGGAAGCACATGAGGGGCTTGTACAGATTTGAGAACCCCCATCCCTAGAATGTGGGGCTCAGCAGGTGTGGGACAGACTCAAGCATCTGCATTTCGGCACACCTGGAAAGGGTATGAAGCCCCACACCCTCTCCTCTCACCTTGCTCTATGTATTTCTCTCACTGCTCAGGAGTTAAAACCTTTTGTAATAAACTGGTGATCTAATGGGGGAAAAGGGCACTATATTTTCTGAATTATCCTCAGATGTTGCCACTCCTCACTAAAATATTTTCTCCTAATTTTATCTTATGGACTAGACAGTAATGTAAATGGCTATAAAATAATAACAAGACCAAGATGATAATAAAATATCCTCATGTTTGTTCCAATACAGAGATGTTTTTGCTGATAAAAGGGGTGATTTACCCTAAGATGATTTTCAGTGTTTGATAATTTAGAGAGTAAATGATGAGGCTTCAAGAAAAAGAAAGAATCTGCATTTTGAGCAAGTGCCCAGATTTTGTAGATGTTGCTCATTCAGGAACCACTCTTCAAGGGGAGGTCGTTTTAACCTCCAAGCACCTATGCTGAGGAAGATGCTGTCATCTCCTTGAGTTCCAGGGTGGCTTAAAGGTTACATTGTCTTCAACCCATGGCACATGGCAGGTGTCAATCAGTGAATCTTGAATAAAGCAGTGAAATGACTTGCACAGGATCATGTAGCTGAATGGCACTGTGAAGATTAAATTTACACTGTCATTCCAGAGACAAAGTGGGTAGGGACTCTCCAGATTGCTTTTGAAGAATGTATTGATACCTCTCACATATTGGACCAGCAGGACATCCAAGAAGCTGAGATTCAGGTGTTTTCCATCTCTCACAAGATCTAGAATAGCTTCCTGCATATAAAGATCACCCCAAAATCATCTGCTAAATGAACTGAAGTGATATTCCCCTCATCCTTCTCCCTGGAGTAAAGATTCAGTAATTACATTAAATTGGGAAATACTTGCTTGTTGTTTCCTTCCAGTGTGTGGTCCTTTCTCTCATGGATCACAATTTAGTTTGCTTGCCACAATGTGCTTTTGTATATACTATTACCAATAGCACTTTTTTTTTTCCATTTAGACAAACCCTGGAAGACATAGAAAATAAGTAATGGGTTCTTGTTCATTCCTGTTTAACTTGATAATATACTAATTTAATTTGAGCAATATACTAATGTGATCAATATCTTGTTCAAGTGTCATTGTTAGTAACAATGAAACATTGCCATCCATTGATATGTTTCCTCAGAGGAATTGAGAGCATTTAATCACACTTCATTTTGTATACCCTCATGAGTGAAAGTTAGGTAGACAGTTTTGGAAAATGGAAAGAAATCAAGGCACTGAGGTAGGAAATGGAACCCTACCATCACAGAAGCTTGGAATTCCTACAACTCAGAAAGTTGTAGGGCCTTTGCATCATTTGGAAATTGAGCTGAGCCTCTGGTATTCTGGGTTTCCCTGGTAGCTCAGCTGGTAAAGAATCTGCCTGCAATGCAAGAGACCCTGGTTCAATTCCTGGGATGGTAATATCTGTTGGAGAAGGGATAGGCTACCCACTCCAGTATTCTTGGGTTTCCCTGGTGGCTCAGATGCTAAAGAATCCACCTGCAATGTGGGAGACCTGGGTTTGATCCCTGGGTTGGGAAGAGCCCCTGGAGAAAGAACGGCTACCCACTCCAGTATTCTGGCCTGGAGAATCCCATGGATCATATAGCCCATGGGGTTGCAAAGAGCTGGATACAACTGATCAACTTTCACTCTGGTGTTCTGGATAACGTGCTTATGGAAATGAGAGTTTTGTACAGTATCCCAAATAGATGCCGCCATCTTCCCTGTCATTCTTCATTTTGCCTGATTTTCCCTCCTGATGTTTCTATTCCTAGCACAGGCAGCTTCATTCTCCCAGGCTGTGGGGTCTATGCCGCCCTTAGTTCCCTCCCATCTTGCCCACGGTCACATCCCATCAGTGACTCTATCCTCAGGCATCACTCTATCAGTAGCTGGGGCTGTCAGTGAGCCCCTAGATGTGTGGAGCCCCTTCCGCCAGCTCAGCGTGCCCATCTACCAGGCTGTGCCACTTGGCTTCCAGTGGTTTGTACCTGAGGTCTGCTTCAGAAAGCACCCTGAGACTGAAGGAACTCTTTACTCCTGGTGCCTGGGGGGTTATATCACTTTAGGCTAGCCCACCTCCACGGGGTGGCCAGGGCAGAAGGATGAAAGCCCAGCTTCTTACTGCCAAAGGAAACAAACTCCGAGGCAGTGCTGATGCTCCAGAGCACCCGTGGGGTGAGCCTGGGGCTGGGGCTTCACTGAAAGCTCTCCCTGGCTTGTCTCTTCTGATTCTCTGACTTGCTTCCCTCCCTCCTCACTGGTTTCTACTGAGAACAACTCGACGGGAAGTTCCTGTCCCGACTCTCGCCTCAGGGTCTCCGTCTAGAGAACCCGACTGAGAACAGTCCTACTGCAGTGTCCCTTTCCACTCTGGAAGCCACCACCATAGTTCATGATCCACCGTGGAAGCACCCGGCTCACCATCTCAGCTCCTGACTCGTCCTGCTCACCGACTGCTCCACGTCATCCTAAGGATGTCCCTGAGCACCGCACTCCGCTGATCAAAAGGCAGCGATCATCGCTCATCTGCTGCGGGATCAAGGACAAACTCAGCCTGAAGTTTAGAGCCGTGACTCCAATTCATCAGTCATTAACCCCCAGACTGACTCCTGCTATTGTATGAAACTCAATGTGGACAACCCCTCACCCCACTTTCTCAGCCCCTCCTTTGCTCAGAGCTGTTCTGTGGCCCTAAGATGGTCTCTCATTTTATCTAAGTAACAAGTCATTCAAGCCTGTCTCAAGAGCCTTTTCTGTTATGAGTCCCTTCTCTTGTTTTATTAGTTTCCTATTGCTGTCATAAGAAGTTACACCACAGATTTAATGGCTTAACACACACTGATTATCTTGTAGTTCTGTAGGTAAGAAATCAAAGCAGGCTCGCCTTGGCCCTTTACTAAAGATTTCCAAGGAGGAGGTCGAGTTGTTGACCGGTTGGGCTCTTATCCAGAGGTTTTTTTTGAGTGGGTGGGGGGAATCTATTTTCAACTCCTTTGGGTTGTTAGGGGCTTCCCTGGTGGCTCATATGGTAAAAGCATCTGCCTACAATGAGGGAGACCTGGGTTCCATCACTGGGTTGGGAAGATCCCCTGGAGAAGGGAAAGGCAACCCACTCTAGTACGTTTGCCTGGAAAATTCCATAGATGGAGGAGCCTAGTGGGCTACAGTCCACGGGGTTGCAAAGAGTCAGACACAACTGAGTGACTTCACTCACTTGGGTTGTTAGCAGAATTCTATTCCTTTGGGTTGTAGTAGGGAAGTCCGTGGTCCCTCTGTTGAGAAAGCCAGTCCCTGTCAAGTTCAGGTTCTCTTTGACTCCTCCTTCTGTCATATCCCTTCTGCCTTCAATCAAAGTTCTCTGCTCCTAATAGATCATGTGGTTAGACTGAGCCACCCAGATAATCCAGGTCAATCTCCCCCTCCCCATCTCACGGTCCATAACCTTAATCACATCTGCAGAGTCCCTTTCACCAGGTAATCTAACACATTCATAGTTCCACAGTTGACAATGTGAGCATCTTTGTGGGGCTATTCTGCTAGTCACACTCCCTGCCCCCATAAAAATGGTCTCTTCCTACTCTGAAATCCTTTTTTCCTTCCTATCTCACTTACAGTAATTTTTCCTCACAATATAAAGTAGGAATTCTAACACTTCAGTTGTGCTTACAGGCACCCTTCTGAGCACTTTACATATTTGGACCCACTTAATCTTTGTGACAACACTTTGAGGTTAGGACTATTGCTATCTCCATTTCACTGATGAGGAAACAAAGACATAAGGAGACTCATAAGCTGACAATGGTAGAACCAGGCATGGCAAAGCTGATGCCATGTGGGCACCCAACCAACTTTCCTTCCAGCTCCACTGGAAGAATTTGCTTCCAACTGCGCCTGCGTCAAGGTGGGGCCGCGTGACTGACTCTGGCCCTGGAGTGTGGGAAGAAGGGCTGACGGGCACTCTGTGGTTTGGCCCCTCAAAGACATGGCCAAACAGTTTTCTATGCTTTCTCTCTCTCTCTCTCTGTGGCTAGAAGCAAATGACCCCAAGATGGCAGAGCCACACCATGAAGAGCCTGGGCCTCTGAGTCACTGCCTACAGGATGAGGGGCCAGGAGGCCCTCTTGCCCAGGCCAGTGGCGTGTGAGTAAGGTCACTTCCCGGGCTTACGTCACTGGGATTTCAGGGATCTTTATTACAGCAGCTGGTACTACTTCTTTTCATGAATCCACCAAATTTCAAGCGTAGGAAGTCTGGCTCTGGAGTCTGTGCCCTTAATGGAAATGCTATGCCTTCTCTCTTCTTTTCCTGAAGAATAATACCTCTGGGATTACTGGATGAACCCAACCTTTATGGAGATAACATAAGTGTAATGTAATGTGTTCATAGCACACCTTACCCTGTGGTGGCTCAGATACTTCTGAGTCTGGGAGGATGGAGTCTGGTCACTCCCTTTCCCCCTCTTCCTAACAAACATTTGCTGAGTTAAATGTAGAAGATGGGATTCTCTGAGTACACGGAAACATACACATTACCATATGTAAAACAGATAGCCAGTAGGAATTTGTTGTATGATGCACAGAACTCAAACCTGGTGCTCAGCGACAATGTAGAGGGGTAGCATGTGGTGGGAGGTGGGAGGGAGGTTCAGAAGGGGGAGAATACATGCAAATCTATGCTGATTCATGTTGTTGTATGGCGAAAACCAACACAGTATTGTAAATCAATTATCCTCCAAGTAAAACTTTTAAAAAAGATATTTTCTAAACAAATTAGTTATGTAAAATAATTTCAGAGAAAACAGTCCATGTATCAATATTTGAAAAAAAAAAATAACTCTCTTGCAGATAGTCAGAAAGCATCCTATTGACACAGAACATGCTTAAAGGTGAAAGCTGCGGGGCTCTTACCTATTTGTTTACACCTGCCAGGCGGTACTTCCTTGTAACAAGTTTATCAGGAAGAAACTTAGATTACATTGGAAATATCAAAATATAGTAACAACTTGTGAAAGAGTACTTTGCCTAATGATAAATGTGGTGATTTTACAAGTTCTGTGTCCT
Source organism: Antilocapra americana (assembly GCA_007570785.1). Taxonomy (NCBI): domain Eukaryota; kingdom Metazoa; phylum Chordata; class Mammalia; order Artiodactyla; family Antilocapridae; genus Antilocapra; species Antilocapra americana. The sequence goes on from ML663049.1 coordinate 2,048,672, forward strand.
CTCCAAGCAGTGAAATAAAGGTTACTTTCTCTCATATTAAAGGTCATAATATAGAGGAAACCCTTTGGTGTCCCCAATAAAAGTGTTCAAATAGAATAATTATACCCATTTCACTTTGGATTTTTCATCAATTTACACATAATCTGGTGATGTTTGCTAGGCAGGAAAACCAGCAGAAAAGAGTGGGATGACTGAAATAAACAATCCCACTGTAATTCCCCCAGCTTAAGATGACAGATTCTCAGCAGGACCAAGGAATGGACTTAAAAATCAAAGAAACAAAGAAACAAAAATACAAACTGTTTGCTTATTACAATACCAAATGCTGGAAGTCTAGTATAAATACACTCTGGTGTGGCCTCAAAGCAATATGCTTCTAAAATGCTTCTAAATGATTCTAGAGTCTCTAAAATTTATAAATCCCACCTTTCATTCCATCCATGCCCTACATCTACCTGCTAACATCCTAGAATGTAAATAAAGCCTTTTAAAATTTACATTTAAGTGGACGTTTGCATGAGTTTATCTTCATACCTATCAATATATTTAAATGTTAAATTTTTTCCTTATAAATGTATATATTATTCTTCAAATCTGTGAATATATTTTTCTTTTAAATGCTAATAGGGATATATACTATAACTTGGGTTGCCAAATTATAAACATTTGCATAAATGTTTATCTATGCTCATGATGATGAATGCTCTGCCTCCAGTGCCCGCCCCTCACCCCCAAGTTCCAGACCCAAATTTTTACTGTGCAGTAGACCTCTCCTCCTTGGGCAAATTTCAGGAGATGGTGCGGGACAGGGAAGCCTGGCATGCTGTAGTCCTCGGGGTCGAGAAGAGTCAGATATAACCTGGCAACTGAAAACAACAACAAAGACCTCTCCGCAAGTGTTCTATAGCATGCGAGACTCTCACAGCCCCAAATCAATTTCACCAGTTCCTCTCCAAAATGTACTCCTCCAAGGATAGTCCTGATCTGGTTGATAGTGCTGGCATCACCCAGAAGCCTGATATAACAAGAAATCTAGGCGCTTTTCTTCATGCCTTCCTTTCCCCTTTCTGCCATGCTCAATCACTACAGCCTGTAGAGCTGACCTATAAAATGTTTTCTTTAAAGTCATCATTTAATCCTCTAAAATTCCTTAATCAGTGTGTACTAGATTCTGGCCCTTGTGTTTATGTACCAATTACACTGTAGTGAGAGGAGCCAGAAAATAAACTAGGAAAAAAAAAAGGAAGAAAGGGAAGGGGGAGGGAGGGAGGAATTAAAGGAGGTGAGATGTACTCAGATAAATATGTGAAGAAAAGAAAACGAGGATGTGATGAACATGATGAACCAAAGTAAACCCTGGATCAGAAAGAAAGAGAAAAAAGGTGTATCTGAAGAGACGACCTCAGAACTGAAAGCGGGAACACAGACAGAAGGGCAACTGCAGGCGGCCCGCAGTGGGCAGGAGAGCCCCCTGGGTGCAGGCGCAGGGCAGCAGGGCGTGTGTAGGACATTGGGCAGCGCCCAGGGCAGATGGTGGGTGACACACCAGAGAGAAAGGCGGGCCCACTCTTGGGGAGTCTTCAACTCCCTCCCACCAGGCGAATCTGCTAGAACAGGGCTTCAGGCCGGGAACAATGCGGCCTGGGTTATGGTAGTTCAAGAAGGACGCCGGCTGCTCTGTGGCTCATACTAGTCTACACTCTGCTTCTTTGGATTTGCCTTAGCTGGGCAATCAGAGTGGGAAAGGGAAAACATCAGAGGCTATCTTCATCTTTGAGGCAGGAAAGGCATCAGCTTCGGCTAGAATTTCCATAGCAGATGTAGCGAAGCGTTGCCAGGCTCAGAACATTCCTGCGTGGGGAACCGAGTGTACTCACTAATGGAATTGCTGTCTGTGCGGCTGTTGGGGTGGGGGCTGAGGGTGTAGAGAGAGAAAGGAGAATCAAGGATGGCTCTTTTATTTTGGGCTGAGCAAATGTTCTCTCTCCCATGGCCCCTGCCTTAGTTAAGGTTCCTTATAACTTTAGTCTGGAAGAAACTGAAGTCCTGTCTTGATCTCCAATTGTTTTTTCCCTGCCTCCCATTCTCCCCACTCAATTCTCTTCAAAATTATTCTCCGTATTATCCTATCAACCTCAGAATCATTTCCCTGAAGAACTGGATCAGTCATGCTCTGCTTAGGAAACAAGAATGCACACTAAGTATTGTCAGAGAAGATTTAATGAAGGGAACTTTTTACTCAGAGAGTAAAAGGAGGCATGGAGATAAAATCAGATATTAGCGATTTCAACACCGTTGTCAGTTCTAGGGTTAAAATCATGAGTATGTGAAAGATATAGTTACTACAGTTTCTCCCCTAAAGGCTGGGCTAAATAGAGGGGAAAGTGGGGACTACAGAACCTGGGAGCTTAAAGAGGCTCCTAAATGTCCTAGCTGGGAAACGTTGAGGGCAAGAGGAGAAGGGGATGACAGAGGATGAGATGGCTGGATGGCCAACTCGATGGACACGGGTTTGGGTGGACTCCAGGAGTTGGTGATGGACAGGGAGGCTTGGTGTGCTGCGGCTCATTGGGTCACACAGTTGGACATGACTGAGTGACTGAATTGAACTGAAATGTCCTAGATTCCAGCCTTATTATTCTCTGAATCTATTGGGTTCTTTGGAATCTAGTCTCCTTTGCACATGTCACTGATGCTAGAATTTCACTCCCTCTGTATGGGAAAGAGTTCTGGGAAGCCACTCTTCAGAGTAAATCACATTCTCTTCTTTGACAGCACTGTGCTTCCAAAGCTCTACATCAACATGTATCATATGGCATTGTCATGGGTCTTCTTACAGAGCTGGCTTCCCCACAGGACTATGAATTTCCTGCAGGTAATAATTATGTACTGAAGACTTCTGAGCACATCTCCAAAGATGCTGGTTGAATTGATAGTAACCACAGACAAGCCAGGCGATACACACTGGTATTTAGATGAAGTTCAAATTGGAGTGAAAGGGTAAATATCACCCACCTCATCCATAGAAAAGGGTACTGAGTGGTGGTCATTTTACTTGTATGACATCTATTGTTAGTTCTTGTGCCATAAAAAACCACTTTGTGGTTAGCTCAGCTCTCTGTGGGTTTAGGGTTTCAGCTGGGCTCAGGGAGGTGGTTCTTCTTGACTCACTAGGCTCACCCACACATCTCTGATCACCTACAAGTAGGCAAGGGGCTACTGCCTAGGAGAGTTTGTGTCTGTGCAGTATGAAACCTCCCCTCCAGCAGGTTAGGCTGAACATGGATAATGGGCAGGGCCCAACACCACTGGGAAGCTATGCTTACAACAGTTCACCGTCACTTCTGCTGCAATCTATTGGCCAAAGCAAATCACAAGGGCAGACAAAACTCACCAAGTGGGGAAATGACCCCATCTTAGTCATTAGGCATATAGGATCTTAGTTCCCCAACCAGGGATCAAAGGCCTGCAGTGGAAGCATGGAGTCTTAACCCCTCTGGACCACTAGGGAAGTCTCTCACACTCTCTTTCTTGAGACCTTACCTCGAGCAAAAGCCTGTGTTAACCAAAGGGAGAGGTTAACCATGTGGAGGAGAGTCCAATGGTCCTTGCTAAAATCATCCTAGACTAGTCTACACTCTGCCAGCTCTCACACATGAAGGATAGGGCAGCAAAGGCCAGCAGAGTAGCTGCCCAACCCACAGCAAACCATGGACACATGAGTGAGCTGAGCCAAGGCAACAGGTACAATCATAAACTCTTATTTTCAGTTTTGGGGTGGTTTGTTATGTGTCTGTAACTAACTAATAGGAAACTTATCACCAACCTGCCATAACATTAATATGTATGCTGTCCTAAAGTAATCTTTCAGGTGCTGTTGTTTTTAATTTATGATCAACAAACAGTATTTTCTTGAGTCTCTCGTCGAAACATACAATCTCTTTCTTCCTCATCTTTCTAATGTCCAGGGGCCAGTTTTTGCCATCATGCTTTTTGAAAGGGGAATATATACAGCCTACAGCTCGAGTCAGCTATGTTACCTATTTTTCAGAAGAATCAATGGGCAGAGAAGTTTCCACAGTCAGACAGACCCATGATTAATCCTGGTTCTGACACCAGCGGGCAGTATATCTCTGGGCAAGTTACTTTATCTGTTAACTGAAGATGATGCAAACCTAGCACGCCCACATAAAGCTGTCCAGGTTGTGTACTGTACAAATCCAAATGTCACCAACTGTTGTTCTGCAGCACATCATCCTCATGGCTAGATACGGCAGGTCTATGTTTGGGGGGTAAGTAAGAGATGCCTTGTATTGTGTTGACTAAAATATTCCTTCAGTTTTAAGTAAAAATAAAAGATACATTCTTCACTTTCATCAAAAACTTTATTGAACAACATATTCACGATTTTGTTCTACTACCTTCTGCTATTTTTCAGGCAACTTGAATTTACATCTTCCCAGAACTTTCTATCTTTTTGAGCAAAGAATTGTCCCAGGAGCCTTTTATAGTCTTCCAGGGAATCAAAATTCTTTCCATTAAGAGAATTTTATAAAGACTAACATAAATGGAAATCTGAAGGGGTGATGTCTGGTAGATATGGTGAATGAATCAGAACTTCCCAGCAGTTCCCTTCTAATGGTTTTTGCCTGGTTATCAAAGAAACATGTAGTCCTGCGTTATTCCAAAGGAAGATTATGTATCTTCAGTTGACTAATTCTGGACACTTTTCATCGAGTGCTGCTATCAGTTGGTCTAACTGGGAGCAGTACTTGTTGGAATCAATCACTTGGTTTTCTACAAGGAGCTCATGATAGAGGACTCCCTTCCAATGTCACTATAGACACAACATCACCTTCTTTGGATGAAGATGGGCTTTTGATGTGCTTGGCAGTGGTTGATCTCACTTGGTCCATGATCTCCTCCATTCCACCTTACTGTACAGTGTCCACTTTGTATCATCTATCACAACTTGTTTGAAAAAAAGAACGTTTTTATTGCAAATGAGTAGAGAATCACATATGGAAATAGAGTCAAGAAGGTTTTTTCCACTTGGAACTGAAACATCAAACTGATGAACATAACCAAGCTGGTGTAAGTGATTTTCAGCACCTGATTTGGATATTTTGAGTGCGCCAGCTATCTCTCTTGTGGTATGATGTTAACTGCTCTCGATCAGTGTCTTGGTTTGATCACTATCAACTTCAACCTGTTTATCTGACCACAGAGCGTTGTCCAGTGAGAAATTTCCAGCATGAAACTTTACAAACCACTTTTGACAGGATCCATCACAGTACCTTCTCAATACACTGCACACACTTTTTACTGCATTTCAATTGCTTTTTTGTTAACCTCTCTTGAAATAATAAAGCATAATAAGCCAAAAATGTTGCTTTCTTTCTTCCATCTTTAATATTAAAATAGCTACACAAAAATTCACCAACTTTGGTAAGTTGTTTTTTTTAAGTGCACATGGATAGTGTAGCTTTCACAATGCAATTTCATAAAATTGTTTGAAATGAAGTTAGCGACAGCTAAGTGCTGCTAGAGCCAGCGAGCGGGGAAAGCGAGCGAACTTTTTGGCCAACCCAGTACTCCGCAGACACTTACAAGCTTCACTTCCTGTTTCCCAACATCCAGACATCCTAATGGCACTCAGCGCTCTAACCCCAGGAGCTGACAAGCTAGCTTCTCAGCCAAATCGGGCCCATTTTGTGTTTTATGAACAAAATGTTCTTTGAACACAGCTATACCCATGTTTATGCTTACTTCTGCTTTATATATAGTGACAGAGATGAGTAGTTACATCCCTACACACAGCCCAACAAATCCTAAAATACTTATGATCTGGCTGGCCCATTACAGAAAAAGCTTCCCAATCCCAGCAATAGACTGCTATACCTCAAGTTTTTGGTGTGCATAAAAAGCACCTGGAAATCTTGTTTGAAACACAGATTCTGTGGGTCCTGCCAGCCATAGACTCTGAATCAGTACGTCTGGGTGAGACCTGAGAAGCTGAATTTCTAACAAGCATCCAAATGATATTGACGCTGCCAGCTTGGGAACCACGCTTTAAATAGCGCTACACTCACCATCTGCAGTAACTTACTTGTGTCAAATCCCTAGTTTTTAAATGGTGAGGTATTAGCACACTGAAAACCCAGACAAACAGAAGCCACTTTGTAAAAAAGCTCAAAAAGCAGAATGAATTGAGCAATTAACTGTAAGCCATTTTAAGTACAAGTTTCTTTATGGATAATTCATGTTTATTCACAGAAGGAAAAAGTTAATCTAGGCCAGAGATAGTAACCACCAGCCAAAGCTGGAAGCCACAACACAAAGACAAAATAAAAAATGTAAAGCAGGCTCTAATTATTAGTCTGTGCACAAAATGAAAACTCCATCTCAAGGTTTTCTTAAACTAGAAGGTTTGGTTCCTCCTAATTGTGCCATTTGTCCAATTCTCTCTAAAATGCCTAACAAGGGTGCATTAAGTGAAAACCACATACTCCATGGCCCAAAATAATTTATATTTTTCCCCACTAATAACAGATTGCAGATGCCTGTCTGGCAGTCCTCAAGATTTCAGACTGATTACTAATGAAGTGACTTACTTAAGATTTACCAGGTCAGATCTGCTGTGATCCAATGAATGATATTTGAAAACCCTCCTATAATGAGCCTTTATAAATTATTATAATTAAGCTGGTTGTTATTAGCCTGCCCTTCCTTGATCCCTAGTTTAATTTCCTTCAATGATTTCTTTCTTTCATCGCTCTACTTCAGTGCTTTAAAAAAAAAAAGAAATTACTTTCTTTTAAAATTGCATAATGTACATTCATTTTATTTTGATCATTTAGATCATACCCCTGTATTAGTAGGAAAATGGCCCAATACTATTTCGAGTCCATTTTAAATATGGAATAAGCCTCAAAGAGCAAGAGGCTTTTAAAAGAGGCAATAGGAGAGTTTACAGTCACTTTTGTGTCCAGCCCAAAGGCATAAAGTTTAAAGAAAATGCTTGTTTTTGTGATGTGAGCCCTTAGAGGGGAGACCTGAAACCAAAATACCACAATTCCCTGTGGAGATTCAAAGATTCATTAAGTATTACAACTAAACATGCACTCACACATTCTAACGGAATTGTCCTTACATTTCATGATGGCTTCTGAAATAAATCCCCAAGCCAACCAGAGTATTAGAAAAAAGAAGTCTTTGGATGGAGAAAAATCTAGTGTGTGTCCTGGTTCTGCCTACTACTTTCTTCCTCCTCCTTCTCTTCCCTCGTTCTTTCTTTAGGTGCAGTTCCTTGACTAGCTTTTCTAATGTATTAGGCTTTTTCTTTCATTTTCAAAACAGATTGAAAATTCCTACATTATAAACTTCACAAGTTCCAGGTTGACTGAGTTCAGTTCTGTTCAGTTCAGTCGCTCAGTTGTGTCCAGCTCTTTGCAACCTCATACACTGCAGCATGCCAGGCCTCCCTGTCCATCACCAACTCTGGGAGTTTACACAAACTCATGTCCATTGAGTTGGTGATGCCATCCAACCATCTCATCCTCTGTCGTCCCCTTCTCCCACCTTAAATCTTTCCCAGCATCAGGGTCTTTTCTAATGAATCAGCTCTTTGCATGAGGTGGCCAAAGTATTGGAATTTTAGCTTCAACATCATTCCTTCCAATAAACACCCAGGACTGATCTCCTTTAGGATGGACTGGTTGGATCTCCTTGCAGTCCAAGGGACTCTCAAGAGTCTTCTCCAATACCACAGTTCAAAATCATCAATTCCTTGGTGCTCAGCTTTCTTTATAGTCCAACTCTCACATCCATACATGACTACTGGAAAAACCATAGCCTTGACTAGATGGACCTTTGTTGGTAAAGTAATGTCTCTGCTTTTTAATATGCTGTCTAGGTTGGTCATAGCTAGGAGCAACCATCTTTTAACTTCATGGCTTCCGTCACCATCTGCAGTGATTTTTGAGCCCAAGAAAATAAAGGAGGTCGCCATTAACCTCACCATAGTGCTGCCAGAATTTACACAGTCTGGGAAATAGACTCTTGGAGGGCACAACAGAAACTTGTGCTCCAGGACCCAGCAGAAAAGAGCAGTGACCCCACAGGAGACTGTCCTGGACTTGCCTGTGGGTGTCTAGGAGTCTCTGGTGGAGGTGTGGGTCGGTCATGGCCTGTTGCAGGGTTGGGGGCACTGAGTATAGTAATACATGCATGGGCTCTTTTGAGGGAGGTCACCATTATCTTCATTATCTCCACCATAGTTTGGCCACGAAAATAGCAGAGAGGGAACACAGCCCCACCCATCAACAGAAAATTGGGTTAAAGATTTACTGAGCATGGCCCCACCCATCAGAACAAGACCCAGTCTCCCCTTCAGTCAGAGGGCAGACAGACTGAAGACCACAATCACAGAAAACTAACGAATCTAATCACATGGACCACAGCCTTGTCTAACTCAATGAAACTATGAACCACGCCCTGTAGGGCCACCCAAGATGGATGGGTCACAGTGGAGAATTCTAACAAAATGTGGTCCACTGGAGAAGGGAATGGCGAACCACTGCAGTATTCTTGCCTTGAGAACCCCATGAACAGTAGGAAAAGGAATGGACGGATGGAGATAAATATTCTAACACCTTAGGTCAGTTGTTAAGTGCTGTAAATGTCTTCTCCCAGTTTTTAACTTGGCTTTTCATTCTTATTGATGTCTTATTTAAAATTTTATCATATATACATTTATATAACAATGTAACATTTACTATCTAATTATAACTCAATCCTCAAATCAACTCTATAATGTAGAAGCTGTTATCAACCTTACCTTACTCTTGAGAAAAGACAGGCAGGAAGAGTCAATAATCTGCCCAAGTGTAAGGGAGGATGTGGCTGAGCCAGGATCTAAACCCTGAGCATTTGTCTCTCAAGTGTGTGGTCCCAACTCCTGCACAGTGCTGCTTCTCTGTGCACTGAAAAACAGAAAACTCTATTTTTAATATATCTAAATTGATTAACCTGTCCTTCATCAACTGAATTTTCTTTATTTTATTTAAGAAATCCTTCTTTATCTGAATATCATAAATATGATTGGATTATCTCCTGAGAGTCTTATAGTTTTGCCTTTCAAACTAAAATTGCTTATCCAATGGAAACTGTGTGTGTTTAAAGGATCCAATTTTATTTCTTTTCTCATGAAGATAAACAGCTGTTAAAATATTGATCTCTCTTAGCTGATGTGTGTGCGTGCTGAACCGTGTCCTACTCTGGCTCACCATATGGACTTAGCCCATCAGGCTCCTCTGTCTATGGGACTTCCCAGGCAAGAATATTGGAGTGAGTTGCCATTTCCTCTTCCAGCAGATCTTCCCCACCCAGGGATTGAACCTGTGTCTCCTGAATTTCAGGCAGATTCTTTATCACTGGGTAAAATCTACTTCTAGGAGTTTTTAAATTTTATTTCTAATTAGTTTTAATTTAGTTTTATTTATTATTAGTTTTTATTATTTCTGATAAATGATGAAGCATTTGGAAATGAAATGAAAAAAATATACTACTTTAACAATAGCACTAAACCCTGAAATACCTAATGATAACTTGAACAGAATAATATTAATAAGTAATAGTCCTGTACAATGAAATCTCCAAAACACTGCTGAGGGAAATAGAGAAGACTTAAATAAAAGGAGATGTATACTATTTTTAAGAATCAGAGGACTCTATATTGTAAAGATGTCAATTCTAACCAAAACAGATATATAGAATCAAAATGACATCAATTAATACTTCAACTCATGGTTTTGTGGAAAGTCACAGACTAGCACTCCGTTTCATTTTAAATTGGTTTTTGGCTAATCATGATTTCTCTATCTACTATTGATGGTTTACAGAAATAAAATTAAATTCTCTACATTGATGTTGTTCCAGCAAACTTACTAAACTCTCTTGTCTATTATAATAATATGCCTGTACCTTTCTGGAGGGATCTTTTTTTTACTAGACAATCATATTAGCTTTCAATTATGACAGCTTTATATCTTTCCTTCCAATCCTTATGTTTTATAATTCTTGACCTATTTCACTTGATAATATCCAATAGAAGCAGTGACAGCAAGCTTTTTTCCTGTCTTTTCTTTGTTCTTAAACTCATTAGAATTTCCACATAAAATTAGATGCTTGTCATAGTCCTTCATTCTTTCCTCTTAAGATAGGTATCAAACTAACACAATTTCTTTCTATTCCTAATTTGTTCAGAAGTCTTTCTTAAATACATGTAATAAATGTAAGCTTAATTTAATGAAACTTCCTTCCTAACTCTATTGAGATTTTAGTATATTTTCTCTTTTAATCTGTTATTTCTTTAACCTTTACTTATTCCTTCCCTAATGCTCTTCCTTTCTTTATGAAGATCTGAGTTTCTGACCTATATCATTTTCCTTCTAACAAACTTCTTTTAACATTTCTTGCAAGGTAGTTCTATAGGCAACAAATTTCCTCAATTTTTGCTTGAGAAATGTGTAATTTCCCCTTCACTTTTGAAGGATAATTTTGCACAATACAGAATTCTAGTATGGTGGGGTTTTCCTCTCAACAATTAAAATATTTCACTGCACTCTTCTTGCTTGAATGGTTTCTGAGAAATCAGATATAATTCTTATCTTTGTTTCTCCATAGATTAGGTGTTTTCCTTTGACTTCATTCAAATTTTTTGTCTTTATCTTTAATTTTTTTTTCACTTTGAAAAGATACATTCAGCTGTAGTTTTTTGTTTTGTTTTGTTCCCACTTTTCTAGTTTGTTCTTCTCTGAGCTTTTGAATCTGTGGTCTGGTATCTGACATTTGGGAAAATTCTAAACCATTAGTGGTTCAAATATTTATCTTGTTCTTTTCTCTCTTCTCTGTCTGATGTTCCATCACAGGTATGTTATACTTTCTGTAATTGCCCCATAGTTGTTCAACTGTCTGTTCTTTTTTTTTTTTCCCAGTCTTTTTTCTCTCAGCTTTTTAGTTTCTATTCACATGTCCTCAAGCTCAGAGATTCTTTCCTCAACCACATCCCTTCTACTAATTAACCTATCAAAGACATTCTTCACTTATGTTACAGTGTTTTAGTTTCTAGCATTTCTTTTTGATTCTTTCTTAGAATATTCATTTTTCTGCATTTTCTTGCATGTTGTCTAGTTTTTCCATTAAAATTGTTGATATGTTAATCATGGTGATTTTAAATGGCTAATCTGGTTGTTACAACATTCCTCCCATATCTGACTCTGGTTCTGATACTTGTTCTGTTTTTTTTTTTTGCTTTTAGTATGCTGTCATTTTTGTTGAAAGTGGGCGTGATATCATGGTATACTAGATAAAAGGAAATGTAGTAAATAGGCTTTTGTAATGTGGTGGTGAGTGGTTGGGGACAGGAAATGCCCTGTCTTAGTCTTTTATGATAGGTCTTAGTCTTTTAATGAGCATGTGCCTTTGGACTGTGGACATAATAGGGGCCTCTTGGTTCTCCCCCAACTTAGATGGGGCAGAAAGACTAAAAGAGATGAAGATAGGTATTTTGTACTTCCTCAAGGTCAGCTAGACTCTGATAGAATCCCAGTAGTTTAGGCTCAGGTTAAATAGTTTGTTCTGAGGGCAGGCCTTGTTAAGAACAGAATGATCTGGCATATTTCAACATAGCTGCTTCTTCCCCTGCCCCCACTGGAAGCAGGAAGGGATTTCTTTCCTGTCTTCTCCGTGAAAACATGGTGGAGCTCCAGGAAGTAAAACTTACAGAAGTGTAGTGTCACTCACCTTGCCAAGACTGAATCCCCATGGAGTTTTTCACCCTCAGACTTATCTACACTGAGCCTTCAAAAATTCATCAATTGCAGTTGAGATTTTCCTCCCCCTAAACTGATTCTTACAGAGGTTTCTGCTGCTATAAGTGGTGATTCTCTTTACCTGCCTGACCGTGTCACCAATATTTAGGTCAGCAGTTTGCCCTGCTGGGTGGGCCAATCCTCTGATGGATCTAAGAAGAGTTGTTGATTTTCAATTTGTTCAATATTTTAGTTGTTGTTAGAGCAGAGTAACAACTTCCAATCCCCTTATGTGCCTGACTGGAAACCAGAGTTGTCTGATGTATAAATATAGTGAATTTTATTAATATATATATAATTGTATATATAATTTGTCATATAAATATAATTTAACTGTATATATTTTTGAACCAACATCCTATTCCTAGAATGAATCTAACTTTGTTATGATGTGTTAGCTTTTCTATACTGTGCTCAATTCAGTTTGCTAAAATTTTCTTTCAGACTTATAGGCATGTGTTCATGACTGAGAATAACATGTAAGTTTCCATTTCCTGAGTTTCTTGTCTGGTTTTTGTGACATGATTATATTCACCTCATAAAATGTTAGGGGACAATCTTTTCTTCTGCAGTTTGTTCTTTAGAAAAGCATGACTAATATTTAAATTATTCTTTCTTTGAATGTTTGTTACAGCTTGCCTAGAAATCTGTCAGGACCTTGGATTTTCTTTGTGGAGAAGCTTTTAAGTGCTTATTCCTTATCTTTAAGGGTTATAGGGCCACTCAAATTTCCTGTTACTCTTGAGTCATTGTTGATACATCATATTTTGGGAAATCGGTTTATGTTCACTTTTTTTTTTGGCATTATATCTTTTTGTGTTCTTTTTAAATAGCTATAATAGCCAGAGCTATGTCTCCTTCATCTTTTGGCTTATTTCAAACTGTATTCTGACTTTTTGAAGTCTGAAGTATAGGTAGGTTTCTTTAGGCACTGTCTGTTTCTACCTATGCTAAGTGCTTGGAATCTATGGAACAGGGCTCATTTCTGTTTTAGAAACAAGATAGTTGTCCACCAAAACATGTTCTTCCTCCTCCTAGATGTATAATGAGGTTGTTTCCCAATCACCCGTGTAGTTGAGGATGGTCTTGAGCCTGAATTCTTGTCAGTGAAATATGTGTAGAGTATTTCACCTTATGTTTAAACCTGTTCAGAGGCACCAGTTTCTAAACTTGTCCCATCGAAACCCTGCCACTGAATGAACACCTGTTTCAGCTACCTATTGACGTGTGACAAACAACTCCCACAACCTTGTGCCTTAAGACGGCAGCTATTTTATTATTTCGCATGAGCCTGTCAGTTGACGAGGCAGTACTTGGCTGTCTTACCTGGGCTCTGTTATGCAGCTATGTTTGTCTGTAAGTTAATTCGGGCTGGGAAGTCCAAGATGGTCTCTCTTCCGCATCAGGGGCCCATTATTCATGGTGAACTGGGGCACCGTGACTCCCCCCTTTGTAGATTGTCTCTCCACTAGATGGCCCATCCCTCATGGCCTCTGTGTGGCCTTTCTCTCCAGTGGGACCTGGACATCCTTTCAACATGGTGATTGGGTGCCAAGAGGGAAAATGTGGATGTTGCCAACGCGCTTTTGAAGCTTGAGCTCAGAATCCCCAGGAAGTTGCATCCCTTGCATTTCTGTTGGCCAACACACATTTCATGTCTAGCTCAAATTCAAGACGTGGGGAAGTAGATCCCCACCTTTTCTGGGAGAAGCTTCAAAGTCACAATGAGCAGGGGCACACAAAGGCATGATTCCTTGGGGCCATTTTTCATATTCTGCCACATCACCCATGAATGCCCCCACATAGCATCCTTTGTTTGTCCCCCCATGGATAGATGCAGGTGCTCAGAGAGCCTTATGAACCCCGTGATGAAGAGGGGCCTCTGTTAGATAGCGTCCCAACCCCAGGTCCTGTTCTCTGGCAACTAGTTGTGTATAAGCAAGAAATCAACATGGATTATGTTAATCCACTAATATTACAGGATTTATTAAAGCAGCTAATCTTACCCTAAAAGTAGAACTTGAAGCTCAAATCACAGCTTGAAGTTTTTCAGACCACACAGTTTATATGAATTGGATTGCAAACCTGGGAGAGGAGTATATTGTGACTCTAGTCTCTCAGAGGATATTTTGTCCTTTCCACTGAATGCCATGGTCTGAGATGATCTGCTTGCCTTACTGATCTATGGTGGTGTGAAGCATGGGAGGATTTGGAAAAGATAAACAATGAGGACAATTTATTTCTCCATTTATATTTACTCTGAGGACTCCATTTTATGTGGGTGAGCACTGGCCTTGTCTCCTGATCCCAGCCAACTCTACCCCCAATTCAGGCTGTGGAAGCCACCAGCTTTCAAGTTCCCTTGAACTTGCAAATCCCCTCAGCCTGAAGCTGGCCTTGACTCTGCGGGCCTGTCTGGATTGCTGTTCCCAATCAGTGTCTGGCGTCTGAGAATTCCACACTTTCTCACCCACTCATGTTTGCATTTAAAAATAGGTTATTTATATTTTAGTGAGCATTTTAAATTGTTTTCACTCAGAGGGTCAGTCTGGTTCTGTAAATTGCAATACTGCCAGAAAAATAATCAGATATTTGTTTGCAGAGGCATGTAAAATCAATGATAAATTTAAGTGTTTCTCATGACTTCTACAGATGAACTCACCTCATTCTGCTTGTATGAATTTCCTATTCCTATCCCCTGATTTCTTTTTAAACTGGACAATAGTACCAAATGTACTCCAAGAAATGTCTTGGTGGTATTTCTACTCGCTTTGATCCCTGATGGCTAGTTTACATTTCAGAATCACTAATTACATCAAAATCAGCACCACCAACAACTCTCCCTGCACACAGAAACTTACTGAACAAGTCCATTCTTGCCTTCAAGCCCTGCTTTTTATAGTTAAGTAATGTTTGTTTCATTCCACCAAGTTCTGTCCTATTTCCTGGGTAGTCTGTTATGAATTTTAGGTTTATCCATGTTTCCTTCAGTTTAGCATTCTCAGTATTAAATCTATATCTCAGTCTGAGATCTCCCAGAAGCAGACCCTGAGACAAGCATTCAAAGACAAGTATTCATTTGGGAGGTGATCCCAGAAGGCTGGGTTATTCACGAAAACAAACTCTGTTTGTATTATAAAAAGAACAGAAATGTTAATGTTCCAGGAGGCAGAATCAGTAAGAAAGAGGATTAAATGAATAGCATCCTGTTCTATAATAAATAATCAAAATGATTATGATGATGATTAACACTTACTGAGTATTTTCCATGAAATTTTTAAGAAGTTTAATTCATCTAAACCTCAAAAAATCCAATGAGATAGGGTGCTTCTTATATTTCCATTTCACAGAAAGATAAATTAAGGCAGGTATGGATTACTTAGTTGCCTAATATCGCAATGTAGTAACCAGTGGAACCAAGTGTGAACCCAGGTACTCTGAAAAGGTCCACACTATCAGATACTAAGCTATGCATTACCTCTCAAGTTAACTCTGGAAATGGATGTCTGCTGTAGAAAATTGGGAAGTGTAGAAAAGCAGAAAGGAAGGAATAAACTTTGACTATTATTTCAGTCAAACTGAGAAAGGAACGGAGATGGGAATGGCAAACCACTTCAGTATTCTTGCCTTGAAAACCTCATGAACAGTATGAAAAGGCAAAAAGATAGGACATTGAAAGACGAACTCCCTAGGTCAGTAGGTGCTCAATGCGCTACTCAAGACCATTGAAGAAATAACTCCAGAAAGAATGAAGAGATTGAGCCAAAGCAAAAACGACACTCAGTTTTGGATGTGACTGGTGATGAAAGAAAGGTCTGATGCTGTAAAGAGCAATATTGCGTAGGAACCCGGAATGTTAGGTCCATGAATCAAGGAAAATTGGAAGTGGTCAAACAGGAGATGGCAAGAGTGAATGTTGACATTTTAGTAATCAGCGAACTAAAATGGACTGGAATGGGTGAATTTAACTCAGATGACCATCATATCTACTATTGTGGGCAGGAATCTCTTAGAAGAAATGGAGTAGCCATCATAGTCAACAAAATAGTCTGAAAAGGAGTACTTGGATGCAATCTCAAAAATGACAGAATGATCTCTGTTTGTTTCCAATGCAAACCATTCAACATCACAGTAAGCCAAGTCTATGCCCTGATGAGTAATGCTGAAAAAGCTGAAGTGGAATGGATCTATGAAGACCTATAAGATCTTTTAGAACTAAAACCAAAAAAAAAGATGTCCTTTTCATTATAGGGGACTTGAATGCAAAAGTAAGAATTCAAGAAACACCTGGAGTAACAGGCAAATTTGGCCTCGGAGTACAGAATGAAGCAGGGCAAAGGCTAATAGAGTTATGCCAAGAGAACGCACTGGTAATAACAAACACCCTCTTCCAACAACACAAGAGAAGACTCTACACATGGACATCACCAGATGGTCAACACTGAAATCAGAGTGATTCTATTCTTTGCAGACAGAGATGGAGAAGCTATATACGGTCCACAAAAACAATACTGGGAGCTGGCTGTGGCTCAGATCATGAACTCTCCTTATTGTCAAATTCAAACTTAAATTGAAGAAAGTAGGGAAAACCACTAGACCATTCGGGTATGACCTAAATCAAATCCCTTATGATTATACAGTAGAAGTGAGAAATAGATTTAAGGGACTAGATCTGATAGACAGAGTGCCTGATAAACTATGGACAGAGGTTCGTGACATTGTACAAGAGACAGGGATCAAGACCATCCCCAAGGAAAAGAAATGGATAAAAGCAAAATGGCTGTCTGAGAAGGCCTTACAAATAGCTGTGAAAAGAAGAGAAGTGAAAAGCAAAGGGAAAAAGGAAAGATATTCCCATTTGAAGGCAGAGTTCCAAAGAATAGCAAGGAGAGATAAGAAAGCCTTCCTCAGCAAAAAATGCAAAGAAATAGAGGAAAACAATAGATTGGAAAGACTAGAGATCTCTTCAAGAAAATTAGAGATACCAAGGGAACATTTCATGCAAAGAAAGGCTCAATAAAGGACAGAAATGGTATGGACCTAACAGAAGCAGAAGGTATTAGGAAGAGGTGACAAGAATACACAGAAGAACTGTACAAAAAACATCTTTATGACCCAGATAATCATGATGGTGGGACCACTCACCTAGAGCCAGACATCCTGGAATATGAAGTCAAGTGGGCCTTAGGAAGCATCCAGGAAAATACAAACAGAACAAAAAAAGAATAGCAATTTTATAGCTTTACAATATATGTAATATAGAATAGCAAGTACTCTCCAAAATTAGGCTTTAGAGACAGGAAGTTTTAATTTAAGCAAAGGGATTCTTTTAATTTTCCAAAATTATAAAAACTTCATTGAGTAGAGTCAGCAATCAGCCAATTAATAATCTCCACAGTATACAGCTGCTCCTTATTGTCCACAGATCCATATTTGTGAATTGCCTTCTTGAAAAAATGTATTTATAAACCTCACATCTATACTTGTGGCACTCTTGCAGTCATTCACAAATGTGTACAGAGTGGCATAAAAATTGGGTCTCCCAATGTGAAATTATCTGCTGAAGTCAAAGAGGGTTCTGCTCTGCTTCCCTATTTCAGCTCTCAGACTATAAACCAGTGTCCTTTTCATGGTTTATATAGTGCTATGGTTTTCACATTTCCATGCTTCTGTTGGTGATTTCACTGTTTAAAATGGCTCTAAGCAAAAATCTCAACTTCTAGTAATGTCTCTAAGCACAAGCAGGCTGAATGCACCTTATAGATGAAATAGGTGTTAGATGCACTTCATTCAGGCATAAGTTATGATGCTATTGGCCATGAGTTCAATGTTAATGAATCAAAATGCATATTAAATAAGATGTCTTTAAACAGAAACATACATAAAATAAGATTATGTATTGATCGGTGGACAAAAACATGATCAGAGGCTTGCAGGAACCTGACTTAATATTTCCCCTCGGAGCAATGACAGTATTTATTAATTCAGTCTTCCAGGGACTTTTAAAATGTAAGTAATACAAATAAAAAGAATCAAACATACAAAACAAAAAATCATAATCATAGCAGGAAAGTTTAACAGAAATCTGAGAAGTCAACAAATCATACAGATTAAATCTATTTAAAATGTAGAGAATCTAACAATAAAGTACAATAAACTTATTTTGGTGTCTAGTTTTCCTCTCTGCCAGAAGTCCTAAATGATATCTGCAAAGATAAACTTTCCAACACTCCAGATCCCTAGACCTTATCCCTTCATTAGCAATGAATTCTCGAGCCCAACTAAGTCACCACCTCCCATCACATCTTAGATAATATCATCGCCAAACACGGCATTGTCTCTAAAATCTGAAGTTCAAACACCCCACTCTGTCCACCACATTTGTTCTACCTACTTCGCTAAGTCACAAACTCTCAGAGACAAAGTTCTTCAGTTCTTCGGAGATTGCCGAAATGCTGGCCCCGTAATTTTCTGACTGCATATTTCTTCCTCCTTTATCGGTCTAATCCCAAATCCATGACCTTTCACTGTAATTATTCCCTTGCAAGTAACCCCAGTTCCCTATTTCTCTTCCACACTCTCTCCAGGGAAAGCTCTCCCTCCAAACCTTTACCTGGCCAGTAGGTTATGAACTTCTACTACTCTGTCTGAGTATAAGTTCTTCTGGTGACTTTTCCTGATCACCCCAATGCAAACAGAGTGCTATCTCTGCCTCAATTCCTTTTCCTTGCTTTTTTCATAGAACTCATGGCAACAGACAAACATTTTATTTTATATGTACTCCCCCCATCACTGTCTCTTGCACTAAAATGTAAGTTCTATCAAGACAAGGATACTACCTTGTTCTCCCTACATTCCCAGTACTTACCATCATTCCTTGCACAAATTAGAAATTCAATAGGGAATGGTTGTACTGAAAAATGGTTATCAAATATTCTAAGCCTAGAAAATATATAAATTATGTCCAAGTGTCTGTCTGGGGAATGATTAAAATTTGATAACATATAAGAACATAAATATATATAAGCATCTGAGTGCAGAGTTCTAAAGAACAGCAAGGAGAGATAAGAAAGCCTTCCTCAGTGATCAATGCCAAAAAAAAAAAAAATACAGGAAAACAATAGAATAGGAAAGACTAGAGCTCTTCTCAAGAAAATTGTAGATACCAAGGGAACATTTCATGCAAAGACAGGCACAATAAAGGACAGGAATGGTATGGACTTAAGAGAAGCAGAAGGTATTAAGAAGAAGTGGCAAGAACACACAGAAGAATTGTAAAAACAAGATCTTCACAACCCTGATAACCAAGATGGTGTGATCACTGGACTAAAGCCAGACATTCTGGAGTGAGAAGTCAAGTGGGCCTTAGGAAGCATCACTATGAACAAAGCTAGTGGAGGTGATGGAATTCCAGCTCAGCTATTTCAAGTCCTAAAAGATTATGCTGTGAAAGTGTTGCACTCAATATGCCAGCAAATTTGGAAAACTCAGCAGTGGCCACAGGACTGGAAAAGGTCAGTTTTTATTCCAATCCCAGAGCAAGGAAATGCCAAAGAATGTTCAAACTACCACACAATTGCACTCACTCAGATGCTAGTAAAGTAATGCTTAAAATTCTCCAAGCTAGGCTTCAACAGTATGGGAACCATGGACTTTCAGATGTTCAAGCTGGATTTAGAAAAGGCAGAGGAACCAGAGATCAAATTTCCAACATCTGTGGGATCATTGAAAAAGCAAGAGAGTTCCAGAAAAATACCTACTTCTGCTTTATTGACTATACTAAAGCCTTTGACTGTATGGATCCCAACAAACTGTGGAAAATTCTCCGAAAGATGGTATTTACCAGGCCACTTTACCTGACTCCTGAGAAATCTATATGCAGTTCAGGAAGCAACAGTTAGAACTGGACACGGGACAACAGACTGGTTCCAAATAGAGAAAAGAGTACATCAAGGCTGTATACTATCACCCTGCTTATTTAACTTACATGCAGAGCACATCATGAGAAATGCTGGGCTGGATGAAACACAAGCCAGAATCAAGATTGCCGGGAGAAATATCAATAACCTCAGATATGCAGATGACACCACCTTTGTATCAGAAAGCAAAGAAGAGCTAAAGAGTTTCTTGTTGAAAGTGAAAGAAGAGAGTGAAAAAGTTGGCTGAAAACTTGATATTCAGAAAACTAAGATCGTGGTTCCGGTCCCATCATCTCATGGCAAATAGATGGGGAAACAATGGAAACAGTGACAAACTTTATTTTGGGGGGCTCCATAATCACTGCAGACGGTGAATGCAGCCATGAAATCAAAAGATGCTTATTCATTGGAAGAAAAGTTATGACTAACCTAGATGGCATATTAAAAAGGAGAGACATTACTTTGCCAACAAAGGTCCATCTAGTCAAAGCCACGGTGTTTCCAATAGTCATGTATGGATGTGAGAGTTGGACTGTGAAGAAAGCTGAGTGCCGAAGAATTGATGCTTTTGAACTGTGGTATTGGAGGAGACTTTTTTTTAAAATTTTTTTTATTAGTTTTGCCATACAATGACATGATATTGCCATGGGTTTACATATGCTTCCCCTCCAGAACCCCCCTCCCTCCTCCCTCCCTCCTCCCTCCCCCCAGGAAATCTCGATGCACCAGCCCCGAGCATCAACCCTGGGCTGGCGATTGATTACACATATGATAATTAACATGTTTCAATGCCATTCTCCCATATCATCCCACCCTTGCCCTCATCCACAGAGTCCACGAGTCTGTTCTATACATCTGCGTTCCTTTTGCTGTCTGGCATGCTGGGTTCTCGTTACCGTCTTTCTAAATTCCATATATATGCATTAGTATATACTGTATTGTTGTTTTCCCTTCTGGCTTACTTCACTCTGGATAATGGGCTCCAGTTCCGTCCACCTGAGTAGAACTGATTCAAATGAATTTTTTTTTAATGCTGAGTAATACATCGCTGCTTTGTTTACAATAGCCAGGACATGGAGGAGACTCTTGAGAGTCCCTTGGACAGAATGGAGATCAAACCAGTCCATCCTAAAGGAAATCAGTCCTGAATATTCATCGTTAGGACTGATGCTGAAGCTGAAACTCCAATACTTTGGCCACCTGATGTGAAAAACTGACTTGTTAGAAAAGACCCTGATGCTGAGCAAGATTGAAGGCTGGAGGAGAAGGGGATGACAGAGGGTGAGATGGTTGAATGGCATCACTGAATTGAAGGCCATTAGTTTGAGCAAGCTCCGGGAGTTGGTGATAGAGAGGGAAGCCTCTTGTGCTGCAGTCCATGGGGTCACAAAGGACAGGACATAACTGAGTGACTGAACTGAACAGAACTGAAGGACATAAATATGGCTTCCCAGGTGGCTCAGCAGTAAAGAATCCACATGCCAATTCAGACATAAGAGACACAAGAGATGCGGATTCAATCCCTGTGTCGGGAAGATCCCCTGGAGAAGGAAATGGCAACCCTCTTCAGTATTCTTGCCTGGAAAATCCCATGGACAGAGGAGCCTGGCAGGTGACAGTCCATAGGGTCTGAGCACACAGCACAAAACAAGAACATACACATAACCTTAGGATAAATTATATCACCCACATTCTTTCACCATAATGTAATAAAACCAAATATATAATAATTGACTCTAAGCCATTGGAATAAAAATTGACTCTAACCCAAGAAAATCTAAAAATTCTATCTCAATAAGTCTTGGGGAAAAAGGAGAAAATGGAAGATTACAATTAAAGTATAAACATTTTACAAATTGAAGAATGGTATATATTAAAATCAACTGCATGCATGCATCCAAAGTTATCTTTAGAAAAATGTACAGTAATAAATACTTTTTGTTTTTAAGCAGGAAAAATAAAAATAAATATGAATTCATGGAAAGATAACTGAGGAAAAAATCATTGAAATGAACAAACATAAATGAGATTAAATTAATCAAATAGAAAACAATATATTGGAGATAAAAGGGGAAAAAAAGAATATTATTTGACCATATCAATCAAATAGATAAACTTTTGTCATATTCACTCAAGAAAAATGAGATAAAGTATAAACAAGTAAAGAAAAAATTGGGAACAAATGCACAGGGATAAATAGAAATTTGAGTCTTCTTTGAGCTAAACCTTCCTGTTTGCTTCTGTAGATCTCTCCCTGAGCCTAGCATGGCTGGGGAGAGAGAGCTGCTGAACAGTTAACACAATGGCTTCCCCATAAAGGCGCTGGTGTCAGCTTCAAAAGGACCTCCTCAGTGCTCCCCTAGATGAGGTAAGTTTCTCTGTCCTTAGTGACAACGATTTCACACTTTCCCTTTGGGCTTCCTCAACTCTCTGCCAGCCTCCTTCCAGAAAGAGCCTGACTAACTCTAAGAAAAAAATCGCTGCCACATTAACACATAAAAAAAAACCCTAAAACTTATAATAAAGAGCAATGATCAAGGTTGAGTCTTACTGCACAAGACCTCTGTCTGGTTCATTCATGCATGTATCTTGGGCACCTAAGACAGTGGTGGGCTCAAAGCCACTGCTCTGACACATTTGAGGAGCAAGTAGATATGACTATGCACATCTCCACCCACTCTAAATCATTTTCTCTCTACCTCCTTCTGAATCAATGAAACAGGGGTCTGTCTTCCCAACCAAGATCAAGCCTTTCTGCCCATTCTCGAACTCCTGCCCATCCCTTCTCAGGGGTCTTATATTATCAATTACCCTTTTCCTCTTATTCACACTCTAAACCACACTCTTCCCAAAAGGTTTTAGACATGCTCAAGAATCTGTCCCACTGAAATCATAACTCTCCTTCAACCAATATCGCCCCTCCAACTTTCATCTCTCTCCCTCCAGTGTGCTTTTTAGCATTTTTAAAGAACAGTTTCTATTTGCCACCATATGCTATGGACAATCTCCATCTATCAGCTTCTATATGAGAAAAAAGTAAGAACTACAGTTTTTCTTAATAGCATATATTTTATATGAATAACATATTTATTGTAGAAAAATTTAGGATACACACAAGGATGTATTTTTTGAAAATAGAAAATAAAGGCACCTACAAATATAAAACCCAGAGAGAGCCACTTGCACTTGAAATCTTGCTGCAAGCTCCTCCAAGCTCTTTCCATGCCATCCCTGATCTGTATGACACTGACATGCAAAACTTTCAGCTACCACTTCCAGCTTCCAACTACCAGGTTTAGTTGTAATTCAATCCCCCAACACCATGGATCTAATTTCAGTTTGCTTGTACTACTGACCTTGAGTAATTGCGGAAAGTGAAAACTTTGCTCTAGCTCTTGGGCCCACCAACCACTTCACAAATAACACATGCATCATGATCAGTGACCAATGATACCATTTCCTTCCAAGTCTGTCCAGGATGGATCACTGTACATTTGCTATTCCATTCACACAGACAGCAAAGTCTGTAGCTGTGTTGCCTCTTTGTCTTCCAGGGATAAAATTGTTACATTTTTTTCAAAAATGAATAGTATAAAGAGGAAATTGGCCAACAAAGTGAAAGTTAAGCAAAAACTAATAATAATTAATTTTTCCTGGGATCTTAGTTCCCTGACCTGTGCCCCTGTAGGGATTGAACTTGTGTCCTCTGCATTGGGAGCTCAGAGTCTTACCCACTGGACCACCAGGAATAATATTAGAAGTGAAGTAAGAATAGAATGTAAATCGACTATGGAAGAAATGGGCTTCCCAGGGGGTGTAGAAGTAAAGAATCTGCCTGCCAAAGCAAGAGAAGCATCAGACATGAGTTCAACCACTGGGTCAGGAAGATCCCCTGGAGAAGGAAATGGCAACCTGCTCCAGTATTCTTCCCTGGAAAATTCCATGGACAGGGGAGCCTGGTGGGCTACAGTCCATGGGACTGCAGAAGAGTCGGACATGACTGAGCGACTGAGCACACACACACACACACACACACACAGAAGAAATAGCTGCCCATTGGCATGCTGACACTGCTGCCATTGAAGAGGAACTAAATGAAGGTACATTTATAGACACAAATGAGAAATGTAGTTCTAGGAAGAAGCTGTCCCAAAGTGATGCCAGTAAGTCTTTCCACTGAGAAAACCCTCAGACATATGTCATGATTAATGGTGCAAAGAATAAAATGCTGGAAGATGACCCCGACTTTCAAAGGAGAATGACAATTCACAAAACAGAAAAGATGGCTGTTCCACATCATAAGTTACATGAAAGAAAAGAAGACATGCACTATTCCAACCGTATTTGATAACTTTTTTAAGAAATGAAACACTTCAATCCTTAATGCTTCTAAGGTGGCTCAGATGGTAAAGGACTTGCCCACAATGCAAGAGACCTGGGTTCAATCCCTGGGTAGGGAATTGGCAGAAGAAATGGCAACACACTCCAGTATTCATGCCCGGAGGATTCCATGGACAAAGGAGCCTGGCAGGCTACAGACAGTCCATGGGATCACAAGGAGTCAGACATGACTGAGTGACTCACACACACCCAAACAGATATAAGTATTATCATGTTTTTCATTTCCTTATACAATTGAAACAGGTGGCAAGGAACAGTTTTCACAGTCTATTCTATAGGCCACACTGCCATGCAAAGCAAAAGCTGCTTGCTCTCTCTCATTCTCTCTTCTCTTCTCCATGTCAGACCAGCACATGCCACTGTAATAAAAATGGCATCATAATAGAAATCTCATGAATCTTAAGTTGTTTGCTTCACAAATACTATTTCCATGTCAACAAATTTAAATCAACAGTGAATGCAAGATATACCGCTGACTGTGTCAACATTTATATAATGTTTTTCTTATTAATACAACATTTGAATTGCTGCTTTTGTTTTATGATTATGAACAGTGGTATAATGTGCTTCCTAAAAGTAGAATTGCTAAATCAAAGAGTAAGTGTGCATATTTTTTAGATAGCACAACACTGAACTGAGTTTCTGAAAATTATGCCAATTTACACTTCTTCCTGAAGTGAAAGAGAACCCAATACTCAGATCAAAAGGAACCAACATCAAAGTTACTATTAGTAATTTTTCTAATATTTGCTATCCCAAGCAGTAAAATACTACTTTTCATTTTTTTTCAAATTGTGGGATTGATTTATATTTGTATTCGAGCAAAATAAGAGACCTCGAAAAATTTCTATTTTATATTAGGAAGTATAAATGTTTAGGTCAGATAGTTTAGAGATTATTGTCACTAAAGCTGAAGCTCCAATACTTTGACCACCTGATGCGAAGGGCCAACTCACTGGAAAAGACTCTGATGCTGAGATCAATTGAAGGCAAGAGGAGAAGGTGGCAGCAGAGGATGAGATGGTTAGACAGCATCACTGACTCAATGGACATAAATTTGAGGAAACTCTGGGAGATAGTGGAGGACAGAGGAGCCTGCCATGCTACAGTCCATGGGGTTGTAAAGAGTCAGACAGGACTCAGCAATTGAACAACAACAAACACTCAAAGAGGCCTTTTCGTAGTTCTCCAAAGTCTTTAACTATTATATAGCAACCAGTGATACTTCTGTCTTCATGGGCAAGAAAACAGAGGTTACACAGGAACAGGATGCAAGTTTTAAATTCTATTTATTGTTCTTTCACTCTCCTATTGACTACAGATGTTTAGATGGTCATAGCGGACCATATGGATAATTATATACACTAAAGATCCTTCTAACATTGGAACCCCCAGAAAAGAGAGCAGAGATTAACAGATATTGGTTAAGGGACTGGTTTTATATCAAGACTGTAAACATAACACTGAGAATGCAAAGGGCTGAGAAAAAAAAGTAGATGTAAGTAAAACTAAGCAATAAATCAAATTTACTTCAACATCAAGAGGTTAATTATAAACCTCAACATAATAACTTCAAAATTAAGCAATAGCTTCAGTTTATTCTGTTGTGAAACCATGTCCTTACAATGTATGAGGTCTGCCTAGCAGAGTAGTAGTTTTTTCTAAAATAATTGACAAAATTTTAATATTATAAGTGTTCAAAGTTCCACTTTTTATTGAGTCTTCAGAAAGTCTGATAACATGAGGCCTCTCATTACCACATAGCAACTATAGATAGGGGCTGGAAACAGAGCTGCTTCCTTTTCAAAGGGCAAGGTCCATAGTTTCTAGCTCACTTTATCTTTTCATTATATTCCCTGCCTACCTTTTGCTCAAGAGAGTAAATCAATCTTGAATTTCCTTACAAATCAACATTACTAGGGGAAAGAAAGGAAAACTTATTATGGACTCTGAAGAGTGTATCAATTATACTTGAAAGGGATAGCAGATAAGATTATTACTCTTTTAGACATTTTATTTTGGGGAAATGATTTTTTTTATTAATATTGCTTCATTAAGTTCTTTATGACTAGCTGCCCAAACCCAGGACCTAATGCCTAAACACTGTGAGTTAACAAACCATGCAGAGAATATACAGATTTCCACTGAATTTTCCATGGTCTAGGTAGAGGCACTTATCACACTGGATGTCAGTGTGATCTGCATTGTAGCTGAGAAGCCTAGTCCTTTCATGTATTAATATTATCCCCATCAATCCTAACCCACTTTTTCCTGAGAAAAGTGCACAATCTGTCTGAAGTCATCCTCAATATTTTCTATCTATCTCTGTGGAGATATCTCTATCTATTTCAGTGTCCTCTGAGAAGGGTTAGGTTCTTCTACTCTTTGTTAATATTTTTTATTTATGAGACCATGATAGCACATTTACAGGAGACTTGAAAAATTCACAATAAGGTTATATATAGTTCCACTATATAATAAAATCATTTTAATTAAGGTTTTTAGTTGGAGTTTCAATATCAAACTCTCAAAAATGAATAGAATGAATATAGAGAGAAGCAGAAAGATATAGTAGACCTAAAAAGCACTGTTAACCATTTCAACATAATCAAGAATTATACAGTTTTAACACAACAGTAGGATACAAATTCTACACAAGTCCCCATAGACTGTAAACTAGAATACACAGGAACATATTCAGGGAAAAAAAAAATAAGGAACAAAAATTTCATGATTTAAAGCTACTGAAATCATACAGAGTCTGCTCTCTTATCACTGTGGAATTGCATTAGAAATCAATTTCAAAAGATATTTGAAAATAACCCACATATTTTTGAGTCAATGCAACATTTACCAAGAGAGATCTTTGACTTAGCCATGGAAAGTCTCAATAAATTAGACTGAAAAAAAAACACAAGGAGTGATTGCAAAGAAAGCATTTAAATGAGAAATCAGTATCAAACAGATAATTCAGGTATGACTCAAATCAAATCCCTTATGATTATACAGTGGAAGTGACAAATAGATTCAAGGTATTAGATCAGATAGAGTGCCTGAAGAACTATGGATGGAGGTTTGTGACACTGTACAGGAGACAGGGATCAAGACCATCTTCAAGAAAAAGAAATGCAAAAAGGCAAAATGGTTGTCTAAGGAGGCCTTACAAACAGCTCAGAAAAAGAAAAGAAGTGAAAGGCAAAGAAAAGGAAAGATATTCCCATCTGAATGCAGAGTTCTAAAGAAAAGCAAGAAAAGATAAGAAAGCGTTCCTCAGTGATCAGTGCAAAGAAATAGAGGAAAACAACAGAATGGGAAACACTAGAGATCTCTTCAATAAAATTAGAGATACCAAAGGAACATTTCATGCAAAGATGGGCACACTAAAGGACAAAAATGGTAGAGACCTAGCAGAAGCAAAAGATATTAAGAAGAGGTTGCAAGAAAACACAGAAGAACTACACAAACAAGACCTTAATGACCCAGATAAACACGATGGTGTGATCACTCACCTAGAGTCAGAAATATTCTGGAGTGTGAAGTCAAGTTGGGCTTAGGAAGCATCACTACAAAACTACAGGAAGTGATGAAATTCCATTTGAGTTCTTTCAAATCCCAAAAGATGATGGTGTGAAAGTGCTGCACTCATATGCCAGCAAATTTGGAAAACTCAGCAGTGGCCAAAGAACTGGAAAACGTCAGTTTGCATTCCAGTCCTAAAGAAAGGCAATGCCAAAAGAATGTTCAAACTACCACACAATTGCACTCATCTCACATGCTAGTAAAATAATGCTCAAAATTCTTCAAGCTAGGCTTCAACAGTCCGTGAGTCGACAATTTCCAGATGTTCAGGCTGGATTTAGAAAAGGCAGAGGAACCAGAGATCAAATTACCAACATCCATTCAACCATAGAAAGAGCAAGAGAGTTCCAGAAAAACATTTACTTCTGTTTCATTGGCTATGCTAAAGCCTTTGATTGTGTGGATCACAATAAACTGTGGAAAATTCTTAAACAGATGGGACTACAAGACCCCCTGACCTGCCTCCTGAGAAATCTATATGCAGGCCAAGAAGCAACAGTTAGAACTGGACATGGAACAAAAAACTGGTTCCAAATTGGGAAATGAGTACATCAAGGCTGTATATTGTCACCCAGCTTATTTAACTTATATGCAGAGTATATTATGAGAAATGCCGGACTGGATGAAGCACAAGCTGGAATCAAGATTGCCGGGAGAAATATCAATAACCTCAGATATGCAGATGACACCACCCTTACAGTAGAAAGTGAAGAAGAACTAAAGAGTCTCTTGTTGAAAGTGAGAGAGGAGAGTGAACAAGTTGGCTTAAAATTCAACATTCAGACAACTAAGATCATGGCATCCAGTCCCATCACTTGGGGAAACAATGGAAATAATGACAGACTTTATTTTCCTGGGCTCCAAATCACTGAAGATGGTGACTGAAGCTATGAAATTAAAACATGCTTACTCCTTGGATGAAAATCTATGACTAACCTAGGCAGCATATTAAAAAGCAGAGACATTATTTTATTGACAAAGGTCCGTATACAGAAAGCTATCGTTTTTCCATACTCATGTATGGATGAGAGAGTTGGATTGTAAAGAAGCCTGAGCACCAAAGAATTGATACTTTTGAACTGTGGTGTTGGAGGAGACTCCTGAGAGTCCCTTGGGACAGAAAGGAGATCAAACCAGTCAGTCCTAAAGGAAATTAGTCTTGAATATTCATTGGAAGGACTGATGCTGAAGCTGAAGCTCCAATACTTTGTCCACCTGATGCAAAGAACTGCCTCGTTAGGAAAGGCCCTGAGGCTGGGAAAGATTGAAAGCAGGAGAAGGGGACTGTTATGCCCAGATCCTAATCTCCACAAATCACCAGGAGGCCTTACACCAATGCAAGCGCATGAGGAAGTTTATTGCAGACCCGGGTCTGGACCGCAACACACACACCGACGCATCACACACTGACGCATCGGAGTGAGGGCAGCGGCCCCGAGCCGCATGGTACAAGGCTTTTTAAAGGGAAAATGGCTACAGGTGGGGTGAGGCTGAAAATGGCTATATCTGGGGTGAGGCGTCATGGTGCTCCGTGATTAGTCAGGCACTTAGGTCTCACATCCCCCCTTTTTCTAGTAAATAGTGGGGCTGAATCTTGAGCATTGTTGGGATCATCAGTTTCCTCGTCGTCGTCCAATATTGTTTCCCTTCATAGGTACATTCCTGGAGGTTATGGGCGTTGTAGCTGGAGGAGTGGACGAAAGTAACGCAAGGCCTCCCTTCCCTCTCCCACAACGCCCAAGGCTTTCCATACAATCATGAGGGCAGGACCCCGCAATAGTTATAAACAACAGCATTAAGTGTTTTGTAGGCACACTTTCAAAGGGTTGTCTGGGTTCCTTGAGACAGTCCATCTTGGTGAGAGAAATTCCTCTTGAAGTACAGAGCGGTCAGCTGGGCACGCGTGGGAGTGATGGATCCAGGTAGAAATGTCGTCTACCTTGAGTGTGGTGGGTGTCATGAGGATAACGATATGTATCCTTTCCAGCAGAGCTCAAGATTCTCCCGCCAGTGTCTTTTGATGAACACCCAGTGGGGTTTCGGGGAGAGGTTTGTCTCATACAAGGCTTTCAACCTGGTCCAGATGTCCTTATGGACTTGTTGCAAAGACTGAAGAGAATGAATAAGGTCAGTATCATCAGCATCTAGATCATTTATCAACTTAGACTGAAGGCTGGGCACAATGGGGGGGGGCTTCCGAATACAATTTCAAAAGGAGTTAAGCCAAGCTTATAGGGGGTATTTTGGACCCTGAACATGCGTAGGGAGGGAGAGCCACCCAGTCCCCACCAGTCTCCCGGGTCAATTTAGTCAAGGTCTCCTTTAGGGTTCTATTCATTCTTTCTACCTGTCCTGCCTGAACTCTGGGGCCTGTATGCACAATGTAATTTCCAATCTGCCCCAAGTGCAGTAGCTAACCCTTGAGTTACCTTAGATGTGAATGCTGGTCCGTTGTCTGACCCTAGCAATGTGGGGAAGCCATACCTTGGCAGGATATCTTCCAGCAGCTTCTTAGCAACCATCTGGGCCATTTCTTGCTTGGTGGTAAAGGCTTCCACCCATCCTGAAAAGGTGTCTACAAAGACTAACAGGTATTTATATACATACCGCCCGGGTTTTACCTCAGTGAAATCCACTTCCCAGTAAGCTCCCGGCCTGTCTCCATGCTGTCTGGATCCGGGGTCGGATGGGCTCCACGTTGCATTTGTTAATCGACAGGCTTTGCAATTAGCCACAATTTGTTCAGCCTTAGGAGCATCCTTGATTTTGATCTCGGCCTGTCTCAGGAGGTCCTGCATCTTCCCGGTGCCCATATGGGTGGCCCAATGTATTTGACAAAAAATTGGTTTCCCAGTTTTTCAGGCAGGATGACTTTACAGTCATCAGTCTGCCACCACCCCTGTACACAGTGAGATGTGGGCAGCCCAGCTATCCAGTCCAAGTCTTCCGGAGTGTACTTGGGGTCTTTAGGCAGGCTGGGATTTCCTGGATCTGGGAGCGCGAATGTGGTGGTCGTTACAACCTCTGACTGGAGGGTAATCTCCCTGGCTATCTGGTCAGCGAAGTGGTTGCCCTTCGCGACTGGATTATTAGTCTTTTGATGTCCAGGGCAGTGTATAATAGCCAGTTTTTTTGGTAACCATAGAGCTGCCAATAGGGCCAGGACTTCTTCCTTATTTTTGATTGCCCTCCCTTCCGCTGTCAGCAAGCCTCTTTCTTTATAAATTGCCCCATGGATATGCGCTGTGGCAAACGCATATCGGCTGTCGGTGTAAACATTCAGCTTTTTATCTTTGCCCAGGGTTAATGCTTTGGCTAATGCGGTTAGCTCAGCACGTTGAGCTGATGTCCCTGGGGGTAGGGGCTCGGCCCAGATAACCTCAGTTTCTGTTACAACCGCCGCGCCCACATACCTCAGTCCATTTCTGATGAAACTGCTCCCATCTGTATACCAGGTACAGTCTGCATCCGGCAGAGGCTGGTCCTGCAGATCAGTGCGTATTCCTTGTGTCTGTATTAAGATCTCGGTGCAGTCATGAAGGGGAGCATCCAGTTCAGGTTCAGGCAGTAAAGTAGCTCTTCCGGAGGCAAGCTGCTTTAGCTGTTACTGACGCTCTTCCGGCTCAGCGGTAGTGGCTGCCAGTAGGATCCGCTCCAAGTCTCTGTTCTGCCTCTTTTCAGCTTTGATTTGCCTGTCCTCTGCCGTATCTCTATTGTTATAAACCTTCTCCGCTATTTCTACCAGATCTCTAAGCTGCTTTTCTCCTAGTGTTTCAACTTTTTGAAGTTTCTTTTCGATGTCAGGTGCTGCCTAATTAATGAAAGCCAGCACCACTGTTCCAAGGTGCTCGGGTTTTTCAGGATCTATGTGGGTGAACTGGCGAAATGCATCCATCACCCGCTCTAGAAAGGCAGCTGGACTCTCTTCTTGGCCCTGTCTCAAATCGTAAACCTTAGCCAAATTAGTAGGATGCCTTGCAGCTGCTCGGAGACCTGCCAATAGAGCCTGGCAGTAGACCCGGAGCCTCTCCTTACCTTCAGCGGTATTGAAGTTCCACTCAGGATGAGTGAGGGGGAAGGTGGTGTCAATAGCTGCCTGGATGGTAGTTGGGACACCCGCAGGGCCTGGAATAGACTTCCAGGCTTCTTGGGGAATCCTCTCTCTCTCTTCTGTGGTAAACAGCACCTGTAACAATTGCTGACAATCATCCCAGGTGGGCTGATGAGTAAATAAGACAGTTTCAAGGAGGTTAATTAGTTGTTTGGGATTGTCGGAAAAAGGGGCATTCTGGAACTTCCATTATACAGGTCACTTGTAGCAAAGGGCCAGTAGTAATGTAGTTGGTCCCTGTTTGGTTCTAGAGGGCCAGCCACGTGCAGGGGAAGGATCGTAGAATCTGCCTCAGGGGGAGGTCCTCTCTGGAGAGCTCCCCTAGTGTTCCGGGCTGGGCCAAAGGCCTGCTCTAGCGAAGCCGGCTGGGGTGCCGGCTGGTACGGAGGTGGAACCGAAGGGAAGATGACCTCTTCTTCTGTTCCTCCCTGCAGAACAGGGTAAGGGGGAGCCGTGGGTGATGCAGCGGCATGGGCTCGTTCCTTTACCTCTTTAGAATGTCCTGTTATTAAGTCCAGGAGAGTGGAAATTAACTGTCCCATAGCGTCTGTCAAAGTCAAATAAAGACACAGGCACACAAACAAGAACGAACCAAGAACACAGATTATTACCCCAGATGGGGTTTTCAGACAAAAAGTGAAAACAGAAACTGGTGAGGAGCGGTATCTTGCAACTGCCTCCTTCAGAAGTAACCTGATGTGAGGGCTCTAGCCCTCACCCTGCAGGGCCCGGGACGTCTCCCTGGACCCGGCTGTCGTGACCCCCCAGGGCGTCTGCCTATAGCCACTTTTAACTGCCACTAGAAGGGAGCGGTGTCTTGGGATAATCCCTCAACCACCTCCTGCCGACTGAGGAGCCTCCTCCAGAAAGTAAAGAAATTAGAACCAGAGTAAACAGCACAGTCAGACGAGCTGAACCACACAGGACAAACGCAGACACACACACTCATCAACTGGCTGAAAATTTCCTCCAGTCAAGGCGTCCTGGTGCCACGGAGATTTCGGACGAGCCCCCAAATGTTATGTCCAAATCCTAATCTCCACAAATCACCAGGAGGCCTTACACCGATGCAAGTGCATGAGGAAGTTTATTGCAGACCCGGGTCTGGACCGCAACACACACACCGACGCAGCGGAGTGGGGGCAGCGGCCCCGAGCCGCATGGTACAAGGCTTTTTAAAGGGAAAATGGCTACAGGTGGGGTGAGGCATCATGGTGCTCCGTGATTAGTCAGGCACTTAGGTCTCACAGGACAACAGGGGATGAGATGGTTGGATGACATCACTGACTTGATGGGCATGAGTCTGAGCAAGCTCTGAGTGTTGCTGATGGATAAGGAAGCCTGGCTTGCTGCAGTTCATGGGGTCGCAAACAGTCAGACATGACTGACTGACTGAACTGAACTAAGAGAAATTAATATTAAAGGTACTTCAAACAAAATCTCATGTGTTTAGAAAATAAATGTCCATTTTCAAATGCTGAGTATATCTAAGAAGTACATCTAAGTATATCTAAGGAAAATTAGAAAATATTTGTAATAGTATAAAAATGTAAAGAGAATTTACCAGGATTTGTTGTATGCAGCTAAAGCTGTGCTATGCTGTGCTTAGTCACTCAGTCATGTCTGACTCTGTGACCTCATGGACTGTAGCCTGCCAGGCTCCTCTGTCCATGGGATTTCCTCGGAAAGAATACAGGAGTGGGATGCCATTTCCTCTCCAGGAGATCTTCCCAACCCAGGGATTGAACTCCTGTCTCCTATATTGGCAAGTGGATTCTTCACCACTAAGTCACCTGAGAAGCCCCATATATATGTATACAAAAGCTTTTCTACTATGCTTGATAAAGGCTTAAGAAATTACAACAACAAAAAGAGATGGACAAACTGGAAAACATAAAGCTAAATGAAATGGGAACACTGAGTATGAAATAGATAAAGTGAAACAAACTAGATAAAACTAAAAGATCATCATATAGTTCAGTTGTTCTTAAACATTGCTGCTCATTAGAAACACAACTGGACCTTGTAGAATAGCAATACCTGGGCATTTGTATTTTTCAAAATATTCCAAGATAAATTTGTTATGCACCTAGATTTTAAAAAGTGATTACAAGTTTTTCTATTAAATGCTAGTTTTAGTGACATAGAATTCTATTATTTTCTGTTGATCATGATACAATTGTATTAAGCAAATAATAGTCACATAATTACAAATTAAAAGATGTTTATCAGTTTTTGCAATCAATAGACAGACAAAAAACAGCAGATAATTACAACTGAAAGGCATATTGGAAACATGATTAACCTAAAAATATGAAATAATTACACATAATTTGGGGAGTTAAGTAGAGCGATCTGCTAAGAGGAAGTGCATACATGCACATTTTCTTATCCACCCAGCCATTCTATGTCAGGAGAGCTTTGGATTTCTCTATCAAATCTGCAGGAGAGTCATGATGGGTAGAGTATTTTTGCTTGTAGGTTCTTCCCTTTCATTGCTTAGAATATGTCATGTTAGTCCCTTATGGCTTGTAGAGTTTCTGTTGAGAAATCAGCTGATAGCCTGATAAGAGTTTTCTTGCACCTTATTTGTCATTCTTCCCTCATTGTTTTTAATATTTTACCTTTGTCTTTAATTTTCATAATTTTTGATTACTATATGTCTTGGGTTTATACTTCCTGTAACTCTCTGCACTTCCTGGACTTGGCTGACTGTTTCATTCCCATGTTAGGGAACTTTTCAGCTATTATATCTTCAAATATTTTCCTGGGTCTTCTCTCTCTCTTCTTCTTGGACCCCTATAATGCAAATGTTGGTGTGTTTAATGCTGTCCCAGAAGTCTGTTATGCCACCTTCTTTTATTTTTATTTTTTCATGCTTTTTTCCTATATTCTGTTATATGGCACTGATATCTACCATTCTCACATTCAGGTCACTTATCTATTCTTCTGCCTCAGTTATTCTGCTATTGATTCCTTCTAGCATATCATTCATCTCTGATTGCTTGTTCTTTAATTCTTCTAGGTTTGGTAAACATTTCTTGCATCTCTTCTATTTTTCCCTCCATTCTTTTCCAAAGATCCTGGATCATCTTCACTATCATTATTCTGAATTCTTTTTCAGGAAGGTTGCCTATCTCCACTTTGTCATTTTTCTGGGATTTTAACTTGGCCCTGTATCTGGACAAACCCCTCTGCTTTGTCATCCTGGTTAACTTTCTGCAATGCAGTTTTGGTTCTAGCTGCTGTGGGATTGTGGTTCTTCTTGCTTTTTCTGTCTGCTTTCTGGTAGAGGAGGCTAAGAGGTTTGTATAACCCCTTCCTGATGGGAGGGGTTGGTAGTGGGGAAAACTAAGTCTTGCTCTGGTGGGCAAGGCCACCATCAGTAAAGCTTTATTCCAATATTCCTCTGAGTGTGGGGTTGCACTCCCTGTTAGCTTTTCGGCCTGAGGCAATACAGCCCTGAGGTCTACGGGCTCCATGGTAGGGTTAATGGCAACCTCCAAGAGGACTTCCGCCCAGAGACCCCTTCCAGGACTGCTGCTGCCAGTGCCTCGGTCCCCACAGTGAGCAGTACAGACCCACACGTCCACAGGAGACCCCCGAACACTAGCACATAGGTCTGGTTCAGTCTCCTGGAGCAACACTGCACCTTTCCCAGGGGTCTTGGCACTCACAAGATTTTGCCTGTGCCCTCTAGGAGTGGAGTCTCTGTTTCTCCTCATTCTGTGGAAGTCCTGTAATCAAATCCCATGGGCCTTCATGGTCAGATTACCTGTGGATTATCAGTCTTTCTGCCAGATCCCCAGGTTGGGCAGTTCTATGAAGACCTACAAGAACATCTAGAACTAACACCAAAAGAAGATGTCCTTTTCATCATAGGAGACTGGAATGCAAAAGTAGGAAGTCAAGAGATACCTGGAACAATAGGCAAGTTTGGCCTTAGAGTACAAAATGAAACAGGGCAAAGGCTAACAGAGTTTTTCCAAGAGAACACACTGGTCATAGCAAACACGCTTTTCCAACAACACAAAAGACACAGACACATGGACATTAACAGATGGTCAATACTGAAATCAGACTGATTATATTCTTTGCAGCCAAAGATGGAGACGCTCTGTACAGTCAGCAAAAACAAGACCGGAAGCTGACTGTGGCTCAGATCATGAACTCCTTATTGCCAAACCCAGACTTAAACTGAAGAAAGTAAGGAAAATCACTAGGCCATTCAGGTATGACCTAAATCAAATCCCTTATGATTATACAGTGGAAGTGAGAAATAGATTCAAGGGATTAGATCTGATAGACAGAGTGCCTGAAAAACTATTGGTAGAGGTTCATAACACAGTACAAGAGGCAGAGATCAAGAACATACTTAAGAAAAAAAATGCAAAAAGGAAAAATGGTTGCTTGAGGAGGTCTTACAAATAGCTGAGAAAAAGAAGAGAAGTGAAAGGCAAAGGAGAAAAGGAAAGATATACGCATCTGAATGCAGAGTTCCAAAAAACAGCAAGGAGAGATAAGAAAGCATTGCTCAGCCATCAATGCAAAGAAATAGAGGAAAACAATAGAATGGTAAGCACTAGAGATCTTTTCAAGAAAATTAGAGATACCAAGGGAACATTTCATGCACAGATGGGCACAATTAAGGACAGAAATGGTATGGACCTAACAGAAGCAGAAGATACTCAGAAGAAGTGACAAGAATACACAGAAGAACTATACAAACAAGATCTTAATGACCCCAGATAATCATGATGGTGTGATCACTCACCTAGAGCCAGACATCTGGAATGTGAAATTGAGTGGGCCTTAGGAAGCATCTCTATGAACAAAGCTAGTGGAAGTGATGGAATTCAAGCTAAGCTATTTGAAATCCTAAAAGATGATGCTGTGAAAGTGTTGCACTCAATATGCCAGCAAATTCGGAAAACTCAGCAGTGGCCACAGGACTGGAAAAGATCGGTTTTCATTCCAATCCCAAAGAAGAGCAATGGCAAACTGTTCAAACTATGGCACAATTGCACTCATTTTACATGCTAGCAAGGTAATGCTCAAAATCCTTCAAGCTTAGCTTCAACAGTCCATGAGTCAAGAAATTCCAGATGTTCAAGCTGGATTTAGAAAAGGAAGAGGAATCAGAGGTCAAATTGCCAACATTAAATGCATCATTAAAAAAGCAAGAGAATTTCTGAAAAATATCTACTTCTGCTTTATTAACTACCCTAAAATCTCTGACTGTGTGGATCACAACATTACTGTGGGAAATTCTTCCAGAGATGGGAATACCAGACCACCTTCCCTGCCTGCTGAGAAACCAGTAAGCAGGTC
The DNA here is from genome assembly GCA_007570785.1 of Antilocapra americana. Taxonomy (NCBI): domain Eukaryota; kingdom Metazoa; phylum Chordata; class Mammalia; order Artiodactyla; family Antilocapridae; genus Antilocapra; species Antilocapra americana. The sequence goes on from ML663049.1 coordinate 2,085,886, forward strand.
AGGAAGCAATAGTTAGAAATGGAGATGGAACAACAATGGACCGGTTCCAAATTGGGAAAGGAGTACAACAAGGCTGTATATTGTCACCCTGCTTATTTAATTTTTATATGCAGAGTACATCATGGGAAATGCTGGGCTGGATGAAACTCAAGCTGGAATCAAGATTGCTGGGAGAAATATCAATAACCTCAGATATGCAGATGACACCTCCCTTATGGCATAAAGCAAAGAGGAACAAAAGAGTCTCTTGATAAAAATGAAAGACAGTGAAAAAGCTGGCTTAGAATTCAACATTCAGAAAACTAAGATCCTGGCATCTGGTCCCATCACTTCATGGCAAATAGATGGGGAAACAATGGAAACAGTGACAGACTATTTTGGGGGGCTCCCAAATCACTGCAGATGGTCACTGCAACCATGAAATTAAAAGACACTTGCTCCTTGGAAGAAAAGCTATGAAAAACCTAGACACTGTAGTAAAAAGCAGAGACATTATTTTACTGACAAAGTCTGTCTAGTCAAAGCTATGGTTTTTCCAGTAGTCATGTATGGATGTGAGAGTTGGACCATAAAGAAAGCTGAGTGCTGAAGAATTGATGCTTTCCAACTGTCATGCTGGAGAAGACTCTTGAGAGTCTTTTTGACAGTAAGGAAATCAAACCAGTCAATCCGAAAGGAAAATAACTATGAATATTCATTGGAAGGACTGATGCTGAAGCTGAAACTCCAATACCCTGGCCACCTGATGTGAAGAGCTGACTCACTGGAAAAGAACCTGATGATGGGAAAGACTGAATACAGGAGGGGAAGGGGGCTACAGAGGATGAGATGGTTGGATGGCATCACTGACTCAATGCACATGAGTTTGAGCAAGCTCCAGGAGATAGTGAAGGACGGGGAAGCCTGCTGTGCTGCAGTCCATGGGGTTACAAAGAGTGACATGACAAAGCAACCTTACAATAACAATGGAGCTTACTGTGTCTCCAATGAAAAGTGGGATGGTAAACTATCATTTTAACAGCTTTGTTCCTGGCCACTGTAATGGGGGTGACATTTAAGGTGATCTGAGAAAATCACACCAGCTGTGCTGGTTGCTGGTTGAAGTCTCAGATAATCCTGAGATTTGTTTCAATGCTGCTCTTGTCTCACTCTGGGAATCTGGAGGAACTGAAAACTAAATTTGTGTCATCCTGCTGTAATAGGCAGAGCCTATTCTTTGTATTGAAAAGATAAATTTCAACATGGAATGTCCAACACAGTCTTACTTTATGGTACAAGCTGATAGCTCAGTTGGTAAAGAATCCACCTGCAATGCAGGAGACCCCAGTTCAATTCCAGGTAGGGAAGATCCACTGAAGAAGGGATAGGCTACCCACTCCAAAATTCTTGGGCTTCCCTTGTGGCTCAGTGGGTAGAGAATCTACCTGCAACCCAGGAGACCTGGGTTCAGTCTCTGGGTTGGGAAGAAACAGTGGAGAGGGGAAAGGCTACCCAATCCAGTATTGTGGCCTGGAGAATTCCATGGAATGCATGGTCCATGCGGTTGCAGAGTCAGACACGACTGAGTGACTCATTTTCACTTTCACTTCATAAAAGAAACACTGTTTGAGGTGTTTTATTAAGCAAATGGTTTCACTGTTTTCTAATTTTCACATGCTGGTTCCAATAAAGATATTTAATTAATCATGATACACTCTTTGATTTGCTGGGTCATCTTTCATAATTGTGGGGGTTTTTTTTGGCAGTTCCAAATATTCATGTCTTAAGTGTGTTTAAATTAAACTACAACTTATCAGATGATGGCCCACCCTATGTATGCTTCAGAGAATGCTAATATATCTGTCATTTGTGTTACATTTGTAATTATATTTTTTCTCATTTTAATTGTATTTCTGCCAGTGGTATTTTTTTCTTAAAAAGTCTGCATCTTCCACACACCCTGTACCAACAGAGCATTCAAATAAAAGACATTCTGCTTTTAAAAAATTAGATTAAATTAAAATAAAATGTAGTATCTTTATGATGTGATACTACACCTAACAGAAGGAATAAGATGAAAAATAACAGATAAGATGAAGTGTTGGCAAGGGTAAGAAACAACTCTCACACAATGGCTATTGGAATTGTAAATTTGTACAACAAATTTGTTGAGTGATGTCTACTAAACTGTCTTATTCACAAATCCTCTGACTCTGCAACCCTCTTTCTAAGTATATATGTGTTAGTTGCTCAGTTGTGTTCGAGTCTTTGCAAACCCACGGACTGTACCTGGCCAGGATCCTCTCTTCATGGGATTCTCAAAGCAATAATACTGGAGTGGGTTGCCCTTCTAGGTTTAAGCCCAATGGAAATATGTCCCTGTGTTCACCAAAGACATATACATGTACACCACTGTGGCTAGAAAACAGCCACCATGCCCATCAATGGTCACATTGGTTGATGAAATTTTGAAATAGTCATACATGGGATGAACAATCAGAATGACCTACAATCACACCCATAATCTGAGTGAAGTTCACAAATTTAATATGAGCAAAGACAGACAGAAAAGAGATAGAGTATATGATTACATTTATAGAAAATCTCAAAACGGGCAAAATGAACCAATGCTGTCAGAAACAAGTAAGGTGTTACCCTGCGGAATTGCAGTGGTGTCCAAAATGGGTATGAGATGGGCTTTTGGGATGACGGTCATGCTCTGTGTCTTGGTTTGAGTGCTAGTTACGTGGATGCTTCTAGGTTGTGAAAAGTAATTGATTTGCACACTGATCTGCACACTTTTCCACATGTATGTTATACTTTGATAACTTTTTAAAATTAGATATTAAATACTGCCAAAGAATTATGGTGTGATAAAAATTTGCTTGTCTTACAAATAGCAACACTGTATGATTTTGATGAAAGAGAAAGTGTTAGTCGCTCAGTCGTGTCCAACTGCTTGCGACCCCACAGACTATAGCCTACCAGGCGCCTCTGTCCAGGGGATTCTCCAGGCAAGACTATTGGAGTGGGTAGTCATTCCCTTCTCCAGGGGATCTTCTCAACCCAGGGATCAAACCCATGTCTCCTGCACTATAGGCGGGGTCTACCATCTGAGCCAGCAAGGAAGCCCTTAGTGTTGGCTAGTTGAAAGACAACCTTTTTTTGTTTGTTTGTTTTGGCCCAGCTGCTCTACTTGCAGGATATAGGACCTTATTTCCCAGATAAGGGTTGAACCTGCACACTCAGCACTGAAGAGTCCTAACCACTGGACCGCCAGTAAATTCCTGACAACCGAATTTTTATTTCAGTAAATTATGTTCTCTGAATTTTAGCTTCCTAATTTTAAAAATGGGGAAAATTATATCTACTCTGTCTATTCACAGGGTTAATTTGAAAATCAAGTGAGTTAACAGGTTATGAAAAAAAGAAACTCTGTAAACTGTGAAAATGCATACACAAGGAAGACTTTCTTGTTGGAATAAAGCAAAGAGGGTTTTAATTTTAATTTTTAAATGATTTTTCACTGTTAAGGATAACTCCCTTTGGCATATGACAGTAATCGTGTTTTAGATCAAGTTTTAAAAAGCAGGTTTGTCAATTATATAATGGTCTTTAATGTAGCCAGATTGTTGCTTTTGTTTCAGAAAACAGAAAATTACATGATAGCTTGTAAATGGCACATTCAATTTCACACACTGAGAATGTCTGAAAAGCAAAAGGTCCACATATAACGCAGGAACTCAAATTTAATGGCATCAAATGATCCATAATTTGATTCGTTCAGCCACATTTCCAGAAATTAATCACTGAGTGTCAGTCTCTTTCTGTCCTTCATGACTTGGTTTGTCAAAAGAAAACTGCCCTTTTTGCCATATCACTACTAATCGGCATTAGTTGGTTCTTTGGATTTAACATTTCAATTCAGTGCCCAGCATCTGAAAACGTTTTAAAAGGTCAGAATGCTATTCCTTTATTCAATTTACTTGAGTTTCACAAACATAATGAGCCTCCCAACATGCTCAGAAACACCTTTAGAAATCAATCGAAACTTTGTTAGAGCAAAAGTTGGGAGTAAAGATTAGGAGACAAAATTGGAATGAATGACCTGTAGCTTCTTCCTTTCCCACTGATGTTTTTTCTCGAGATCAGAGTCCCTAAAGGCTATCACAACTGAACTTCTAGGACAGCTAATTGTTTGTGAGGTGGGAGCTGCTATCCAGTGCACTGTAAGATGTTCAGCAGCAGCCCTGACTTCTAACCATCCTTCCCCCACGATGAGACAAGCAAAAAGGTCTCCAGGCAGTGCCAAACATCTCCAGGAAGGAAGAGAGGGTTAAAAGTTCCTCCGGGTGAGAACAACTGCCTGGATGGAAATTGCCTAATTCCCTTGTCTTCAGATCACCTCCAAGGTGTTGAAACCTTTGTACAATTTTCCCAAACTTTCTGGAAGCAATCTGGATGTGAGATGCCCTGTTCAGGTGTACAAGCAACCAGGTGGTTTGGCAAACCCATGTTGTCCTGGACATGAAGTGTCAGTCACTCAATCATGTTTGACTCTTTGTGACCCCATGGACTGTGTAGCCTGCCAGGCTCCTCTGTCTATACAATTCTCCAGGCAAGAATACTGGAGTGGGTAGCCTTTCCCTTCTTCAGGGGATTGTCCTATTCAGGGATCAAACCCAGGTCTCCCACATTGCAGGCAGATTCTTTACCATCTGAACCACCAGAGAATAGTGGGTCACTATCTGCTATGCATATCTTTAGGGCATACCTCTACTGAGAGGTTAAGGAACCAGAGATCAAATTGGCAACATCCATTGGATCATCAAAAAAGCAAGAGATCCAGAAAAACATCTACTTCTGTTTTATTGATTATACCAAATCCTTTGAATGTGTGGATCACAACAAACTGTGAAAAATTCTTCAATATTGGGAATACCAGACCACCTTACCTGTTTCTTGATAAATCTATATGCAGGTCAAGAAGTGACAGTTAGAACTGATCATGGAACAACAGACTGGTTCCAAATTGGGAAAGGAGTACAACAAGACTGTATATTGTCACACTGCTTATTTAACTTATATGCAAAGTACATCATGTGAGATTCTGGGCTGGATGAAGCACAAGGTGAAATCGAGATTGCTGGGAGAAATATCAATAACCTCAGATATGCAGATGACACCACCTTTCTGGAAGAAAGTGAAGAAGAACTGAAGAACTTCATGATGAAAGTGAAAGAGAAGAGGAAAAAAGCTGGCTTAAAACTCCACACTCAAAAAATGAAGATCATAGCATCCAGTCCCATTATTTCATGGCAAATAGATGGGGAAATAATGGAAACAGTGACAGACTTTATTTCCTTAGGCTCCAAAATCAATGCAGATGGTGACTGCAGCCATGAAATTAAAAGATGCTTGCTCCTTGGAAGAAAAACTGTGACCAACCTAGACAGTATATTATAAAGCAGAGACAGTACTTTGCCAACAAAGGTCTTTTTAGTCAAAGTCAGTTTTTCTAGTAGTCATGTATGGATATCAGAATTAGACCATAAAGAAAAGAATTGATGCTTTTGAATTGTGGTGTTGGAGAAGACTCTTCAGAGTCCCTTGGACTGCAAGAAGATCAAACCAGACAATTTTAAAAGAAATCAGTCCTGGATATTCATTGGAAGGACTGATGCTAATGCTGAAGCTTCAATACTTTGGCTACCTCATGCGAAGAGTTGATACACTGGAAAAGACCCTGATGCTGGGAAAGACTGAAGGCAGGAGAAGGCGACGGCAGAGGAAGAGATGGTTGGATGGCATCAGCAACTTGATGGACATTAGTTCGAGCAAGCTCCGGGAGTTGGTAATAGACAGGGAAGTCTGGTGGTCTGCAATTCATGGGATCGCAAAGAGTCAGACACAACTGAGCGACTGAACTGAACTGAACTGGGAGCAGAACCTCAGTCTTTAGAGACTAGAGAATCGGCGCACAATGATCCCAGCTCCCCCGCCATAACACCGATTCCAGACGGTAACTCGGCTGTTTCCCGCCCAGTGTTTCACTTCACCATCAGTGTTCCCTTGGACCACCTCCAAAGACAGTCCGTGCCCTCGAATGCTGTTTGGAGGGCTTGGTTCTGAGGACCATCAGTGCAAGACTGTCGGTGGGATACGACTTCTTGTCATCACATTCCAGAATATTCCCAACTTACAAAGCTTGCCTTGGAAGAATTAGACTCCTCAGGGCTTCTTTTATCCCAAGTTATTTGATCAGCAATAGTACCTTCTCCAGCTTTATGGGGAGCTGCACAGTAATAACCCTTCTGAGAACGGCAAACAGAGCAGTACAAGTAGGTGGTGCTTTCTTCGCCTATTTTTTGCCATTATTCATGTAGGCATAGAATGTTGCATGGTAATTCACAGCTCCATGAACTGTAATTTACTCTTATAAGGTTTCAGTCTAGTAACAATTCACAATGCCTGTTTAAAGAGAAACGGATAAAGGTTTCTATAGGACTCTGAACCTCCACAGATGCCAAGTAAGTAAACCCAGAGAAAGAAATACATTTGCTTTTATTTCTTAAAAACACAGATCAGTCATATAACCAAGTGATAAAATTCACTTTTAAAGTCTAGGTTTAAGAAAATATCTCTACATTACTCTTTATATTTTCCTGAAAATTCAATCAGAAATGATTTTATATGATGAATTGAACCATTAATTACAAATAAGTACATTGGAAAACACACATGTGAATTACAAATGTTAAATGAATAACAGACAAGTAGGAAGTATTTATCAACACTGTATGCACATAAGCACTGGTTTACTTAATGATTTTGAAACCAGGTTAAGAATTTTGATGAAATATAAAGCATTTGAAGCCTTTTTGGAACTCAATACAATGCACAGTCTTTTGAACATATTATATCCGTTTACTGATTGTTGGACTGATCAAAGATTGTATTTGTTTCTGCTATTCATCTATAGAATCAATTTTAAAAAGAGGTTTTAAAAGTATAAAAATGACTAAATCCCAAAGAAAAGATCTACAAGACAGAAGTATACTAGCAACACTCAGTGAAAGAGAAATCCTATCTACATTAGGAAGAGATATTCAATATTGCAATACCCAGAGCAGATTTAAAAAACAACAACAACAAAAACCCTGCAGAGTAAGAACAACTGGAAATACACAGAATCAAGTGTGATAAGACTAATCAAATAGGACCAAGGCATGGCAGATTGAATGAATCTGCCTGTATTCCTCTGGGCTTGCCAATGGCTTACTTTGGCCAATGAAACAGTGTCAACTTCATGCAGTAAGATGATTTAAAATGTGCTTGCATACTTTTAGTTTTGGAAGGCCACCTCTGCTCTGAGAACACATTGGGCAACGCTGCTGGAAGATCAGGAACCATGAGGAGCAGTGCTGGGTTATTCCAGTTGTCCAGTCTAGACCAACTAGCCTCCAGAAACCCCACTAGCTAAATGAGGATGCTTAAGATTGTTTAGGCAAGATTAGACAAGCCTGGCCCAGAGGCAGAATTGCAGAGCAGTCTCAGAGGCTTGATGGAAGTACTGATAATAAAGGTTGTTGTTTTAAATTCACTAACTCTTAAAGTGGTTTGTTAATGAGCAGTATTAGAATATACCTGATATATTAGGTACAGATAATCAACAATCAGGGAGTAGAAACCAGGAGGGGAAATTGTCACAAATGTGGGTTAGCTCTTATATTTTCAGTAGGAAGTTGGACCCAAGAGTTAAACATAAATAAATGCAGATGTCATAGAAACATTTTGTGATTCCATTGTCAGAGGTGATTTCTCTATTAGGAGATTTGTTAAGCAAACATAAAGTTAAAAATGCCAGGGAACACATACAGAAATGCCACTACTTAACAGTGCTCATTGAGAACTGAAGTTAAATCTTAAATGGAAATTGTCCATGTTACAGCTGAATTCATGGCCAGATAACCAAAACATGAAATCTTATTAGCAATTGTTAATTTTATTAAGAAATACTAGTGGACTTCATTGCTGGTACAGTGGATAAGAATCCACCTGCCGATGCAGGGGACATGAGTCTGGTCTCTGATGGGGGAAGATCCCACATGCCACTAAGCCCAGGCCTCACAACTACTGAAGCCTGCGCACCCTGGAGCCCGTGCGCCCTGGACCCCCTGCTCTGCAACAAGAGCAACCATCACAATGAGAAGCCAGACACCGCATCTAGAGAGTAGCCCCTGCTGTCCGCAAGTAGAGAATGCCTGCAAGAAGTAACAAAGATCCAGTGCAGCCCAAAATAAATAAAATTAAAAAAAATACTAGCCATACACTTGTGCCATATATGCCACATCACGAGTATGTTTCAGCATGATTTTGAAATTTTATTGGTTTCAAGGACAATTGACACTGCTTTCGTAACATTAAAGTTTCGATAATGCCTTAAATAAAACTAGTGATTGTCAAAATTTGCTGCATATTAGAATCACCGGAACTTGTTTTTAAATCCCAACGCCCAGCTGACACCCCAGAGCAAATATACCAGAATCATGGGACCATGACACAGATATCAACATTTTTTCATCTTTTCTCAGGTGATTCCAATGTGCAGCCAAGTTTGAGAACCAATGACCAAGTCCTAGATTTTTGCTATCCAGTTCTACGGCAACTAGTCACAGGCAGCTACTAGCAATAATTATTTGAAACTGTTGTCTAAATTAGGATGAGCTACAAGAGGAAACTATGAACCAGATTTTGAAGATGCAGTATGAAAACAAATGTAAAATAGGCCATTAATAAATTTTTACATTTATTACATGATGAAATGATAATATTTTCAATATTTGGATTAAGTAAAAGACATTATTAAAGTTAATTCACCTAGTCTTACTCTTTAAAATGCTACTGGAAAATTTTAAATTTCATATGTAGCTCAAATTTGTGGCTAACACGTCTTTCCATTAGACAGCACTCACCTCGACTCTCCCACTAAACTGGAATATAAATAATTTTTATATTCATGTGACTTTACAAACTGTTGCTTAATGAAGTATGTGCTTACATTCTGGCAAACTAGATATAATATTCTGGAGGCAGTTCATTTTTAAAGAAATAACCCTCTGTAACCCAGTACTGGGTTATGTAAAATATTTTTTATGCAAAATATTTGCTTATGCAAAATAATTCATTATTGTTTAGTTGCTAAGTCATGTCCAGCTCTTTGTTACCCCATTGGCCATAGCCCACCAGGCTTCTCTGTCCCAAGGACTTCCCAGGCAAGAATACTGAGTGAATTGCCATTTCCTCCTCCAAGGGATCTTCCCGAGCCAAGTATTGAACCTGCATCTTCTGCGTCTCCTTCATTGGCAGGCAGATTCTTTACCACTGAGCCATCACAGGAGCCCTGAGGGAAAGTTTACTTAGGATTTAAAATTACAAGTATAATTAAAATGTGCAAAGTTATCTTATTGAGAAGCTTTGTGTCAATCAATGTCATTTGTAAGTGGGATAAAATATTAAAAGGGAAAAGGAAGGTAGGATCTGAAAAAATAATAGCAAATGTGCCTGCTGGGCATTCTAATAAATTTTGACTTTTGATAATCAAATATTCTTACAGTAAGAAATAAGTTCCCTGGTGGCTCAGTGGTAAAGAAGCTGCCTACCAATGCAGGAGACTTGGGTTCGATCCTTGGGTTGGTAAGATCCCTTGGAGAAGGAAGTGGCAATCCACTCTAGTATTCTTGCCTGGGAAATCCCATGGACAGAGAAGCCTGGTGGGCTACAGTCCATGGGGTCACAAAAGAACTGGACATGACTTAGTGACTAAACAATATCAACAATAAGAAATAAGTATATTGCAATTCTCTTTATTGAGTAGGCAACACTCAGGATATTAATCAAGTTGAATACTTTTAAAATAATAATTTTTAAAAATCATGGAAAGAAGATGCTGTGTATGAAACAGTAGTGTAGAGCTAATTGCATTCTCAGCTAATTTTAAACCACTGAATGCCAGCACATTGCTTAAATTTGCAATGCACCATTCCAGGGTTGGCAATTTTTTAAAAAAATTAAAAAACTTGACTCAGCATGTATTTTTTAACTTATTTCACATCTCCTATTATTATCATTATTAGTCATCAGATGATAATTAACATCCATGGCTGGAGGCTATTCCTTGCGATTTTATTAAAACTCTTCCTTTTCTAGTATAGAGTTTCCTTTAAGCCCAGATTAATTTATTTCCCATTCACTGTGGCAAAGCTCCTGAAATGAATATATTCACAAATTCTTATCATAAAATTTAACATCCTCATTATTTAAAAATTACTAAAATTGCTGTGTATTTTCCCCCAAATCCCTTGCTTTTGTCACTCCTACAGTTGGCTTATTCTCACCAGTGGTGGAATCTTTTATTCTCAGCCAAAAGAAAAAATGAGGTCACATCATAGCAGCATCAGCTACAGGTGAACATGACGGCCATCTCTGGCCACCTGGTTCATGGTTTCCAATTCAATTATTCCCTGTCCTTTTAGGAACACCAATCCCCACCATTTGCTATTGTCATGTTCGTTTTTTATGCATCTTCCTCATAAATTTTCATGAGGTCAGGGGAATTTACTTAAGGTTTGTTTTTGTTTTCTGTTTTTAACTCTAAAGTAAATTCCCCTTTAAACAGAACAACAGCCTTGATATGAAAAGAAAGACAATGAGGAAAAGAGGCGCTTTCACCTCTGAATGGCTTGAAAAGGCCTGCCGCCCCCTTTCTTATTATACCCTGTAAGCTCCAAAGTGAGTGAGTCAGGGGAATGAGAAGGTTATTTTATTTAATATTCATCACTTTGCTCAAAACGTTTTTAAAAGATACTCCTCTGTTCCACTGGTTTGCATCAAACCAAACTGTGCATACCTGGAGCCCACAGTGGAGGCAGGATCCAGCTTCCTGAATGAGGTACAAATAGCTCAATCATTTCTGTTCCTCCTGAGGCTCTTGCAACATTCTGCCTTAAATTACAGCTATGGTTACTCACAGGCTATTTGATCAGTTCCCTGAGGTCAGGAATGTTGCCTAGTATGTAATAAATGGCAATATTTATAGATTAAATGGAATATCTTATCCATTTTTGCATGCTCCTAATAGCTATAGGCTTGTCCCAAAAGGGATTCAATAAACACACTGATTGAGTGCTGATTCACGCACCTACTCTGAGATTGGGAATTATTTCCAGGGTAAACACTTTTAAGGTTTCTCCTTGCTAGTAGCCAGTAGAGTTAATTGAACTGGCACTTGAATTGAAATAAAATGCTCAGATGTGAATTCATGTCTTTGCTTTGTATGTCTGGTACAGCGATCTTTAGCTAATGACTCGTTAGGCATCTACTTGCAAATAATTAAAATCTTCATATGTTATCACCTTTTCGGTGTATCACCGTTTTTGGTATATCACAGCTAGGGAGACCCAAATTTTGTTATCTGTTAAATCAATTTTTTAAATTTAATAGTATTACCCAGGGAACTGAGAAAAATCTCACAGGGTCAATAGCCACTTTTTCTCCTCTTTTGGTTTTTACCTTTGGTATTCATTGAAAAATAATAGTAGTTGCCTATTACTACTATTATTACTACTACTATTATTAGTAGTAGTACTCAGACCCTAACATCTGCTGGGTGCTTTACTCATTTTTATTTAACTTTTCACAACCTTATAAAGATTATAATACCCATTTTTTAGATTCAGGTGATAATTAATATGTTATATTCATAACCACACAAGATAAGTTAGTCAGGGTTCTTCAGAGAAGCAGAGCCAACTAGAGAGAAAAAGAGAGAGACTTATTACTTTTAAGGAACTGACTCACGTGATTGCAGAGGCCGACGAGTCCAAAATCTTCACGGTGAGCAGCAGGCAGGCTGGAGGCCCAGGGAAGTGTTGCAGTTCAAGTCCAGAATTTTTTTTTTTTTTTCAAGTGAGTTCAGTCTTTTTCTGTTGTATAAGGTCCATCCACATGACGGAATGCAATGTGCTTGACTCAAGTCCACTGACTTAAATGTCAATCTCATCTGAATAAAACAGCTTCAAATAAACATGTGGACTATGTTTGACCAGGTATGAGTATGGTGGCCTAGCCAAATAGACACACAAAATTAACCTTCAAGCAAGGTAAATATTACCATTCCATGCTACTGCAGGGGTAGGAAACTTGCCATCCCAAACATCTCTTTGGTATGCAGATTTTTTTCAAACTGAAAACAATCAAACCCAAAAAACTCAGGAAGAAACTTTGACCTTCCCTATAACTGCAACAAATTTTAGTTAGGCACTTCCTTGGTGATCCAGTGGTTAGGACTTCATATTTCCATTGCAAGGGGTTTGGCTTAGATACCTGGTTGGGGAACTAAGATCCCACATGATGTACAGTGCAGTCAAAATAAATTTTTTTTAATTATTTCAGATAAAAGGCATATTCCAGGAATAGAGCTATTACCAGAGACACCAGCCCAAAAAAATATGGGCTAAGGGTGGCAGGGGAACAGAGCTTACAGATCAGAGTCTACTCAGTGGCTTCTTGTCTCTGCAGGGGCCTAGAAAACATTTATTTACCAAATATTTGCTTTTCCACCTTCATAAGAATTGTCTTCTTCCCCTCTAAGGTCCTAGCCATAATTGGTAACACCTTTTGTCTTTAAACTGAAGATATTTAAGGTGAGGTTTCAGCCATTTTGGTGAGTTACTCAGTTTTTCTGGCTCTCTCCCATGAACAGGTTATTAACCTTTTGTTTTGATTTACTCCTGTTACTCTGTCTCAGCCTTATTCTTAGACCAGCCAGAAGAAGGGTAGAGCGAAATGTCTTCCTCCCTGACATTACAAACGAATACAGGAAACACTGAACAATTTGCACAGCATCCAACAGTTTGCTATGGAGGGTCTGGAGTTGATAAAAGAAATTTTTGTTTTCCAAAATCCATTTATTTTTCATTTTGTGTACTGTCTCCCAAATTAATGTTGTTGTTGTTGTTTTTCAATTAAGAAGAAGTATATTCTTGCAGGACCAAATTCATTTTAACAGAAGTATTGGGTTGGCCAAGAAGTTTGTTCTGGATTTTCTCTCGCATCTTAGGAAAAACCCAAACGAACTTTTTGGCCAACCCAATATTTAGGGCTTGTAGCTGTATATTTTAGAGGTCTAATTTATCCACTAATAAATATCTACCAAGGATGATGATCAAGTCTAATGAAGTAGGTATCGGTCATGAGAAATAGAGAGCTATTTCTCAAACAAGCAGTGACCAAAACTAGGGAATTCTGCCTTTCACCATCTCTGAAAACGTGTCCATGCATTCCCTAAGGCCAATACTTGAATTCAGGACCGTACTACTTCGATAGCATTTCAGGAATCGTCTTCACTCTGTGTTCCAAAATTTGGCATTAATCAGACCACCACACCACCGGACCCTTCTCCCCCACATCTCTAGGAGTTATCAACTGTCCACTGAAAAAAGCTGAAAATTTGAAGTGAAGCATCAACAGTCTTTTCCAAAGGAGCATCAATTACCCTTTCTAGCCACCGCTTTTGCCCTTCACTATGACAAGACATGCAGGTTCAATTTTGGCCCCAAGAAAAGTTCATGAGTTCCTGTATTACTCGATTTTTTTTTTTTTTTTTCACCAGAGTATAGTATTTTATTCATTATTTTATATAAATTATAATACCTAAATAGTTTTTACAACTTAAAATTTATGTTATTATATATCATTATCACCTCTTATTATATTTTCTAAGTAATAAACATTTTAAAGGTAAAATCTTTATATTTTAGTATTTTCAGTAATCTTTTTGAGTTTTTTTTTTTTTTTAATTTTATTTTTTTTTTAATTATTGTTTTAGCCATACATTGTTATGATATCACCATGGGTTTACATATGCTTCCCCTCCGGGTCCCCCCTCCCTCCTCCCTCCCCCCCGGGAAATCTCGCTGCACCAGTCCCGAGCATCAATCCTGGGCTGGCGATTCATTTGAAGCAATTCTATTACTCGATTTTTTTGGTGGGTTGTGTGTGTGTGATTCCTGCCTCTGCCCTGACCCAGGTGACCTTATCTTCTGAGTCCATCTCTTTCCCCTCTAGGCTTCTCCAAGTTTTCTCAAGACCCCAGCCGGCGGCAACTCTCATTCCCCAAATTGCTTAAGTGTGGTTAAGGTCTGCAGGTTCGGGTACTGGGTAATCTCTGCTTACGCACTTTTCTCATCTGGTCAAACAGAGGGCTGGAACCGGCGCCCGAAAAGGAATCCCAAAGCCAAAGGCAATAGGTGCCCCAAGACCTGAGATGTCCCGCGTTCTGCAGCGAGGCGCTACCCAAGTAGGTGCTCAGTGAATATTTAACACCTTGACTGACGAATGACAGCGAGTGGAAGACCGCGGCCTGCGGGGAAGGGCGCGCTCGCCTCTCCCTCAAGGGTGCCTTTCGGCGCTCCTGCACAGGCCCAGGCTTCGCGGGTGCGGGTCAGCGCCCGCCGGCCGGGCAGGGGCGGGCAGGGGCGGGCAGGGCAGTGCGCATGCCCGGTGTCCAGGGGCGACTCCGGGCGCGCAGACCGCTCGGGCCCGCCCCCTCGGGCGCGCGCGCTCCTCGGCCCCGCCCCCGCGCTCGGGCGCGCGCGCGGCCCCGCGGAGCGTGCCCTGCGTGCGGGTCCCCGCCGAGCCCGCCGGGCGCCGCATCCCCGAGAGCCCCGGTCGGGGCCTGAGCAGCGGCCCCCGGCCCGGGCGGCGAGCGGAGCGCGGTGCGCACGGCGGCGCCGCCTGCGGAGACGGGACCGGCGCGCGGTG
>ML663049.1:2105687-2141809 GCA_007570785.1 Antilocapra americana
GGCTCCCGGGACGGCGCCGGCCCCGCGGCAGGGCCCGCTGCGGCCCGGGACCCCGGGGAGGGCCGAGGCGACCCCCGGGCCCTGCCGGCCGCTCGGCGCCCGCCGCGGGCGCGACCCCGAGAGGCGGCCGGGGTCCGGGAGGGGCCGCCGGGCCGGTGGCGGCCGCGCCCCCCGCCTGGGAGCCGCGGGCTGAGCGCGAGCAAACTTGCCCGAGTGACTGTCCCGGGGCGCCGGGGGTTCCCGGGGGCCGACCCGCGCCCCGGCCGCCCTGGGGGCTGCGGGGCCCCGGCGAACGCTGCTGGGCTTCTGCGAGCGCAGCTTCTTGGGGGTCCTGCAGCTCGTCCTCCAAGTTCTGAGCGGTGTGCACGGCCCGTTCGCTCTTAAGATAGATGTGCAGCTTCGGTGTTGTTAAGAAGGGTATTTGCTCTCTTGAGAAGAACAGACTTATATTGCCTGGTCTTTTTATCTCAAAGAAAGTATTGTTAGGGCATGCCGGGGACTCCTGTTTGTCAGGAAATCTATTCTCCTGTGTGCGCTTGGAGAAAGCCAGCTAATTTCTATTATTAGCCGTGAAAAGACAAAGAGCGAGGATTGTGCTCCCCCCACCTCTTATCCTTTGATTTAAATACTCTCGGCCACGTCTTGGAGTACTGTAGTTCCCAAAACTGGCTGCACGAAAGCGTCACCGGGGGCTTTTTAAAACTCTAGGCTCAAAACTGCAGGCCAATTAAAACGCGGTATGTAAAGTTCCCGCAGGGGTTCCAGCGGTGCAGCAGAGTTTGAGAAGCACCGGTTTAATATAAGAAAGTCAAGTTTTGAGTTTTGCGAAGTAGCAGTTTGTTACTGCTGAGATGAAACGCTTGCTTCTTTCTCCATCGGCAGGAGCTCACAAAGAGTAGCTTGTTCCCCCCCTTAGGGACGGAGGGAAGCGTCTCTAAAGGTTCAAACTTTAGCTGAACACGCCTCCGGCGTCCAGACATTGTTCTAACTGCTGCGTTGAATTTCTTAGCTGTAGGGCCACCTTCTCTGACCCCTGCCGTGGCGGCTTCTAACTCGCTCTCAGACTCCCTTCCCACCCTTCCCCAGCTCCCCCTACTTAACCATCCACCCCTCAACCTCTGGGAGGATCCCATCCCCCAGCAAGTTCTGACTTTTCTTGGGGGGTGGGGTGGGGAGGCGCTGCGGGTTGCCATAGCAATGGACCTTCCGGGGAAGTGGGCGGGTCTACCTTTGGTATTCTGAATTGGACTCTTCCTTTTCTAAAGGTTTTGAACCGCCCGTTTCTTGGCCTCAGCTCAGGTAAGGGTGCGTTCACGCAGTCCCACCAGTTTTTCTTTCTAAGTGGTTACAGAATTAGTTATCAATGCTGTTGTATGGAGTGACAATACTAGCAGCTGAGCTGTTGTCCCCTGAAGAGATTCTCTTTACCAACCTCTGCACTAAGAACATGTGTAACAAAGTTCTGAAAGAGATGAAGAGCACCTTTTTAAAAGAAAGCTTGATTTTCCTTTGGGGCACACAAATCTACCAAGGGTAAGCGTCATTTTTCTAAAATCTGAAGACATAAGTTTTAAAACTGAAATATAACCCTACATCCATGCCAAAACCTTTGCTAATTTGTGACCAACTACCACTGTCAGCTTGTAAATTGTTACATTCCTAGAAAGTTCTTTGCCGTGACTCTTTGCAAAAAGTTAGACCACTTGTAATGTTATACTTTAAAATAAGGAAGGAAAGGCACAGATTCACCCACTCCTTCCCTTCCCCTGCACACACACATCCAAACAAACACAAGTTTTTTTCTTTTTTTTAATGTTCGTTCTTTTAGGCACAAAACAGTTATTCCCTCGCCAGCTCATTCCAGTTTATTTTGCAAGGAACTCTTAAAACTGTTCATGTAAAATAGTTCAGATGTGTCTTCATGCTTTTTTTGTGTTTCGAATCTTTCAGACTTTGCTGTGTAGATGATCAGAACGTGATCAGTCAATCCAAAATGCTTATGACAGTACAGAGATTTCCAGCATGTATTAGGGATTAAAGACGTTTACTCTGGTGTTAGGTGCTAGTTAACTTTTGGACTATCAAGCAAATTCTGTAACGCAGATTTTTCCCCGTTTTACTCTGAGCAGAGAACAATAGTGGAAAACCCTTTGATTTGGTGGACCTTGTAGTTCAGCAGTAATGCCCTGCAGCTAAGGCAGTAACTTCTCACCTAATCTTAAGGAAATAAAAATCACAGCAATATCATCCAGAAATAAACAGCTGTACATGCATGATATGCTTCCATTTGTCCCATTTTTATTTGTCTGCATAGATTTTAAGCAAAATTGGTACTTTAATTTCATTTGTAGTTTTAAATATTGCCCCTTTGCTAATATATCACAGACATGTCTTGTACCCTTAAGTCTTCCTCAAAAGTAAAATTTTAAATGATGGATATGTCAAAGTTTGTTTAACTAGTTTTCTCTTGTTTGACATATTTCCATTTTTAGTGTTTGGGAATATGATATTAAACTCTAGTTGCAAATCTTGGCGTCTTCCGATATAAGTGACCTTAATTACCTAATTATTTGATTGTGCTTCCTTTATGCATAGAATGGGGGTAATAATTGTGCCTGCAAGATAGAGTTTTGGAGCCATGGAATGAACCAAATAGAGCAAGGTCTTCAGCAGAGTCTGGCAGAGGAGGTAGGCTCAGAAAGTAATAGACACACAGGTCCAGCCGGGGTAAAGGCGCTTGTCCGAAAGCCTCGCTGTCTCTGACGTCTCAGGCTAGATTTATAGCAGAACTCCTGGGGCAGAGGTGAACTCTTTTATAACTCTTGAGGCCTGTTGCCAAATTGCTTATACCAGGACACATAGATTCCCTTACATGCCGGATGGTCTTCCTGTAGTGGGAGCACTCCAGTGTTTAATCTTTCCTAATTTGCTGTAAAAATGTGGCCTTATTTTAATTCATATTTTTTTGGTAACTAGTGAAATTACTAATTTGCTTTTTATTCGTTCATTTGCCTTTTGAGAGTTGTCTGTTCAGGTACTTTGCCCAATTTATTCTTAATTGATGATTTTAAAAAATGATTTTAAACTGTCTAATATATATTAGATTTGTACAATGGCTTCCCTGATGTCTCAGTTGGTAAAGAATCTGCCGGCAGTGAGGGATATCTTCCCTGGGTTGGGAAAATCCCTTTGAGGAGGGCATGGTAACCCACTCCAGTATTCTTAGCCAGAGAATCCCCATGGACAGAGGAATCTGGCAGGCTGCAGTCCATGGGGTCACAGAGTTGGACACGGCTAAGTGACTTAGCACAGTACAGGTTTGTACATTTAATTTTCTGTTAGCACATGGGTGTGAATTGTTTTCCAGTACCCCTCCCTCCTGAGTCAGCCCTGTCTACCAGCAGATCTGTTAGACAGTCCATCCTTTCTTCCCTGGGTTGTGGGATTCCCTTTATTAGATTTTACAATCTTAACCAACTTTAGGGTCTGATTCTGTTTTAGGTCTTACTCATCGATGATTGATCTTAATCAGTGCTAAATCTTTTTAATTGTACATTTAGAATATATGGAAATATCTGCTAGAGCAAGTCACACTGTTTTTTAAAAAATCGTAGTTACAGCCGTCTGTCCTTTCAGATAAAGATGATCTTATTATCTTTATATTAATACATGCACATAATTAAATCTAAGAGTACTAAAATGCTTACTTAAAATAAGTGGCTTTCTCTCCATCCCCTTAGGCTCCTCAGTGGCAGCACCTAGACTCTTGATGGGTTTTTTTGAGTTTTTCACTGGGGCCACAAGTACAGTCTTTTCCTCTTGGGCTAGTCAGAGGCTGGTCCTCTGATGGCACCCTGTGTCGGGGAGAGGGTCCAGCTGCCAGTGTTCTTGAGGCCTCTGGCTGGAGGCTTGGCGTCCTCTTCATTTTGGGGAAGGTTCTGGTGCTCTCTCAGTCTGAAGACTTAATCCAGTCCAGTCTGGCTGGGCTCTAGGACTGTGGGCCCGAGCCCTGCAAGGAGACGGTGGGAAGGGCGTCCAGGAGGTCGGGCTTTGTTTACCCTGCCTTGACCCTTTTGCCCCCAGTCGTGGAGCAGACTGCGGTGCGCCTCAGTTCTCCCCGTGGGCGGTGGGCCATCTCACTCTCAGGTCTGCTGAGTTGCTTCTTGTCTGTCTGCTTCATGATTCCATTGTCATTTTCACTAGTCTTCATATACTTGATGCATGTCTTCTGGAATGATCTCTTTACTGACATCTATGTGGAATGTAGAAGGAGGGTGTTTGGATGCTTGATGTTTCGTTAAACATGCCATCTTAACCTGGAAGGCTCTGCAGATGAATCCTTAGAACTGAGAAGTATTCAGTTATTTTGGTTCTTTGGCAAGGACCATCATGCATCCATAGAGTAGTCTGTTTTCCTGAAGGGATGTGAAAAGTTACATAGACTTCTGTCTGTTAGCAGAGGTGTTTTGTTTGCTTGCCTAATCTTTATTAAGTCCTAATATTTCTTGTTAAGGTTTTCTTGGGTATTTATGTTTTTGCTGCTGTTGTGAAGGGTTCATCAAGTTGGCTATTGTTGATATAAGATGATTGTTGATTTTTGTTCTTTGTGTTATACCTAGCTCTTATTCTAAGAGCTTTTCAGTTTAATTTCTTGGGTTTCCTAGTCAGTTGTATATAGTGACACTTGTATCTACTTCTTTCTAATAATTATACCTTTTATTTTGGTTTTGTGGCAGACTGCACTAATGTTAGCCTTCTGGAACATTATCAAATAGTAATGGCAGTAATGTGCAAACTTTTGTTCTTTAATAGGAAAAACAGTAGTACAATATTGGCTTTTGTTTTGTCATAATTTCTTATCAGGACAGAGGAAATCTATCCTTTTATTTCCAATTTACCTAGAGTTATTTTTTTTTAAAGAGAGAGGACTCATTTGAAAAGACCCTGATGCTGGGAAAGATTGAAGGCAGGAAAAGGGGACATGGATGAGATGTTGGATGGTATCACCGACTCAGTGCGCATGAGTTTGAGTAAACTCTGGGAGTTGGTGATGGACAGGGAGGCCTGGCGTGCTGCAGTCCATGGGTTCATGGATGATCAGACACGACTGAGCAACTGAACTGAACTGAGGAATGGAATATTAGCAGATTACTGTTAGCAGCTACAGTTTATTGCTAGTATTTCTTAACAAATCTACTGACTTGAGTCCCAAATGTTAAACTGGAGTAAATCCTTCCCTTTTGAATAGTTCTTTAGAAAAATAAATTCCATTCGTGACAAAACTAAAAGGTAACGTCATATTCGGGGCTTCCCTACTGTCTCAGTGTAAAGAATCTGCCTGCCAACGCAGGAGATGGGTGGGTTTGATCCCTGGTCCAGGAGAATTCCAAATGCTGCTGAGCAACTAAGCCTTTGTGCCACAACTGCTGAAGCCCGAGCACCCTAAACCCTGTGCTCCTCAACCAGAAGCTCATGCGTGGCAGCTCGAGAGTATCCTTCGCCCGCTGCAGGTGGAGCAAGCCCGTGCGGCAGTAAAGGCCAAAGTCAAAATAAATAAATTATAAATTTTATTATTATTATATAATTATTTAAAATTATTAAAAGAGATAATGTATTTAATACAATATTCATGTCTACTGGGGTGGGGGCTGAGTGGGATACAGTCATCAGGGATTTTTCAAAAGAAAGTATTGCAAATTGCACCAGTCATTTCTCATCTTTATCTCTTGGCAGCATTTGATTTAATTAGTCATTCCCTTTTTTTTAATTTGATGTTCTTCATTTGATTTTGAGGACACCACCGTCTCTTGCTTTTCCTTTTGTATCACTGACTTTTCAGTCATTTTTTTATTTTAATGTGTGTCTTTTTTCCCTCCACACAGCATGTTAATTTGGAGTGCTTAGGGCTCAGTTTTTGTAGGACTTTTGTCACAAACAATTGTAAGATTTTAATAAAATATCATGTAGCTTCTTAAGACTCCCAGTGTATGCTTCCAGCTGGGGTGGCACTCTTAAACTCTTGATGTGTATTATCCATCTACTTTCTTGACTTGAATATGTAAAAGGTACTTCAGTTTTAAAGACTAAAGCAGAATTTCTGATCTTCCTCTGCAAACCTGTCCTCCCTGTAGCCTGCCCCAGTCTCTTTGTTGGGGTAGTTCCATTTTTCAGGTTATTTAAGTCAGAAACCCTGGAATCATTCTGACTCTTCTCTT
Source organism: Antilocapra americana (assembly GCA_007570785.1). NCBI lineage: Eukaryota > Metazoa > Chordata > Mammalia > Artiodactyla > Antilocapridae > Antilocapra > Antilocapra americana. Next base: position 2,111,903 of record ML663049.1, read on the forward strand.
GCTCTCCCACTCTACATCCAGGCTGTTAGCAGATCCTGCTGCTTTATCTTCCAGATGTTTCCACAGTCCTGTCCTCAGAATAAACCTGGGAGTTGAGCTGTTTCCCACCTCTGCTGCCAGCACCTCCCTCCAGGTCTCCAGCCCCTCCTGCCTGAGTGGGTTCAGTGGCCTCTCCTTCCACCTTGCTGACTTCCCTTTAGTGTGTTATCCACATAACAGCTGAAATGATCTCTTTAAAACAGAGGTCAGATATGCTGCAAATTCTTTACCTGCTTTCCATGTCCCTCAGAGTAAAAGTCAGAGTCTCATAATGATTCGCAAAGCCCAAAGCATTCTGTTTTCCCCCAGCTCCATCCTCCTCCCCAGTCCTTTCCCTGGAATGGAATGCTCTCTGTCCAGCTAGCCTTCCTTCCTGACTGACCCTTGGAACCCTCCAGGCACATTCCCCCTTTAGATCTTTGTGCAGAATATTCCCTCTGCCTGTGTCCCTCTGCGACTTCAGGTCTTCACTAAACTACAGTCTCAGCAGTGATGTCCCCGCTGTTTACAGGTGCACACTATGCCTGTGTCCTTTGTGGAATGCATTATGTTTTCCATTTTTTTGTAGCATCTAAATTACTGTATGACTTATTTATTTATTATTTTTGGTGAATCTCCTTGTCCCTGCTAGATAGTAAGTTCCATGTGGCCAAGTGTTTTCATGTCTGCTCATTAATGTGTCTCAAGTGTCTGATACACAGAATGTGGTCAGTAAAATTTTTTTGAATAAATGAGTATAGTCTACTCCATTTTTTTCCCAATGACTTTCTCATAAAGCAGGGTAGTTGTACAGCATCTGTGGATCCAGCACTGGCTATTTAGTGTCCCCCCAGCAAGACAGAAGTTGCAGAACATGTATAATTCATAATGGATATAATAATACAGAGAGTGGTAATGAGGATTAAATAGGGTACTGTCTGTAAAGTGCTAAACCCTGCCAGAGTGTAGGAACGCCACTTAACTGTCAGAAAGCCTTAGCCAACTGCAGTAATTCATATCTGAATGATGTGAATTGAATTCTAGAATCTGTTGTCTTTGGCTTTCGGTTGTTAACCAATGGGGTGAGGAACATTTCAGAATAAAGGGGCCTGAGACCCCTGGTGAGTATCAGCGACCTGCTGTTTATTCGCTAACCCATCTCAGAATGGGGTGCAGCCACTGGTTTTCTCTTCTTTGTGTGTTCTTGCTGTTTAGACATCTCCCCATCTCTAAGCCCATCTTCCTCCAATGTTCTAGCTGAAATAAGTTCTTTCATAAAGTGATTTTGAAGTCCTTCAGAGCCACAGAGAAGCATGTAGTTGAACATGGTATTAAATCCACAAAATCAAGGGCAGTCAGGTCTTTGCCCTCAGTTTCGCTGACAAGCATGTGTTGTGGCCATCCTTTCAACAGTCATCAGAGCAGTCATTTAAAGTTCTACCTACAGAGTCTCTTAAACTCTAGAGTCTCCTTTGCTGTGCTTCCAATCTGAGTACATCTCAGAAATGTCAGACTCCCTCTCTTTCTATAGGGCATGAAATATTTTTGTGTTTTATACCGTTGGAATTGCTGTGCAATTAAGTGGTGTCATGTGCCAGAAAAAGATGATTTTAGGGGATCATGTCAGCAGCCAAAGAATAGACAATAAACCAAAGCCATGATGTGTGTTATCTCTAGAAACGCATAAACCCAGAACCAGTGAGGTAAACAAAAACATGAACATTTCCTTCAATTTGTAAATTTTTTCTTAAAAAACATATCTAGTTCCTTATTTTTTTTTTTAAATCTTAATTTTTCAGTAATAGTGGTGTGAGCAGGATAGGTGTCCATATTTAGAAAGTGTAAACATTTTAGCCATGATCTCCATACTTATTAGAAATAAAATGTCGTAAGCACCACTGTTCTGAATTCATCACTTGATGAATTTGCCTTATCTTTGAAGCTCAGACCATTGTATTTGTGTTTCGGTAGTACAAAGGTTCATTCTTCAAGAGTTATCACTGTTACAGTTTATTTTATTCTGAACTCTTAAACAGTCAGTGCTGTTGGCCAAGGTTGAATGGAAAGCACTGGTCTGCCTTTTTGCTACTGAATTACAAAATACCCCTTAGTTTAGGCTGTTAATGGATAGCCCACTTGGAAAGCACACCTTGCCTTTTATAGTTACACCCCTGGGCTGGGGACCTGTGTAAGTACAATGTTCATTTTCTTTGTGAAGATTTTCTTTTTAATTGCCACCTTTGCTTGTATCCACCGGGTTTTTAGAAGTGGTGATTTTGCCTGTCCAGTACCAGCAAACACACCTACTCTGTAGCTAGGGCTGGTTTTGGCCATCAGCTACTGTGGGACTCTGGAAAGACAAGGGCTTGCATCTAGACCACTACCTGTTTTCCTACCTGTGTTCATGGGATGTGTAGTGGAAAGTCAAGTGTAGTAGTCAAACTCCATCCAGATGTGTTACTGGGAAATGATCTGTATTCCTAGAAAGTTGAGAAAATAATAAAATTCTTACCTCGGGTTACAGCAGGCCTCTCTTCTTAAAATAATGTTAATGTCCACATTGAAAATGTGAGAAGCTGCTCCCTTTGCAGGTTCAGACACCCAGCAACTCTTCTGGCTGTTGCTTCCTCTGGCACAGCCCTCCTCAGCCCATGTAACTTGCCCATTGTGTGCGCCCCAGAGGGCCCCTCCCCTGCCTGGTTTCTTCCCTCACCCCTCCTGCAGCCTCAGGAGATGGGTTGAGGAGGTAGAAGCAGGCCTGGCTAAAGGAGTGGGAAGGGCAGTTACTTCCTCTCCCTGCACGAGGTCTCTGGCGGCCAGCTCCCCACCCCTGCGCTGGAGGATTTCAGCACAGACTACTAAACGCTGAAGAATGCTTTTATGGGAATGAGTAGATTTTCTAGTTAATGTAACACTATTGAACAAGTCTTTGGGACTGTGGGACCAGCCCGTGTGGACGTGAAACTCTGGGTTATGTTGTTAGCTGCTTTCCCCTGTCTGTGCCCGGAAGGACGCCTTGAAACGCCAGAGTCGGGCCTGGACTCCGGGACAGCACACGGCTCCCAACACATTCTCAAAATCCTCACCAGATTGCGATGTATTGGACCGGGAGGGTGTCGGTTAGGGATGTCAAAACCTAAATGGTAGCCAATGAAGCAACAGACAAACAATTAATCTCAAAAATTTACAAACAACTCCTGCAGCTCCATTCTAGAAAAATAAACAACCCAATTAAAAAGTGGGCCAAAGAACTTAACAGACATTTCTCCAAGGAAGATATAAAAATGGCTAACAAACACATGAAAAGATGCTCAACATCACTCATTATCAGAGAAATGCAAATCAAAACTACAATGAGGTACCACTTTACACCAGTCAGAATGGCTGCCATCCAAAAGTCTACAAGCAATAAATGCTGGAGAGGATGTGGAGAAAAGGGAACCCTCTTACACTGTTGGTGGGAATGCAAACTAGTACAGCCACTATGGAAAACAGTGTGGAGGTTCCTTAAAAAGCTGCAAATAGACCTGCCATATGACCCGGCAATCCCACTGCTGGGCATATACACCGAGGAAACCAGAATTGAAAGAGCCACGTGCACCCCAATGTTCATCGCTGCATTGTTTACAATAGCCAGGACATGGAAGCAACCTAGATGCCCATCAACTGACGAATGGATAAGAAAGCTGTGGTATATATACACAATGGAATATTACTCAGCATTAAAAAAAAATTCATTTGAAGCAATTCTACTCAGATGGACGAAACTGGAGCCCATTATCCAGAGTGAAGTAAGCCAGAAGCAAAAACAACAATACAGTATATTAACACATATATATGGAATTTAGAAAGACAGTAATGAGAACCCAACATGGGAGACAACAAAAGGAACGCAGATGTATAGAAGAGACTTGTGGACTTTGTGGATGAGGGTAAGGGTGGGATGAGATGGGAGAAGGGCATTGAAGCATGTTAATTGTCATGTGTCTAATCAATCGCCAGCCCAGGATTGATGCTCGGGACTGGTGCAGCGAGATTTCCCGGGGGGGAGGGAGGAGGGAGGGGGGACCCGGAGGGGAAGCATATGTAAACCCATGGTGATATCATGACAATGTATGGCAAAAACAATAATAAAAAAAAAAAAAAAGCCTAAATGGTGTTTGGATTGGGCTATAGGAAAGTCAGATTGTTGAGATCAGATGAACCTGTATTTTGATTTTATAGTCTTTCCTTAATAACAATTACTGAATGTAAGGTAGTCAGGTACTGACACACACAGCCTCTAAAACCTTTTGAGAAAGCGAACACCAGCTCTTTAAGAAAAGGCAGTTTTTAAATGAAAAGTCACTGCTGGTAGGTGAAGTATACCCTTTGTTTGGACTTCTGCAGTCCTAACCTAAACTTTATTTCCGTCGTAAAGGAATAGTTTGATATTACATAAACCACAATTAAAATGGTGTGTTGGAAGAGGAGGCAGTTTCTATCTAATGTATCTCTAAATGAAGGAAAATGTGAACAAATTCTCCTGCATGTTGGCAGCCATGCTTACCTTGCAGAAGTTACTACTTTGCATTTTCCCATAGCAGAGAGCAAACTATCAGAAACTTGCTTCTTTCTTGCTGGTTTATGTGATGCTATTAGAGACAATTGTTTACTCAAAGCTCATTTAAACTTTTTTCTTAAGATCTTCGAAGATGTCTATTGATATATCTTGCAGCTTGCATTTGAATTTTCTGAGGATGGGACAAAGTTAAGGTGCCAAACAATGTAATAAAACAAATGGAGTACTAGCTCCTTGACTGCTATTAATTTTTTGTGACAGAGATCGTCATTTTCTCGTGTCTTCCATTCTGTCTACCTAATAGTTGAGAATTATGCTCTGGGAATTAATTATTATTTTCTGGAAGAGTAGAATAAAAAAACCAGGCATGTGTAAAACCCTGGCCCTGATCACTTAAAGGTTTTTTTTTTTTTTTTCTATTTTTTAGGAATCTTCACTAAAACTGCTAATAGCTTATTGCAATTACACTTACAGTAGAATCCAAACTCCTTATGTCAAGTGAGCATCAATGGTTCTTATACTTTTTGACCTCAGGATTCTTATACATTTTAATAATTCAAGAAACCCAAAGAGCTTTTGTTTATGTAATATTTGCTGAAATAGAAATGAAAACAAAGAAAAAATTTTAAATATTTGCTTAAAAATAAATGTTTTGATTGAAGCTTATGAAGAAAATATGGCCTCACACAAATAGCAGCTAGAGCTGCTGATACCTCATTGAAACTTGAATGATAATTTCTTAAAGGTTGATTGCTGTGTGGAATCAACTGATGAAACCATCAGTGAACTTTCTGTCTTCCTCTTATAGTAAAATCCATTGGTCTGTTGTGTACTTTGAATGAACCTTTTACCAACATGCATGATTCTTTAATGTAATTGCATTGCAATTAGAAAATAATTGGTTCACTGAGTTACGCAGATCTTTAAAATGTTGACATGTTTCTTTATACATTGTTAAAATCTAATGTACCAGCCATTAATCAGAAATGGCCTTTAAGAAGTTTTTGATAGTCTTGGGAAGCTATCAAGCTCATAATGGCATAATCAAGAATTCCAAAATTCCAACTTTTGCTAGAAGGTTTAAATTTTTTCTTTTGCAATAAATAGTCAGCTCATTGCATTCATTTTTAAGGAAATGTGTTCTAAATACCTAAGTGTGAATAACCACATTTTGCATATTTTCTCAAGTGCATTGGTGTTCCATGAAATAAGTGGCTGGTTCAGCTTTCACACAAGTTTTTTCTTTTTTTTCCCCATGGCACCCATTCTGTTTCAGTTTCTCCAGAAATGCTTTAAGCATACTTTCCATTTCATCACATAAAATGTTAAGAAAATGTATATTCAAGGGTTGAGATTTAATAAAATCAAAAGTTTTTACTGCCGCATCTCCCTGAGATTCCCTATGAGATAGTCCATTGATTATGGCAAAAGAACACACAGTAGCTAATCTGCCTTCACACAAGCTGTTTCATCACAGTTCCTAAGTCCCCCAAGTTCCCCAAGTATGCGTTGGGAAGGCATGGGGAAGTCAAGACCACTTGACATGCCTTTCGGTCATGTTCAGTTTGGCTGCTGAGGGTCCTCTGGAGTGACCATCCAGGTTTAGGAACCAGCAACTTCAGTTGTGAAAGGGAAAAAGAGTCCCAGAGCCTGGTGGTGGACCAGTCCTTTGAAGCTCCCTTTTTCGTTTGGAGCAGAAGGCGGGGCTTTTGGTGATGGGTCGCCACCGACAGTATCACAAGGAGGTTTCAGAGGGCTTTAGGCGCTGTGCTTATGTCAATTACCTTTTGAACCAGTGCAATTCAGACCTGCTTAAAATTCTTAATATGTTAAGACACACACACTTTAACCAACAGATTCAGGACAATGTGTTTACTTCATCCCACCTTCCAAAAAAATGTGTTCTTCCTGCCAGTTGAACTTGTTGTTTAGAAATTCAAGCTATATTTTTTGCCAGTACACAATTCAAGCCATTACTTCTTAGCAGTTTAACCCTACTAATGATTTTAAAAATCGCTGCTGGTGGTAAGACTGGAATAAACACACCAGCAAGAGACTGCAGCCAGGGCTAGGCTGTTCAGCTCCTTCACTGTTGATGGTCCACTCTTTATGCTTACTCCAGTAATGTCAGATAGTATGTAAACTGAAGTTGAGAACTCTTTATTTTGGGAAAAAAAAAAATCAAACACGTGATTACTTAACACTCCAGTTCTTTACAGTAGAGTGTTTTCATGGAGATACACACATGTTAAGTGAGTTTTTCTGCTTGCACTGTGCAGTAATCTGAAATGTGCCATTGCCTGTCCCTAGCTGTGTGGCTTGTTTGCAGGATGGGGGTGAGTTTCCAGACTATTCATATACTCAGCCCTAAACACACAAGCCCATTTTATTACTTTGTTTGAAGATTGGGTGTGTCTAATGTAGTGGAAATTCACCCATTCAGCGTTAAGTACAAACGAAACACATTTCAAAGCCACATATAAACGTCTTTTTAATTATCCATTTTTTAAGATTATTCATATGACTGCTTTCCTCCTTTCATGTGAGTCGCTGAGAATTTATTATCGTTCCTAGTTCATTAAATCACTAAAATTCTCTACTGGTGCTATGAATAAATCTGCTAGACCATGAGCTGAGGCCAGTTGATAAAGGCAGCTTTGTCCTGGTAATGGAGTCTTGCTCCTCCTTAGCCCCCACTTCTCTCTGAGTATGTGGAGATCTATCTTGCAGTGAGTTTCAGATGCCAGTGGAGCGAAGCCTTGGTCTGAGCGCTTGTGGGGACTTGCTTCAGTCGAGCTTTACAGTTTTCAGCTGGACTAGATGCTGGGTGGATGCAGTGTTCTAAAACGGTGTTTGTGCTCAGACATGCTCAGGAAGCCTCAGGACACGGTTCCCAGATGTCTCGGCTCTTTGCCCGCATCTCTTGTGTGAACCTGAACGCTGGCGACTCCGCCGCCCTCCGCTGCAGACCGCGTTAGCCCAGGACCAGTTGCTCTCCACGGGTTAGCCTCGGGTTCTAGGTGGACTGAGGCGAGCTGCCCTTTGCTGCTGTGGACAGCCGGCAGTCCGCTGTGGGTCCTGCCGGGAGGCCTCGGAGAACCCACCTAGTCAGACCCCTGGGGCAGGGGAGGTCTGAGACGGCTGGGCAAGCCTCCCTGCCAGGGGTCTGAGGGCCACGGCACAGGGGACCGTCGGCTCCTCACAGGAGGGCAGTGAGGGTGGCACTGAGCAGCCTGTAAAGTGAGTCTATAAAGAGGACAGGTCAAGGGGCTTGGAGGCAGGTCACGGGATCCAGAATGCAGTGCACACAGGCTCCCCCTTACCGAGAAAGGTGAGGCAGGATGTCTTTTATTTATAGGTGCCCGGTGTGCCCCCCTAGCATGCTCATGTACGAGGACCATGAATACACAGGACCACCCTTCACATGATAACCTCTTTAGGAAGAGCAGCACAGAGTAGTTGGTTCAGACTTGGAAACATGCCACTCAAATACCACTTTTCATTTCCTTTTTATGCCAAATTTTAAATTCTTTGGAACAGTGTTGCGTTAAACAAATGCATCAGCCAGGTCTCCTGTACTACACTCTCAGTGGATCATGGTGTCCCTGCAGCTGGCTAATGGAGGGCTTATGCAGAGATCTGGCTCTTGTCAATTTTGATCACCCTTTTCAGAGACTGTCAGCTCTGCCGTGGTTTGGTTCCAGTCATTATCATAACAGTGGATCTAGTATAAGTCCGTGGAGTTCTTGACTGCGATGAAATGGTTGCCTCTCTGAGTGTTAACTAAAAAAAAAAATCCCGAACCAAAAATTGGAGGTACTAACCGTTAAGTTGCTACTTTTTGAAGATGTATTTTGACTTGAATGCTTTTAATTTGCTCATTGTAGTTAAGGTGCACATGTAAATACTCTGCCTATTTTTATGTGGTGCAGAGATTGGGAAGACCCAAATTTGAGTCTTCCCAAGACTATTTGAATAGTCTTGACTTTTTAAGTGAGGCTTACTTGAGCATTGTTTTATAGGCAATTAAGTTACTTTATATCTCTGGACAGTTCAAGTATTGACCCTACTTACAGAGTAGCTTTTAATTAAAAAAAAAAAAACTTGCTGAATATATTATTAGAATGGAATTTTTGTTTGAAACACCTTATTTCCTTAGTTTTGACACATGTGATGAAACTAAGTATAGAAACCCCTCAACTTTGATTCTGATTAGAACAGCGTGAGATGGAAGCAACGGGGGTTCTTCAATGGTGCCAAATAATTATTCCTGCAGCAAATGATGGCTGTCTCTGAATGTTACTTGGCGTTATATAGTTAAGGTTATGCCAACATTTACAGTCAGTGTGCCTTTATATTGTGTCCTGCACAACATCGTGGGGGAATTGTAGACTTTAAAGCTAATTAAAAGTAGCATAAAACATATTTTTTTTATTTGGACTTAAAGCAGAAACAGATTTTACTTTAAGTTTTTGCCAGAAGCTGGTTTCTATAATAACCCTGTATCACAGGCTTCTAATTCTACTTGGATTATTTGTTAGAAGATATTTTTGTGAGTCAGTATAGAAATGTATGTGCTGTTTTCATTTTCATTTGGTGGTCTCCACTCCAGAAGAGAGATGTTAAAAGTTGGGCATGAAGATGCCTGGTCATCTCAGATGTGCTTGTGTTTTCCTGTAGCACGATTTCTGTGTAGCACGTCTCTTATTTTTAGATCTTGTATTGTTTGCCTAAAATAACTATATTTCATCCTAGTTACATACACTATAAAAATGAAGGAGGACATTTCATTAAATAATAATTAATTGAGGCCCTTGTGGACATGTGTTGTGATGGTCAAAACAAAATTGGTAACTAGTCTTTTCTGTGTGGCTTTGCTAAAATAGGAAATAATTTTTTTTTTCTTTTAGTCTGGCCTTGCCTTTATCATGACTATCCTCCTGATAAAAATATTAAAGATAATACATATCATTCCTTCAGGTGTGTGGGCAGTGGAAGTACGTTGAGGGAGAAGAGCTGTGTTGTTGCTGCTGCTCTTGTTTAGTTGCTAAATCATGTCCAGCTCTTTTGCGACCCCGTGGACTGTAGCTCTGCAGGCTCCTCTGGCCACGAGATTTCCCAGGCAAGAATACCGGTCCGAATTACTCTTTCCTTCTCCAGGGGATCTTCCTGACCCAAGGATTGAACCCCTCCGCGTCTCCTGCATTGGCAGGCGGATTCTTTACCTCTGAGCCACCACGGAAGCCCTGGGGGAGAGGAGAACTGAAGTGACTTCGCTCAGTCACGTCCGATTCTTTGCGACCCCGTGGACTGTATAGCCCACCAGGTTCTTCCATTCATGGGATTTTCCAGGCAGGAATACTGGAGTGGGTGCCATTTCCTGCTCCAGGGGATCTTCCCAACCCAGGGATAGAACCCAGGTCCCCCGCATCGCAGGCGGACACTTGACCCTCTGAGCCACCAGGGCAGTGCAGATTTCTAAGTGCCGTTGAGTGACTTAGGGCCAACACACACGGTGATGTGACTTGTGTTTGGGAATCTTATTGTATCTCGCAGAGCATTCTCACTACCTTGTGGAGGTTGGGGAAGTTGGTTTGCAGCAGCACAGTAGGCCTCCCCAGTGGTGCTAGTGATAAAGAGCCCACGTGCCAACGCAGGACAGGTGAGAGACTCAGGCTTGATCCCTGGCTCGGGAGGACCCTCTGGAGGAGGAAACGTCAACTCACGCCAGTCTCTTGCCTGGAGAATCCCGTAGCCGGAGGGCCCTGGCGGGCTGCAGTCCATAGGGTTGCAGGGAGTAGGCACCACTGAGCATGCATGCACTCACCCTGTTAAAACCCAGAACTGATACGGAATACCTGGTGATTTGAAGGCTGTTGGGATTTCTTCCTGTTCCATATTCTCTTTGGGAAAGGGTGATGTCGCCTGATAAAGCCACACAGTCTTTAGTTAAGTGCCTAAGTGAAGAGGCCTTTGAATTTTAATGATCTGATTATGGAGATATTTTTAGTTATGATCTTCCAAATATCAGAAAAAAAAAACATACTAACCAAAGTAAAAAAAAAATACATAGGAAAAATTGTTTTTCTTTGACTAAAACATCATTTTCCTCCTCTGTCAACTAAAGCCCACAGCAAGCCTGGAGAAAGCTGCAGCCATGGGCAGGGCCACCCCTTCTAGCGTTTCCAATGGGATTAATGTTCCCTTTGGGGTCAGAGCAGCCCCTGCCTTGGGCCTTCGCAGGAGAGACCTCCTGAGGCCTGGCTTTACTTCTCTTTGGATAAACTGTTTTCAGTTTATCCAAAATAAGCTTTACCGTGTCATCCTTTGTCAACAGTAAGCAGTGTCAGTGAGAATTTCAATTACATTTTAATACTTTTATCAAATGACTACTTGATGAAAGCTCGATTATTCTGATGTAGTTCAGCCAGAATTCTGGGCCATCACCTTACCTGGTTAGCAGAATAATTAGCCAACCTAAAGAAGAGAGCCCTTTTATTTTTCCTTTTGAGTATGTATCTTTTACTTTGTTTCACTGACTCTTAAGGAGCCATCAGTTGTAAGGTATGCCTTTATGTACCAACAAGAAGGTGGAGGAGCTTAAAGTTATAGGATGCCATCGATTATAAGATTCAACCCAATTTCAGAGATGTTAAAATGTTGAGGGGGTGAGAGAAAAAGGAATCTTAGAATCAGTAAATTGTAGTACATGTCTGTATAATGCATACATAGAGTTTTAGGTGGGTTTTGATCATAATCATAATATTAAAATATAAGGAAGACTGTATTAAATAAATCATTATTTCTGCCAAACATTATACAGATTCTTTAATTCTAGAAATCTAGATAAGAGAGATTATGTAGTCAGCAGTTTTACACATAAGGAAACTTAATATGCGATCACCCAGAGTACATGTAAATTAGCAATTGATTACCTGGTTTACTAAAGTATCTTAAACTTTACAAAAGAGATCATAGTAGTATTCTTTTAAATATCTATCATTAGAGTATCTTGTATGATATATTTTACATGGTGTTTTTCAGGATCACCTCATTTAACATATGATAGAGAATGATTTGGCATTTAGATGAGTTAATAGTCCAAACAAAGTTCACCCAGACACAGCTGTAATCATCAAATATCATGTTAACTGTTACACTAAATTTAAAAAGAATCATTGTTCTTGCCTTCACAGAATTGTCGCATTCTATGTTTGGACAGTTTACCCAAATGTAACATACAGTTTAAGGTTAACTGGGACTTGGTGAGGAGGAAATGACCCAAAGGAAACAGCCCTTGAGCTACCTCCCTCCAGCCACACGGAGGCATGCCTTGCTCAAGGGTTTGTCTTGGCTTTCATCATACTCGGTGCTAGAATTCACATTGGGTCATTGTTGAGAGGCCAGCTGAGTTGCTGATGTGGACACTGCTGAGTGGCTCTGGACTGCCTGCTGCTTTGGGCTCTCTCTGGAGGAGGGTGCAGCTGGGCATCGGCCAGTGGGTGGTCTTGGGTCCAGGGTCACTCAGCCTGGAGTGTGTCTTCCAGGGGCACGGTCGAGCGTTGGCTGGGGCCTGATCACAGTGCACCACAGACATCTTGATTGACCGTCACCTGCAACTTCGGAAGGAGAGGCACAGCAACCCAGGGCCAGCTCCGTGGGGCCGGCAAGCCTGCGGATGGATGCAATGTCAGCGGCTGTAAGGCAGGAAGATGAGGAATGCAGGGAGCCAGATGAATCTTTGGGTGTTTGTGTTTTGGAAGACTATATCACAAATGTTTCCTGCTTTGGGTATCATTGTTGCTAATAGTGGAAATTTACCTTTGCAGAGTGTTTTCAGCTTTTACCAAAGTGCTTTCACAGACCTGTAATCTTGCCTTTCAGGGTAATCCTGAAAGGAGCTGAGTGGAATCACCCCCATTTGACAGATTAGGAGAATGAGGCTCACAGATTCTGAGTAACTAACCCGAAGGTCGCTTATTATTGGCTCTTACTGTTCCCATTATACTGTGTTGCCAGTGCTTGACTCAATATTTATTTCCAAATTTAGCATATATATAGTCTCGTTTTCCAGCAGCTGTTGCTATCTTTAGGAACTGTCAACATTTTGTCACTTGTATGTTTTTTCTCTCCCTCCAAAATCACAGGCATAACTTTTTGCTCAGTATTGAAGAGAAAAAGAAGCAAAACCAAAACACTGTCCCATCGTAATGTATCAGATTACATTACTCTTTCTCTGGTAGGTTCTGGAAATGTCCACCCTACCTTCTTTAAACTTCAGTCACCTTCCCTGCTGTAGCTATTTAGATGTCTTGCGGTAAACCAAATACAAGTCCAGGCAGGAGTGCAGGGTTAGAGCAAGTTAAACAAGAGTTGCCAGTGTGGTTAGTTGTTGACGTAGGATTTGTTGGTGCTCACCGGGAATGGCTGGTTTCCTAATTTTCATTGTGCTGGAGAGCCTGTTCTGTTACTGCGTGACTTCCTCATGATTGGTGCTCCTGTGTCCCTTCCTGTTACAGGCCCTCTCCATTTCTTTCCAGAAAGGGCTTCACATTTGTCTAGCAGTTTCTTCCTGCAGGGCAGAAAGTATGTGTATGTTCATGGTTTTCATAGCTGTAAATTTGGACCTGTAGTTTTCTTTTAAAGTAGATTGGAAATAGATAAAGCATTTTGTAAGGATGTGGAGTAATTACTGTGGGCGAAAATTAGAGTGAGTAGAACAGACAGTTGAACAAGCAGTCAGGGAATCTGCACCCTAGTCCAGACATTGCCCACAACCTCACTGTGGAATTTTCTCAAATCCTTTAATCTTCTGGACCCCCTGGTTACCTTATCTTTGGGACAGAGTTGCATTAAATGATTTCTCTCATCTTTTTAGTCCAAACCTTACTCAAGTCCCCAAACTGTAATAAACTAGATTCTCATATATAAAGGTAGTTCAGTTCAGTTCAGTCGCTCAGTGGTATCTGACTCTTTGTGACCCCATGGACTGCAGAACACCAGGCTTCCCTGTCCGTCCATCACCAATTCTCAGAGCTTGCTCAAACTCATGTCCATCGAGTTGGTTATGCCATCCAACCATCTTATCCTCTGTTGTCCCCTTCTCCTCCTGCCTTCAATCTTTCCCAGCATCAGGATCTTTTCCAGTGAGTCATTTTTTCACATCAGGTGACCAGAATTTTAAACTTTCAGCTTCAGCATCACTAAATATTCAGGACTGATCTCCTTTAGGATGGACTGGTTTGATCTCCTTGCAGTTCAAGGGATATGAAGGTAGGGTGTCTGGCAAACCTTCCAGTGGTAAGGAAGATGAACTAAGTGAGTTTAAATCTTGGTCATAATTTCATTATTATTGGGAATTGGATGGAAAGAGATAAAAATGATTGAACTTTCTGGCAGTTATAAAATTATCTGAACTCCACTGCTGTTAGCTAACCTTTTAAGCTTGGCTTCTAATCTTACTCACTATTGCATGCCCAACGCCTAATACACTGCATGATCAGCATGTTGTATTTTGAGAATACTTTCATAAAAAATTGATGGGCTTCTTGACTTGACCTATTTATTTACTTTATTAGGGCAAATTAACTGTGTCTCATAACAGCTTTGAAATTCAGGACATGTAGGAACAAGTGATATGCTAGACAGAAAGAAATTTTAGAGGTGAAATTTGATGGTGGATACCGGGCTGGTATTCTTTATTCTTCAACCCAGTGGGTGGTGTTTCTGGGTTACAGATTCAATAGAGGGGGTTTTAACTATTTGAATTTAATTTCAAGGGGAGGAAAGAAGCCATTATTTGTGTTTAATAAATAAACTATTGAAATAAAAGCAGAAAATAAAAGTGATATGATGAATACTTTGACGATTCAAATTAACCTGAGATTTCCATAACATTTTATGGTGTTCTGCATCATGAATTTTTCTAAAAGACAGATGTGGCTTTTCTTTTCCAAAAAAATAAATGCAAACTCCCAATTTTGCATGCAGTTTGAGGGTTTCATGGGCTCCATTAGGTTGATGCAACCTTGTCTTTTTCCTTATCTGGTGGCTCTTAATCCAAATTCCCGATAGGAAAAAACCCTGGATGTTAAGCCTTAAAAGTCCTTAGAAATAATCTAGACCAGTGTTACTTCAACTATGGTCTTTAAGTCAAGGGACTGTGTCAAAACCAATATTTAAAAGAAAAGAATAAAACAGAAAATACCAGAGTGTTTCATAACATGCTAAGCATAAGTTTTGTTTTGTAACCTGTCTTTTCATTTGTGTATAGATCTGTGTGTTTATGTGTGTCAGTACTAGGTCTGAAGGCAAAAATAGATTTCTTATTGTGGGCTGAGGATAAAGTTTGAGAAACTCCTCAATTCTGGATGAGCCTCTTCACTGTGTAGGTGCTGTAAAGACTAAGTGGTTTGTTCAGACACTCTCCCTGCCTCCCGTGCCAGCACGCATGCACACACAAACACACGCAGAGCTCCAATTTGCAGTGGCTGACCAGGGCTGAGCCAGACTATTTGATTGCTAATTGTGCTGTACCACAGTGCTAATTTTTTGAAATATAACTGTGAGGTAGATTATTTTAAAAATTAAGTTGTTCATCTGTTCCACAGCTGGCATTTTTTTTTAATCCTTTATTTTCCCCACTAATTGTCTTTTTCATCACCCTTTAAAATAATTGGGGCTTGAGCTTCTTTTCCTGAGTATTGAAAAGTATTTGGGGGCCTCCCCATTGGCCCTGTCAATCTGCACATCTGAATCATAGAATCTGACTCTTAGGAGCTAATCAGAATTTCAGAACAAGACATGAAGGTTCAAAATGAAGTAATTTTGAATTATTTGCCCATTCATTTGAAAATTGAATGTAATATGTGGCCCCAGATGTTGATAATGGATCATTGAGAAGACCTTATAACAATGTTCTTAATCATCTGTATGAGGTTTTCTCAGACTTGAATGTCATACAAATGACTTGGAGGGTTTTGTTAAAAACGCAGATTCTGATGCAGACGCTGGCCGAGATCGTGGTTTCTAGCAGCCCCCCAGGAGATGCTTCTGCTGCTCCTGGGCCACATGAGCAGGGGAAGTGCCGTATATTAACTGCCTCATTATCGTGGTAAGAAGAGGGGACTCTCAGTAAGCTTTTGTCTTGGTTTTATTAGCATTTTCATGCCTTTCCAAATTGGCTACAAAAATTAAAATGTCTTTCTTGTTTTTTAAAACCTGGATTAGTTTTTGTAGTGAAAGACATGTCTTTAAAACAGCCCCTTAGTTCCCACATCCGAGAGTAAGGGCAAGGCCCCTCTTTGCAGCACTGTTCTAGGTGGTTCCAATTTAACACACATTTCCAAGCTTCTCTGCAAAGCTTAATTTTCTAAATAAAGAGCATTTTCTAAAATATTATATAATTTTCTTTCTTAAATTATTATGTGCGCTTTTTCCTTTATTCTAGCCACATAGGAGCAGTGTTTTTTTTTGTAGGCATAGGTGAAGGCTGTTGAACTATTTGCAAAAAATGAATAAAAACCACAAAATTACATGCTCGTGTCTGCCTATTATACTTTTTCTATTTTGTCCTTCCAGCTGCTGGTAAGTCTGTCTCAAAAGCCTTCATTTCCCTTCCATTCTAATTGATTACTTCTGACCTAAAAAGCCAGCCAGTAGATTTGTTAGAAATACGCGGGGAATTAATCCCGTCCAAAGGAGCTCGCTGTCGTGGAGCCTTTCCTGGGAGGCTGGTGGTCAGGAAGTTGAGTAGCTTGAGCCCCAGAGAAGCCCTCCGGCTCTAACCACCGCCTGCGAAGCGGGCTCTGGTAGGAGCCCACGCCTCCCTCCCCTGTGCCTTTCTCCGAGTCTTGCTGCCCCCTCCGCCCTCTCTCTGCCACACTCACCCTGGTGAAGTGCGCGCGGTGTGTGTCCGCCCCGTGACTGAGCAGCGCGCGTGGCTCTGCGAGCGCGGGTGCGGAGCCTGCGCGGAAGGCCGCGGCCCTCGGTGCTCGTCGTCTGCCCTGCAGTGGGCTGTAGACGGGTCTGAGAGTAAGATGCTGACAGTGGAGAGGGCATCCCTGGACTCACTCCGGGTCAGGGTCCAGGGATTTGCAGTCTGGTTTGCAGCGTGCTCTCTAGTGGATGGTTGGCTCTGACCGCGACCGGAGGGCCGGTCCGTTGGACCCTCGCGGCCGGGCGCTCGCGGTCCGGGGGGCAGTGGTGCAGCCCCGGGCTGCGGTCCTGAAGGGGCGGCGGACGGGGCGCCCCTGGGAGCAGCGCGAGCGCCGAGCTGCAGTGTCATCAGCCCCCCGGAGGTCCCTGTGCTGTGTGGAGCCTGTCCTTACTCAGCACAGCTAGAAACTGTTGGAGGAGTCACGTCTGTGAAAACCACGCAGTAGTTGGTGTTATTCTGATTCAAAGCAGAGGGAACCTGTCTGCATCTTCTACACAGCATCACAACATACATCATTTTGGATAGCCTTGTTAATGACTGTGTGTTAGGATTGATGGGTTATCGTCTTTAAAACTGTGATGACGCTAAGTGTAACCATAACTTAAGTCTGGACCTTTCGAAGTTCTGAACAGGGCCGCGTTTCACCCACTTGTAGTGGGCCGTCACCCCAAACGCCGGTTACCAGCCGGGCTGCGTGTGAACCTTACTTTGACGTCCAGAGTGTGTCTGGCGTTTCAGTGCAGCTAGACCTGCTGGTGTCGTCTCAGTGTGATTAGCAGTGTTTTGTGATCTGGGACTCCTATCAGAGCTCATCGTAGGAGCTAGGAAACACTGGGATGTGAAATGAACACATGACCTCATCTCCTGTTTTGCACTAGACTCTGACTTGCATTCAAAGAGACTAAAAATGGAAAAAGAAAAATCTCATTCTTTTATTACATGAAGCTCTAATAAATGTGTTTCATGTGACTTCTCCCTGTACAGTCCCTTTTAGCTGGTAAGATGGAGGGCTCTGTTTGAAGTACTGGAAACTAACTGCTTCCAGGATGAAGATTTTACTAGAGACAGAGGGTAGCTGGCAGTCCCTAAGCTGTGAGCATTGATCCTGCTTGCTTAACTGGGGAAACAGAAATGCACATGTGCTGAAGAGAAGTCTGTGGACATAAGCTCTTCCTGTTTTCAAATATGTTTCATAGGTGTTTATCCTATTTAAACGTACAGTCATATAGTAGCCAAGAGAATGCAACTGCTGTTCCTTTAACGTCAGAACCATGCACGCCACAATAGGTGTCACTGTTTGGCTTGGTCCAATCATGGTTGGTGACTTCAGCTATTGGCTCCGAGCACTGGCTGTCTGACTCCATCTGCAGGGCTGTAATACCTACTCTCCTCCGGTCCATTCACCACACAACTTCAGCCGGCTGAACAGACTCGTGCAGCTCCAGCCCATCTTGATAACCTAATTCAGAAAACAAGCACTCCGGCTCTCTCTGCCTGTCGTCTCCTCTCAGTGTAGCATTTTCAGGTGATCTAGGAAACTGGGTTATTTTTATGAGCAAATAAGAGAAACAGGAATCATGATGGGGCTGTATTTAACAGACCCAGTACTGGATAAAACTTAAAAGCAGTGTCTCATTCAACATAGTAAAAAGGTCACCTTGCCCGCCTGAGAAAAGAAGCAAAATATCAGCTTGTTGGTTTCTGTTCTCATCTCAGCTCGTGCTAGCCTCTTTTCCCTGATGCTCACACCGATTTGGGATATCTGGCTATAAAGAGAGACCTACTGTACTCATGGTAGATGACAAGGAAAGGAACATGAAATGTCTCACCTTCTTCTTGATGCTTCCAGAGACGGTAAAGAACAGGTCCAAGAAAAGCTCGAAGAAAACAAATCCTAGCAGCACCAGCAGCAGCAGCAGCAGCAACAGCAGCAGCAGCAAGTTGCCTCCAGTTTGTTATGAAATAATTACCTTGAAGACTAAAAAGAAGAAGAAGATGGCTGCTGATATATTCCCCCGAAAAAAACCAGCCAGCTCCAGCAGCACCTCAGTCCAGCAGTACCACCAGCAGAATCTGAGTAACAACAACCTTATTCCCGCCCCGAATTGGCAGGGGCTCTATCCCACCATTAGAGAGAGGTAAGTGCCCGGCCAGCATATTTACTTGAAAAGTTTTCCTGTGTTGAAGTTTCTGCTTTTGCACAACCCGTAATGTATTTTAACATAAATCTGTGTTTCCTCTTTTCCCAGCAGCTTTATTGGTAATGGAAAACTGCCTTGTATCTTTTCCAGAGCAGTACAGCTGTTTTCCTTTTAGATAAAAATGTATTTGTAAGCTGTAACATTTAAGTGACAGGGTTGTGTCTTTGGTTTATAGGAGATAGAAACGTCTTATTCTTAAGTCTAAAAAAAGTTTGGATAAACTTTTTTTTTTTTTTTTTTAACTTTAGTTACTTCCATGTGTTTGCAGTGATTACAAATGCAGTTGTATAGTTGGGAACCTTTATTGTAGTTTTATCCCGAAGTTATTCATCGGTTGTTTGTCTTGTGAATCTTTCCTGGGTTTTTTTTTATGTTGGGGAGGGGGTGTTACAATGCTGTGAATTAATGAATTGCCTCTGTTTATAGAAATGCGGTGATGTTCAATAATGATCTGATGGCAGATGTACATTTTGTGGTTGGGCCACCAGGTGGGACTCAGCGGTTGCCAGGACACAAAGTAAGCAACAGCTGCATTACCGGTTTCGCCCTGAGCTCTCCACAGAGGGACCCTCTCCCTGAGCCCGGAACGGGGGCTGGGCAGCTTGCAGGCAGTGCTTGGTTTCCCCCCATTGCAGAACAGGCACAGCCTCTCCAGAGGGCCTTGGCCACGCTTAATTTTTTTTTTTTCTTTGTTTCATTTTACCCTGCTTTATATGCCCCACAAAAACATGCCCTCTTCACCCCCCAGTCATGGGAAGTTGTTGTGATAGGTTTGGAAAGGCGTATGTTGACCTTTCTCCTAGAAATCAGTTAGATATGCTTTTATTTATTTTATAATGAGGGACCTTGTGTATTAATCTGTGAAAGCCGTGATAATTAGCAGCACAGAGACTAGTTTGCATGAACTTCTGTCTTGCTTTCACAGCCAGATCCACTGGACCTTGGCTTTGTCAGTAGAGCAGGTGTTAGGTGCTCTGTGTCCACTAAAGCTGATCACTTTAGAGTTGTTTTTCTGGAATGATTTGCTGAAAATGTTTTCAATTTGGTGCATGAAATAAGATTTCCCTTTCTCCACAGTACGTTTTAGCTGTTGGGAGCTCTGTGTTCCATGCAATGTTTTACGGAGAACTTGCCGAGGACAAAGATGAGATCCGTATACCAGATGTCGACCCTGCTGCTTTTCTCGCCATGCTGAAGTAAGCATCACACGTATGTTTGGAAAGAGTTTGTTTATGCTGTGTTTGTGCTCTGCTGGCTTCACGGTTAAGTATAACTTCCAGGTAATACAAAAGAGAGGGTCATGGAGAAAGAGGGTGCTGCTTTACCTAATAAATGTTTTCCAAGAAAACTCCTGTGCGTCTTTCCATGGAAAGCATGTGGAATGAAGCAGGCGTTTCTAATCACACCTTGGCGTGGGATTTGGGGGCAGGAGGCATACAGCGATTTCATCTTTAATGATTTATAATTAAAAACAACTTTCTGGTTAGGGATTATCTAATAGAATATGTTCTCTCTGTGCGTGAAGTCTTTAAAAACACATAAATTATATTTTGGTGTCACAATCCCGGAAATTGTATGCATTATTTAAATTCTACTAGTTAGGAGGTTTTTAAGGAGTTATTGTCTCCTATCAGCAAATATGAAATTAATTATCTGATCTTGACGCACAGGCACATACACATGCTCCCTCATAAAGTCACATACCCTTTCTCAAGGGTAAGAAGTATTTGCATTTTGTAGTAAAGGAGAAATTTTTGAAAGATTTGATTAACTTTCTCTAGTTTTATATGGATTTGTTCAGAAGAACTTTAATTGGTCATTCAGAATTACAGTTATAAGGTATACATTTATTTAAAAAAACAGTTTTCTATCTCATGAGTTTTTCAGAAGCCAGTACATGTTAACCAGATCAATAGAATCTTCTCTGACATGGGTTGATGCTGGACAGTGTTATAGTCCACAGTGTGTGATTAGAGTCCAGTGATTACTGTAACTGATGCTTAGCTGGTTTTTGTTGAGCCTTATTCTGGCAGACCAGAATGTATCAGAGTTCAAGGTTATGTGCTGCTGTGGGGATGTTGAGTCATTGGAGTGTATTACAATGTTTGTTGAAAAAAAATTATTCATTGGGTCAAGTTGGACAGTAATCTCACAAACAGTTAAAATGTTAATATGTATTGTTTTCTGCCTACTGAAAAATAAGTATTATAGTTAATTCCTGAACTTTAAAGTATTGTAATTCTTTATTTATAGTCTAGTTTTGAAATCCACCCACTACTGTTTAGAACTTTCCCAGTGGGAGAGGTTGGGAAATTAGAGGCTAATGAGCATGTAAAGTACCAAAACATTAATCCGCCACTCTGAACCAGCAGAGACTTTATGACTTTTGTAATCTCTTAGAGATCTACCTACAGAAACCTGTCTTACCTGTAGGAATTTTTGTGTGCTGTTTTTCCCCTATGAAGTTAGCTTTGTATATTTGACGTTGTTTCTCTTGCAGAGGAGAATGCTGACAGTGGTTTGGTGTTTGCGCATCACTATAGTCGAGTAGAGTGTTCTGTAGCTGCAGAATTAGGTGCACAATTAGAAAGCCCGAGTACCAGTCCCAGAGTTCCGTTTCACTGAAGCCGTTTGATTCATCATTTGACAAGCATCTTTTCTTAGAAATGTGTTGCCTAGAATACATCTTGACACAGGTTTTAAAATTATACGTGCAGTCCACATAAAGCAGCGAGAGTCAGAAAACAAGCAGGTGCCATTTACCGCCGTGCCATGCTGGGTCAGCACCGCGTGATCACCTGGGCGAGCGGAGGCCAGGCTGGCTTCACCCCTGTGTTGTGGGGGAAGCACCAGTACTACTGCAAAGGGTGTTGTCAGGAAGAAAGAGAAGCCCGCTCACTTGCCAGTCCCAGGATGAGGGCTGCAGAGTGCTGACTGTGCTGCAGAGTCCTCCCACGGTCCTCATGCTCCGGTCAGAGCATCACTGCTGCGAGTATTTTGTCCAGCAGTCTTGCCATCTTGCCAGTAGCTGTCTTAGTCTCTCAGAGAAGAGTAAGGGCTTCCTTGGAGCAAAAATGCAGCTTCCATTTGTGATTGCAGTCCTTTTTCTCATTGCCATCCTTACATTTTTTGTATTTTCTTACAGAAGCCCTCTAATTTCTTGTTTCACTAAGGAAAACTTCATAGCAAGTTGCTAAACAGCTTAGCTAGAAACTTTTTTTAAATTATGTCTATTAGTATGTATTTTTCACCTGTGTGTAGTTCTCACTGACTTATCTCTTGGTCAATAATAGAAAATGAAAGAAGCAGATGATTTCTACCTTAACATACTATCCTGGGAGATTGCCCCTGGCCCTCAAAATAGTAAGAAGTGCCTCCTGAAATACAGACACTTCACAGAAGCACACAAATAGTGCATATTTAGACTTTCTTACTTTGTCTTTTAATTAAATATATCTGGAAATAATGTATTCTTTAATTCTGAAGGTGGAAGGAATGTGTGGAGGAGAAGAAAGAATTTAGAGTTTAAAAAAAGAAAAGCAGATACAAAGCCTGCATTGGATTCTACGTAGAGTTAACTGTGAGATAGAATCAAGCATTGAAGCCCATACTTAAAAATCCAATGAACTTGGGGCTACTTGAAAAATATCTTGTTAAGATCAGATTTTATTTTGTGCTTCAGGAAAATCCATGTCATTCTTAATTAAAAGCATCAAGATGCAGTCATTGGTAACATTATAGTATTAAAGATATTTGTTTCCATCTGAATGCACAGAAAAATGTTTAAGTAAAACTATATACATATATTTCTCCTAAAAACATGGGGATTATTTTTAATTAAATATAATACAGTGTGTGTGTATATATATATATATATATATGATAGAATTTTGCTATTTTTTCCCTAGTATTGTCTTTGATCTCAGTCCTTTTACAAACAGTTCCTGAATCTTTAACTTTTTTTTTTTTCCTTTGAGAGGACAGGGAACATAGCTTTAAAATAGAGGCTAGAATGGTTACATGAAGTTAATGTCTTTAATTATACACACTTTCTACTAAATTGAAGTGTTGATGATTTATGAATGTCTTTCAGATGTTGCTATAATGTCTAATCGTTTTTGTAATAACTGTCACATAAGATGATTTTCTTGGAACTAACTTGAAAGTAGCTGCATCTTTTCTTGCCGGACACGCTCATTTGGTGAAAATTCCATTTACGCGCCGGACTCTTTCTTGCAGATACATCTATTGTGATGAGATCGACTTGGCTGCTGACACCGTCTTGGCCACTCTTTATGCTGCCAAAAAGTACATCGTCCCTCACCTCGCCAGGGCCTGCGTCAATTTCCTGGAGACCAGCCTGAGCGCCAAGAACGCCTGCGTGCTCCTGTCCCAGAGCTGCTTGTTCGAGGAGCCGGACCTCACCCAGCGCTGCTGGGAGGTGATCGACGCCCAGGCCGAGCTGGCGCTCAAGTCCGAGGGGTTCTGCGACATCGACTTCCAGACCCTGGAAAGCATCCTCCGCAGGGAAACCCTGAATGCCAAAGAAATTGTGGTCTTCGAGGCCGCCCTCAACTGGGCTGAGGTGGAATGCCAGCGCCAGGATCTGGCTTTGAGCATTGAGAACAAGCGCAAGGTGCTGGGCAAGGCGCTCTACCTGATCCGCATCCCGACCATGGCCCTGGACGATTTCGCCAACGGTGCTGCGCAGTCCGGCGTCTTGACTCTGACCGAGACCAACGACATCTTCCTCTGGTACACGGCGGCCAAGAAGCCCGAGCTGCAGTTCGTGAGCAAGGCCCGCAAGGGGCTGGTGCCGCAGCGCTGCCACCGCTTCCAGTCCTGCGCCTACCGGAGCAACCAGTGGCGCTACCGGGGCCGCTGCGACAGCATCCAGTTCGCCGTGGACAAGCGGGTCTTCATCGCGGGCTTCGGGCTGTACGGCTCCAGCTGCGGCTCGGCCGAGTACAGCGCCAAGATCGAGCTCAAGCGGCAGGGCGTGGTCCTGGGGCAGAACCTCAGCAAGTACTTCTCGGACGGCTCCAGCAGCACGTTCCCGGTGTGGTTCGAGTACCCGGTGCAGATCGAGCCGGACACCTTCTACACGGCCAGCGTCGTCCTGGACGGCAACGAGCTCAGCTACTTCGGGCAGGAGGGCATGACGGAGGTGCAGTGCGGCAAGGTCACCGTGCAGTTCCAGTGCTCGTCGGACAGCACCAACGGCACGGGCGTGCAGGGCGGCCAGATCCCCGAGCTCATCTTCTACGCCTGAGCGCGCGCTGCTCGCCAGGAGCGGAGCCGGGCCCCGGTTCTGATTGCTGTCAACCTCTTTCGTTATGTACAGGCAAAACTGCAGCACTCAGCTTGTAACTGTATGCCCGAAAGCCAAATGCTTATTAGCAAGGCCTGTGGTTCTTAGAGTTGCCTCTATCCACCCGGGGAGAGTTTGCATTCTTTTCCAACTGCCCCACTGACCTCCCAGTTTAAGATTTTTGGATCACCTCAGATTTCCTTTTGGGCTCTATTTTGACAAATAGAAAGAAATACTCTAAAATGACAGTAGCAATTATTTTTAAACGGAAACCCTCCCTCTCCCCAAACAGATAAACCTCAGTGTACAATTTTGAAAGACATTTTGCTTGATAATAAGTAATAATTTAGCAAGTAGACAGTAGTCATCTTTACCTTCTTGTTTCCTTTTAAACATTTTGGGCATTTGCTTTTGGACATTGCTTTTTCTTAAATCCTAAATTCCTAAGTTTGGTAAATTTTAAACTGCAGCTGTCAACGGAAGGTAAAACAAGAAATTGGAAGTTTTAGATCATGACTTGCTACAAGCAGGTTTATATTCTTCTGGTTTAGAAGACAGGCAGTTCCAGCACAGAGGCTTCTTTTAGAAGTAACTAAATTGCAAAACTTTATTGTCAACTAGAGAAAAATTGCAGGTCTGTTAATTGAAACTAAAATAGTCTTAAAAGGAAGCCTGAAAAAGTCCCACATGACAAATAGTTTAATTGATGGCACATTATAATCCAGAGTTTGAAAAAGTCAAGCTCTTTTCTCCCTGCTTAGTTTCTGATCCCTGCCACTTGCTGGTTTTCAAAAGTTGTACTGTATAGAATTCCTGTTCCCCTGAAAAGAGGACCAAACGATTTCTTCAGATGAATGGAGTAACTGTTAGTTTTGTAGTGCCACATGTTAATGTAGTAAGATACTTTATGCATTGATTTTTTTTTTTTTCTAAATCGGAAATATATTTTACCTGATCTGCTTTGACCACACTCTCTCTTCTTCATTAATTACGATTCTGTCCCGTTCCTGGACTGCTAGAATCTGGCCTCTGACCATCTGAACGAGCCAATATATGCCTGCAGGGTTTTTAAAAAATGGTCCAGAGTGATACACTCACTGATAGCTTAATGTTCACTGCCTCAGCATCACATCCAGGTCTCTTTTTTTTTTTTCATGGATAGTGTAAAGAAAGGAGGGAAAAGCTCATCCAAATCTTCTCCTTCAGCAAAGGCCTGTGCTGGCTTAGTGCCCGTGACCCTAGTGGTGTCCACTGTGGTCACTCCCAGTTGAAGAATCCACGTGTTTCTGGGCAACTTTTCTGCCCAGTGTGATCCTGAGATGGCTTCCCCGCCACCCAGAGTGTGGTCCCTGGCCACCTCCTTCTCCTGTTCCGTGAGCCGAAGCTGGCTCGGGAGCGGGGGCTAGTCCGGGGTGGGTGTGTGCGTGGGCGCCGTGCGCCGGTGGGTGCGCTGCGGCTCAGGAACCGTCTCCTCCCGCCCGGCCCGCGGAGAGGGGCCGCCTGCGCTTCCGGGCCCCTGCTCCCCCTAGACGTGGGCGTGCTGCTTCGGCCGGCTTCCCTGATGGAGAAAAACACTGGATTACAGAAATGCTTTAACGTCTTTGCCCTTACCTGTGTCTGTTAGCATGGAGAGTCAGAAGCTGTTACCATTGGTTAACAGAGGAGTACTCCCAGGACAACCTTCCAAAATTATCTAACAGTTATTTCTTATTAGCAAGATGACAGATAGTAGTTGTGGCAAACCGTCTATGAAACAGAGGTACGTTTTCAATTTAGAAAAGACTTCTGCAAAGGGCTTTGTTTATAAATGATGGTTAAACATTTCGGTAACTCATAGCTACCTTGCAATTGGTAGACTATAGATTTACCTAATTGGAAGGCACTTATGTATAAGCCAGTGGAGAAGAAACTTTTTAGCACTAATTTCATCATACTAGATTGTTGTTTGGGGGAGTGTGATAACCTTGTTCATTCAGTACCACCCACTATCAGTGCTGCTATTAGTAGCTGCCCTCCAGAGGCTGGGAAACTGCTGGGTGAGAGCCCCATGAGATCCTATATACTGAGTATGGAAGAACTTAATTTTATGATAATTGCTGTCACTTGAAAAAGAAAAAAAAAATCTGTCATCCGATTGGCTGGTGCCAAGAGCTGTGGTAGAAATTTGAAGATTGTATTTAAAATAAGAAAATGTTATCTTTTAAATCCTATTCTCCCTCTGCATTTTCAATGACATGGAATTAAGGCTAATGCGCTTGCTTTATTTTCTTTGATGATCTCAAATTTTGTAGCTTCTAAAACTAGAAACCATTGTTCTGACAAGGCAGGCAACTGTAGTGCATAAACACAATTTTATTAAACACTGCCCTGTAGATGCTTTTCCCCACATATCTGGCAGTCTTTGTTGTCGTTTATATCCTGGGGATAAGGGGAACTAGGCTAGCAGTTCTAATGTAACATTCTTTAAGCATATCTTAATATAGTATTTAAGTAAATGGTCTAATTTCTACATAATTATTGCACTGAACTGTCTTTTTTTTTTAAGGTGTCTAAATAAGCTTGCTAATTCAAGACACTAGCCAGTTGAGCATCGGAGTGCTTGAATTCAGGAGCTTACAGCGTTATTTATGAAGGAAAAATATATAAATATGAAGTACCTCATGTTGAATGTTATTGTACTGTATTTTTAATGTAACAGTGCAGATCTTGTTAGACACATGAATGTGTATAATCATGTTAAATGCAAATAAAATAAAACCAGTTCATATATGTGTCTTCCTTAACATTTTATTTGTAGGTCCCTTAAAGCAGTAAAAAATTCATTCTGGCATTTTGGTGCCACTTACCTTTGCAGAGATGGTTTTTGCAGGAGCATTTGTTTGCTAAGTTACTCGCATATCATTGATCCCTAAAGAAGTAAAAA
The DNA here is from genome assembly GCA_007570785.1 of Antilocapra americana. Lineage (NCBI taxonomy): Eukaryota > Metazoa > Chordata > Mammalia > Artiodactyla > Antilocapridae > Antilocapra > Antilocapra americana. Next base: position 2,138,855 of record ML663049.1, read on the forward strand.
TCCGGTAAAGAATAATAGAATAATGAATGGGTTAATCAGTTGCATTGTTGAAAACCTGAGTGTTAAGTCAATGCGAGAGAGTGAGTAGATGCATTTATGCTCCAGTTTTGGAGTTTTGGAGTTGGCTGGCATTCTGATGGGTTAGTTGCTCAGATGCCTGTAGAGCGCCCTGAGCAGATCACATCTAGCTTTAGCATGGCAGTGCTGCTTATTCCTGCTGTTAGAACAGCTTACATCTAGGAATAAAGATAAGTGTGACATGACAATGAGTATGACTGTCCTCAACTGGTTTTCCATTATGTTTCCCTATACCAAGTACATTTATATACACACATAATTATATACGTGCATTTTTTTTCACTATAACTTCCTGTTACTTTTATACTAGAGTTTAGTGTGAAGCCCTGTGTATTTGCTTAACTACTTCATCTACCCTTAGTTCAGTTTCTATAATGTACCTGCTCAGAGGAATTTTGGAATTATTCCATAGAATAAGAGAACTGGAAATACCCATTCTCATCAGCTGAATTACAACTTGAATTGCAAAGATCTTTAATCCAGCCAAGTCTTAGCCATTATCTCCTCTCTGGTGCTCTTTAAGCTTAATCCACATGTGTTTGTTTCAGTATCCCAAGGCAGTTGGAAATGATCCTCCTTTATTGTTGACGCTCAGGATCCACACTTCACTGAAACTAGTTTCTTCCCTGTTTCACTTTCTTCCCAATGACTCTGACTTCCCTACAAAAGCCATGGACTTAATGTTGGGGCGGGGGGGACGGACAGGAAGGAGAAAAATTATTCCTGACGAAGTTAATAGCATGAAACTTAGAGGCCAAAACAAACAAGTGACTGAGAACCTGCAGTATCCTTGTTAGCGAGGGCTGTGTGTGCCTTTGAGGTGCTGCTGCAGAAGATGACTATGCCTTTTGATTTCTAATCAGTACATTTCAGCATATTTTCTGAGACATTTACATTTATTGACCAGCTACTTTCTTTACTCAAAACTTCATGTTATCCTCCATCTTTTTAAGAAAAGATCATCTAACAAAACTAAAACTGGGGGGAATTTCAACAATAGAATCTTTATTTCTATAACTACCCTAAGGGCTGGTGAGAAAAGTTTCTCAACAGTTTGGTAGGGGTAAAGAAACTATTTGTGAGGAAGACAGTGGTTGACTTGGTCACACAAACACCAAGCAGTATTTGACTCAAGCATCTGTAGATTAGTCACTGACGAGTCTGGGTACGTTTGCTTAACGTGGGCATCCCCTCTGTTGTTTCTTCTCAGCCTTTTTGAGTGGGGACAATGGAGGAGGCACAATTCCTATTTATGAAGACCTTAAATGTCCTTATAATGGTAGTTTTCTATTTGCCTGTTTACTTAAATGTCCATTGGACAGCAGTTGTACCAACAGATGCTACTGTTTTATACTTGGCCATCTGAAAAGCCAAATATCAAGAAATATAGTTAAACAAAAAAACCCACCATTTACTTTGTCAAATCCATGCTTTGTGTATAGGACATAGTTAATGTTTCCTGTTAAACTACTACCCCTGAATCATTGGTTTATTCCCACTAACTCCAGTAGTAACCAAGCTGAGTGCTAAGAAGAGTGGCTGTGCTTTAGATGGCAGGGATGATTTTTTCACTTCATGCAGCAGCAGCACAGAAATTGTTTCAAAATAAAGGTGTATTTTTTGTTTTTATGAGTTTGATGAACAGTTTATATTTAGTAGACCATCTCTTTTACATCAATTTATTTTAGAAGAATGAAACTATTCCTGGAAAATTTTTTAAATAAAGTCATACTAGTGGGCTTCTTAATTTAATTTTGTATTTTTTAACTTATTTTATTGAAGTATACTTGATCTACAGTGTTGTTAGTTTCTGCTGTACAGCTGAAGTCACATATATATATATATATTTACATATATATGTGTGTGTTTACATATATATTTACATATATGTGTGTATTTACATATATATATATGTAAATACACAAAAGCCAAAGAATGCTCAGATTACTGCACAATTTCACTCATCTCACACACTAGCAAAGTATTGCTCAGAATTCTCCAAGCCAGGCTTCAACACTACAACTGTAAACTTCCAGACGTTCAAGCTGGATTTAGAAAAGGCAGAGGAACCAGAGATCAAATTGCCATCATCCACTGGATTATCAATAAAGCAGGAGTTCCAGAAAAACATCTACTTCTGCATTATTGACTATGCCAAAGCCTTTGACTGTGGATCACAACAAACTGGAAAGTTCTTCAAGAAATGGGAATACCAGACCACTTGACCTGCCTCTTGAGAAATCTGTATGCAGGTCAGGAAGCAACAGTTAGAGCCAGACATGGAACAACAGACTGTTCCAAATTGGGAAAGGAGTACTTCAAGGCTGTATATTGTCACCCTGCTTATTTGACTTATATGCCGAGTACATCATGAGAAACACTGGACTGGATGAAGCACAAGCTGGAATCAAGATTGCCGGGAGAAATATCAATAACCTCAGATATGCAGATGATACCACCCTTAATGACAGAAAAGGAAGAGGAACTAAAGAGCCTTTTGATGAAAGTGAAAGAGGAGAGTGAAAAAGCCAGCTTAAAAGTCAACATTCAAAAATCAAAGATCATGGCATTTGGTCTCATCACTTCATGTCAAATAGATGGGGAAACAGTGGAAACAGCTGCAGATGTTATTTCCTTGCACTCCAAAATCACTGCACATGGTGATTGCAGCCATGAAATTAAAAGACGCTTGCTCCTTGGAAGGAACGTTAGGACCAATCTAAACAGCATATTAAAAAACAGAGGTCCGTCTAGTCAAAGCTATGTTTTTTTCAGTAAGCTGAGCACCCAAGAATTGATGCTTTTGAGCTGCGGTGTTGGAGAAGACTCTTGAAAGTCCCTTGGACTGCAAGGAGATCCAACCAGTCCATCCTAAAG